>JAKSZU010000031.1:9599966-9874966 GCA_026018925.1 Tupaia tana | reverse complement strand
ATTATGCCAAGTGCTGGTCCCCACACCCTCTGATTTTGACGTATACCACAAAGTTACAGTACTTAAAGCAGTATATTGGGCCAACAGATGATGTGAAGGTTAAGGCAGCTGGATCCCACACAGCTATTGTGAAGTTTGAGTCCTGGACCTAGCAGCCTGCAATCATGCTGAGCACATGCGTATGCATGTCCAAAGTCCCAAGAGGAGAATGGAGAAGGGATTACAACATAGCCATCCCCTTGGGGGAGATTTCTCACCCTCCCTCTCTCTCTTTTTCTTTCTCTGTGGCAGGTGCACATGCCCTATGCCAAACCAAATAAACAGTGTGTTAGTGTCATAAAGGCCAATGGAATAGAAAAAATAGCCTATAAATATACCCTCATACACATGACCAAATGATCTTGGCCAAAAGGCACTAAGGCTACTCAACAGGGAAAAGAGAAGTCTCTTCAAATACTGCTGAGAAACCTCAACAGCCAAAGGGAGAAAAATGAGGTCAAACCCTTATCGTACACCATATATAAAATCAACTCAAAGTGCATTAAAAACCTACATGTAGGGAACCAACAGTTAGTGTAATGGCTATGTCACTGGACTCCCACGTAGTCGACCGCGGTTCGCGTCCCGGACCCAGTGGTTTAAACTCATGCCAGGTGCATGTGCGTGTGTGCCCAAGGTCCCAAGAGGAGAATGGAGAAGAAGGGATGACTGTGTGGCCATTCCCCCTGGGGGTGATTTCACATTTTCTGTCTCTCTGCCTCACTCTGTCTTTCTAGTGAGCGCACGCAAAAACCTATAGCAAAAACCTCTCAAAAAAAAAAAAAAAAAAACATATCTATTAATTGTTTGCATGTGTCTCCATCACTATTTTCAGGATAATTTCATGTGAAAATGGTGCAGAAAGACACAGATGCACAGAACTACAGTTTGTGGTTCTACTACCAATGTCGGAGCCCGGCAGGCAGTACTATTTGCAGCCGATGCACAGAGTATGAGTGAGAGGCTGTGTGTTTATGTCTGTATGCATGTGTGAGCATGCACATGTGCACGTGTGCACGTATATTTAATCCAAGAACAGCCCACGTGATTTCTAGGTAACATAGGTCCCTGAGGGAATATTCTCCAATTAATGTTCAATTTGTATGTTTAAATAAACACACACACACACACACACACACACACACACACACACAAACAAATATGTGTACATTTCATACGGATGCAACTTTGAATTCAACGTTCCTGCAGCAAATGCGATTTTTCTTCTCCCTGAGCACCCGACAATCCTAGAAGAATCTTGGGATGGTCATTTTCAAGCCTTTCCGGATCTGTAATCTAGAACATTTTAACCTCCTCCCAGCGGGTAATCCCGTTCTAACTGAACATCAGTTAACAAGCCTGGACGGAAGAGAGTCATCTTTCCTTTCAAGGGAAAGTTGGACACGAGCGAAGAGAGAGTAAAACAGCCTACCAGTAGGCATGCTAAAAATGAATTAGGCCTTTTGCTTAAAAAAAAAAAAAAAAAAAAGAAAAGAAAAGAAAGTTAAGCTTCTTTGGGGAGATTTAGCTGCTTATCAATTTGCTCAAGTTTGAATAGTTGCCGAAATATTAATCCTATATCTGATTTTACAAAGAAAAAGGCAAAGCCACCTATTAAACGCCGAGGCAATTCCGCCATGAGCCTAATCTTTTTACAACAGCGATATAAACAAAACGCAAATGTTTTTGGACCCCCAGACATGGTATTATTTTAAGAAGCCCTTCAAGAGAAAATTGAATTGCAGCATCCCACAGCGTCAACCCAACTCGCTCAGGAATACCAAGGGGGAAAGTAATGCTAGGATTTAACCAGGCAGAAGGCCCAGGAAGCATGCCCTGTGCTCTCGACTTGCAAAAGCCTTGCTGGTGTTCACAACTAATCCGCAGCACAGCGAGGAGGCCGCACCTGGCATGAGCGCCGCCGTGGGGAACACCTGCTCGAGCATCCTCTGGCTTTCCTCCACCAGCTCCTCTTTGGTCATGGGCAGTTCCAAGACATCGATGATGATCTGGGCAGCCTCCAAGGCCTTTTTACCCATCACCAGGGACTTCACGTCCCAGCCGTACGTCTTCTGGTAGCGATCACAGATCTCCTGAAACACCACCGAATACAGCCGCTCGGTATCTGCAGAAACACACACGAGACGCGGGTCAACAGATGCTTTTGGCGAGAGTACTTTATGAACCACCAATCGGCGTGGCAGCAGCGCGGAGGTCGTGCGTCCCGTGCCAGGAAGACAGACTTTCGGGGAGACGCAAGTGAACCGTGGAGCCCCCTCTCAGGGGCTGATCTGGAAATGGGGAGAGAAATGAAGTGTGTCTCTCGCATGGACACTGAGGTTGAGGACGTTTCCCTGCTCTGTGGCAGGTGTCCCAGTTACAGGACGCTACTAGGGCTACTGCGAGGCCCCCAGCTGAGAATGGCACGCAGAACAGGACAAGCTGGTTGCAGAATGAGGTCCCCCGCTGGGCGCCGGGCAGGCTACAGCCTCAGTCATGCGTTCGCCTCCCTGAGCCTCCTTGCCCTCACGTTGGCACAGGTCAACGGGAGCCTTGGCTCTGATGAAGCCAATCCACCTTCCACTCCACCAGAATAACAAACAAAAGGTACCTCCTAGGCCCAGCAGGGTTCACACACTGAGCGGACCTAAAGCATGCCGACAGGGACCAGTAGGTGGAGTGACGGCTACGTCACTGGACTCCCATGTAGTCGACCGCGGTTTGAGTCTCGGATCTGGCAGCTTGAAACTCACACCGGGTACATGGTCGCATGTGCCCAAAATCCTGAGAGGAGAATGGAGAAGGAACTGCGGTGTGGCTATCCCCCCTCGGGGGAGATTTCTCGCTTTCTGTCTCTGTGTCTCTCCAGCAAGTGTGAAAATCTATAGCAAAATCTATAACAAAATCTCTCTTAAAAAAAAAAAAATTAAAAGGCCAGGCACATGTGCATGCATACCCCCAAAATCCCCAGAGGACAATGCAAAAGAGCCCGCAGTGTGGCCAACCCCCGAGGGATGATTTCTCACCTTCCCTGTCTCTGTCTCTCTCCAGTGAGCGCACGTGCCCAATGGCACCAAAAACAAATCTAAAAAGAAAAGGTCTTCTGTGAAGGAGAGTCACCCCATCACGAGGGTTCTCTTATTTTCTTCTTCCCTGTGAGATGGAGAGAAAGGGAATGACAGTGAGGCTGTGCCCTCCACTTTCGGAACTTGCGTTTTTCTCCTAGGAGTTGAGAGAGGTAGCCTCTGACAAACAGGAATTTGCAGGCGCGACAGGAATGAGCGACTACCCAGGTCTGAAGAGCACCGAAAAGCAGAGACCGGGTGGCCTTCAGGGGGCGAGGCTGACGCCAGTGCACCAGGAGGAAGAGAGGGTGTGAAAAACGGCGGATTCGGAACCGGAGACAAGAGCTACATGCTATGGATGTGCTCCAAACAGGGTTCATTTACAGCCTAGAATGTCATGGGGCGACTACCCAGGTCTGAAGAGCACCGAAAAGCAGAGACCGCGGTGGCCTTCAGGGGGCGAGGCTGACGCCAGTGTACCAGGAGGAAGAGAGGGTGTCATTTACAGCCTAGAATGTCATGGGCGTTCTCATTTAAAAGATAATGGAGCTGTGGGATTATGAATCTGTCGGGGACTCCACAGACAAGCACTTTTCTTCATGACTTGGATAAAATCATCCTAAATCCTCCGTGGAATGAGGAAGGATCTAAACAAGTCATTAAACTGCTCAGATCGAGGGAGGACAGCCCGCTCACAGAGGACGGGGCCGCGCTGACCTGGCCAAAGCTCCCGCAGGCTCAGAGCCTCAGCTGGCCGGGCGAGCGGTAGGGCACGGGCCTCTTTAGCCTGCTGCGAGCTTCAAGCGCTGCCAGCGGCCTCACCGTCCTCTTTGGCTTTTACATTTTTATTTTTTTTTGTTAAGGTTTTTGCCACAGGGCGCATGTGCTCAATGAAGAGGAGAGAGACGGGCAGAGATGGTGAGAAGGAAAGTGAGGAATCACCTCCCAGAGGGGATGGCCACGCTGCAATCCCTTCTCCCTTTGTCTGCCATTGTCCTCTGCATGCTGGGCACACACTTATGCCCAGCGTGATATTCAAGCCACTGGGTCCGGGACTCAGACCACACTCGCTCATGTGGGAGTCCGGCACCTTCACCGCCATGACGCCTGCTGGTCCTGCACGTGACCTGACGCTCACTCCCCGCATGGAGCAGCTGCAGGGGAGGCGATGGCAGAAGTGGCTTCAGGAGGGGTCCGATGGGACTCCGGGCACAGGGCAGTGCTAGCAGGCGCAGGGGGCCGATGTCCGTCGTGAGCAGCCGGCTTGGTTCCGGGTGGGGTAGGCCGCTGCATTCCAGCTTCGAGTAATGAGTTGGTTAGAGGAGGCACCCCTGTCCCAGAAGAAGAGCTAGGCCCCACAGCCTCCCAGTCTCTAAGCTGGGCAGCTGAGTCCTCAGTACCATCTTGTACAACTGAAACCCCACCCAAAGCCTTGCTGTGTCCATCTCTGGCCCACGGAGGCCCACTGGAGATGGCATCTGTGTGCGTGTGTCCCAACAAAACATAAGGAGAGGGCCCAGGCAGCGGCATGCATCAGCCTGGCACTCTGCAATGCTGGAGGCCACAGGGTAGGCTGGGGTTTGGTTGCTGGGTCTACCCTGCAGGCTGGGTGCACGTGCATGCCAGAGATCCTGGGTGCTGCGAAGGCTCCTGTGAGGACTGCAGCCTGAGGCCCTGTGCAGGGAGCTTGTCTCCCTTTTCTCTCTCATGAAACAAACATTTATTTAAAAAAAAGAGAGAGAGATTTAAGGAACAAAAGTATCCCTCCCCCTTTCAGAGAGCTGTGCCCCTTTACCATGCAAATGGTCACATCACTTTAGATTTTAAAACTGAGCTGCATTGGAGCCAGCAGGTGGTACGGTGGTAAAGGCACTGGACTCCCATATGGTTGACCATGGATTGAGTCCCAGACCTGGAGGCTTGCTTTCTTACTCCCTCCTTTCCCCCGGTGAATTAAAAACAATAATAATAACTCTTGGGGACCAGCAGTTGGCATAATGGCTACGTTGCTGGACTCCCATGTAGTTGACCACGGTTCAAGTCCCAGACTCGGTGGCTTGAACTCACACCGGGCATGTGTGCGTGCGTGCCCAAGATCCTGAGAAGATAATGGAGGAGAAGAGATTGTGGCGTGGCCATCCCCCTTGGTGGGGGGAGTGATTTCTCACTTTCCGGTGAGCGCATGTGCCCTATAGCAAAAACCTCTCCAAATATATATAGATATTAAGATAATAATAATAATTCTTTAAATAAAAACACCTGAGTTCCATTATTACATAGAAAAACCTCTTACCACCCACATAATGCACATTGGTATCTATTATAAGACCTGATTTTTCTTCCCACTCCATATTCACGTTCATGCACAAGTTGGAATGCCCTGTATTAGTCTGTCACTGTACTGCTTACAGAAATGCCCGAGGCTGGGCGAATTCATAAAGATAGAGGTTTATTTAGCTCATGATTTGGTGAGTGGAGAGTCCCTGGCATCAAGCCAACCTATGCCACAACACAGCCAACGCAGGCTGAAAAGAGTGGGAGCTTGGAGAGAGAAAACTCTTTTTTGTAAAGTTTTGCCAGAGGACCCAAGCAAGAGAAAGTGCAGCCCTCCACCTCCCACGGGGCATGGTCGAACCACGTTCCCGTCTACGTTTCTCCCTTCGTTGGGGATTTGGGGCGTACGGGGGACACTCAGCGTGTTTCTCAAGGTGCTGGGTCCAGGACTCACCATGTGCAGACAGCCATATGGGATCCACCCACGTAACCACCAGCACGGGCTGTCTCAAAAGGATCTTATCTAATGGCTGGCACTCAGGAGAACGCAGTCCTTCTCCAAAGACCTAGACCTTCTTCCCTCAGTTCTTTAACGAGATAGTATCAGTCTATTCATGCCCCATGATCCAATCACCACCCGCTGGGACCAGATCCCACCAGATGGCCAAACGGGGTTCGAATCCCAGCCCCAGTGTCTTGAAAAACATGCCGATACATGTGTGCCTAAAATCCTGACAGGTGAAAGAAATGGAGAAGGGGTTGCAGTGTGACCACACCCCATTGGAGGGTGCTTTCTCCCTCTTCCTCTCTCTCTGGTGAATGCTCAAATCATCTAGCAAAAAAAAAAAAAAAAAAAAAAAAAAATCTGGTTGCATAGGTATGGGACCGCGAGCCCTTGTTCATTACTGCTTGCTAACTAAGATAGGTTTAGGGCGTCTTTACACACCTTGAACAAATCAATTTCATGCTTTGGTTTGAACGTTATCTTGATGAATCTTGAAAATGGTTTTATTTTATTTCCGATGAGCAAAAAGAAAAAGGAAAGACCTAAAGCCAGTGTCTGTGTTACTGATCGGTTGGGTCCTTAAAGACACAAAGCCAAGCTCTACTGGAAGGGCCATCTGGAGCTAACATCAGAATGTCACGATCTGGCATTTAGAAAGAGGTTCTAAGATGGCCTGCTTCCTCATTTATTTTTTTAAGTTTCTTTTATTGAAGAGAGAAAATGCGTGCTTGGGCAGGAGAGCGGGAAAGCACCCTTCGCATGGTCTCGTCCTGCCTCAATCCCTTCCCCAGCCCTCCGGCTCCAGACCTCATGGGGGTGCTATCTCCCTCTCTTTCTCTCTGTCTCACTGTGGTAAGGGCACATGCTCTCAGGCAAAGATTTCAAAAGAAATCAATAAAATGAACACATTTTAACTAAGAAATGTGTAGTGTGTAACTTATTAGACTAATAACCAAAAAACAAAAAAGATGCACCATACCCCCCCTAACTGGTACACAATGCTCTCCACCACCAGGTTACTGTGACCTCCAGGGTTAGGTCACAAGGTCCGTGTGACCTGACCTTGTATTTCTGTCCCTCGTTCCCTCCCTCACTCCCAAATCAGATTGATATAAATAGTTCTGTACTGAAAGCAAGAATTCTGAAACAAGAAATCTTAAATATTCCCTATTCTGTCTAAAGTTGGTTGCAGCCAATGACTCCAATTCATTGACTTTCTTAAAGTTAATTAAGTAATATTATATTATATCAAATGGGATGTGTGTTTTAAGGAAGATTACGCACAGCCTTCTTACACCCATGACAACGGTGAACCTGTTTAGAAAAGACACACAAATAAGCTCATTCATTAAACACATACGCCTTGGAATAACGACAGTCTACTTAATGGGACACACTACACGTCAAAGATTAGTTCATTGGTTCATCTTTCTTTCCTTTTTTTTTTTTTGGAGAGGTTTTTGCTATAGGGTGTGTGTGTTCACCAGAAAGAGAGAGACAGAGGGATAGAAATCGAGAAATCACCCCCCAGGGGGGATGGCCACACCGCAATCCCTTTTCCTCCATTCTCCTCTTGGGATCTTGGGCACGCACGCACACGCGCCTGGTGTGAGTTTAAGCCACCGGGTCTGGGACTTGAACCATGGTCGACTACATGGGAGTCCAGCGATATAGCCATTACACCAAATGCTGATCCCTTCATCTCTCTCTTAAAAGGAAACCAAGAAAAAAAAAAAACTTTTAAGTATCGGGACCACTACTCATAAATGATCTGTTGTTGGGTCATTCCAGTGGTGTGGTGGACAAGGTGGCTGGATCCCATATGGTGGTGGCTCAGTTCAAGTCCCAGACCCAGCACCTTGAGCACATGGAATACGTGTGCACGTGTGCCCAAAACCCTGAAAGAGAGAGAGATGGAGGAAAAGGACGGCATGACCATGTCACATGGTGAGGAGGGCTTTCTCCCTTTCCCTCTCTCTCCCTCTGCCTCTCTCTCTCTCTCTCCCTCTCCAGCCCTCTGATACATTTTTTGAGAGAGAAATACGAGTTGCTGTGGGTGGTCTTGCCGAAGCGTCTACATCCTTGCTGTGCATGTGCGTTCTGGCCTGGGACCCTCTTTCCCATCCAGGAAAAGCATGTCCAGCTCTATGAAGATGTCAGAGCAATGGAAGGATCGATGTTCAAAACCCTGACTGTGCTGGGCAGAAGGTTCTCCGAGAAGCTGAGCTTAGACCTGCAGGGCCCTGGACACCCAGCTCTTCACATGAGAAGGGTCTGAGCCCTCGACACGGGCCAGCTCTGAACCTGGGGCTGCCAGGGGCTTTTCTTAACCTTTGCTGGCATGCACGCTTGCTCAGAAATTTCGAGAACTGTAAAGGAAACAACTGCTTTGGAAGGACACTGTGGCAGCAGCTGCTGAACATCGCCCCTTGTGCTCCTGGCTCCGAGCACAGGGCTCAGAGCTGCCAAGCGCTGCTGCTGTCCTCACAGCCACTTGCATGCATGTGCTGGAGGGTGCACCGTGAGGCCAAGCCAGCAGCCCTCCTAGGGAGCGGACATGTGTCTCGTATCCGCTCCAAACATCCCTGTCCACGTGTGTCAGCACTGCAGGCGTCTCGGGGGGCACTGCTACATTTGGGGGGAGACGGGACAAGCGCAGGAAAACCACGGATGCTGGCAGGGTGCTCACGAGGGAGGACAGGAGGTGCAGAGGGCCAGAGTCCTGGGTTGCGCGGTCCCTCGGCTGTGTGGATGCACAGGCCGCTGACTCAGGTCACACAGCAAGGAGCCTGCCTTCACCACTTGGCAGTCACAGAAGCCCGGGGCCCGGCAGAGGGCTGGGAAAGCTCTGTGTGCAGAGGGGGAGGCTTCCGCGGAGCCCGGACAGACACGTGGGCTAGGGGTCCAGGGGCAGCTGCCTGGAGTTGAGGCGTCCCGTGTGCCTGGCTCAGGGCCTACTTGGCTTTCCCTGGTTGTCCTGAGTTGGAGTCGAGGATGGAGAAGAGGGAAGGTGCGGTGCTGGTGTGGACAAAGTCCAGACCACGGAGGGCTGCAGAGGCGTGGCCTGGCTCTCTGGCTAGTGGCTGGAAAGCCATGGGCCGCAGCTCTCTTGTCACCCATGTCCGAGGCATCGCTTCAATCTCTTGAGAATTCATCATTTTTTTTTTGATTAATTTTTTTTTCGTTTTTTGGGGGAGGTTTTTGCTATAGGGTGCGTGCGCTCGCCAGACAGAGAGAGACAGAGAGACAGAAAGCGAGAAATCACCCCCCAGGGGGGATGGCCACGCCGCAATCCCTTCTCCTCCATTCTCCTCTCGGGATCTTGGGCACACACGCACACGCGCCCGGCAACACTGGGTCCGGGACTCGAACCGCGGTCAACTACGTGGGAGTCCAGCGACATAGCCATTACGCTAACTGCTCGTTCCTTAATTAATTATGTTTTAGAAGTTTTTGCCTTACGATGCATGCAGGTGCCAGAGAGACAGAGACAGTGAGAGAGAAAGAGAAATCATTCCCACCGGGGATGGCCATGCTACAAACCCCTCTCCTCCATTTCCCTCCTGGGGTCTTGGGCACGCACTCACAGACCTGGCATGAGTTTCAAGTCACTGGGGCCAAAACTCGAACCATGTTCAGCCACGTGGGAGTCCAGCAACATAACTATTACGCCATCTGCTGGCCCCAGGAATGCATTCTTTCTAATAAAACTTGCATTACTTAGGGCCAGCAGGTGGTGTGGTGGTGTGGTGGTGCAGGCACTGGACTCCCACACGGCTGACCGTGGTTTGAGTCCCAGGCTTGAGGGCTTGCTCTTTCACTTCCCCTCTGTCTCTGTTTCTCTCTCTGATGAGCACATGGGCTCTATAACAAATTTCAAAATGATAAATAAAATTAAATAATTCTTTACAAATGTTTACTCATTTCCTCCATGACTGAGGGCCAGAGACAGTCAGCTCTAACAGGGTCTTGGTGCCACAATGCACCCCAGGCAGGTGCGGCCAGCCCCGGGTCACAGGTCGACACGGACAGGGAAGTCTCAGATCTTGAACCGGGAACTTCCCCGTGTGGGGTTGCCTCGCGGAGCATCGTGTCTCCCTGCTGCACTGCAGCGTGGCCACAGTGCACTCGCTCCCGGCAGAGCTCTGCAGGCCACGCATGCACTCCCAGAGGGCCACCCTGCCAACTGGGAGGGGTTGTGGCATGGGTAAGGATGCGAGTCCAGCCCCCGGCAGGTGCATCTGCCTTCTGTGACGCACAGCGGTGGTGTGAGAGCTGCCAGGTGAGGGGCTGACGGTGATGCACGGTGCCATGCCTGGCACCCTCAGGTCTCATGAAAACAGTCGCTGAGCTGGCCCAGGACCAGAGGCTGAGCCCCAGGACCCGCAAATCAGTTCTTGGACTCTTCTTGGCCTTCTCAGCGACTCACAAGCAAACCACAGGCCAAGCCGCGGGCCAGCCACTTCTCTCTGGGCCCTGGGCACGCACTCCTGCCCGACCTCTTTCACGCTCTGCCACATGGTTCGCTCACATGACACAGGGCTCCCAGCTCCTTCACCATATCCACACCCCTTCCTGACTGAGAGGGACCCAGAACCAACTGCCCACCATGCTACCTCCACACCAGAAAGACCTTGCACAGGGCAGAATGGCAGTCGGGACTCCTGACCTGTCCAGAGAGCTGTCACACCACGTGGGCAGCTACCTCCACACCTGGCACCAGGACAGAACTGCAGCCGGGACTCCTGAGCTGTCCAGAGAGCTGTCACACCATGTGGGCAGCTACCTGCACACCTGGCACCAGGACAGAACGGCAGCCGGGACCTCTGACCTGTCCAGAGAGCTGTCACACCACGTGGGCAGCTACCTCCACACCTGGCACCAGGACAGAACTGCAGCCGGGACCTCTGACCTGTCCAGAGAGCTGTCACACCACGTGGGCAGCTACCTCCACACCTGGCACCAGGACAGAACTGCAGCCGGGACTCCTGACCTGTCCAGAGAGTTGTCACACCACGTGGGCAGCTACCTCCACACCTGGCACCAGGACAGAACTGCAGCCAGGACCTCTGACCTGTCCAGAGAGCTGTCACACCACGTGGGCAGCTACCTCCACACCTGGCACCAGGACAGAACTGCAGCCGGGACTCCTGACCTGTCCAGAGAGCTGTCACACCACGTGGGCAGCTACCTCCACACCTGGCACCAGGACAGAACTGCAGCCAGGACTCCTGAGCTGTCCAGAGAGCTGTCACACCACGTGGGCAGCTACCTCCACACCTGGCACCAGGACAGAACTGCAGCCGGGACTCCTGAGCTGTCCAGAGAGCTGTCACACCACGTGGGCAGCTACCTCCACACCTGGCACCAGGACAGAACGGCAGCCGGGACCTCTGACCTGTCCAGAGAGCTGTCACACCACGTGGGCAGCTACCTCCACACCTGGCACCAGGACAGAACTGCAGCCGGGACTCCTGAGCTGTCCAGAGAGCTGTCACACCACGTGGGCAGCTACCTCCACACCTGGCACCAGGACAGAACTGCAGCCGGGACTCCTGAGCTGTCCAGAGAGCTGTCACACCATGTGGGCAGTTACCTGCACACCTGGCACCAGGACAGAACTGCAGCCGGGACTCCTGAGCTGTCCAGAGAGCTGTCACACCACGTGGGCAGCTACCTCCACACCTGGCACCAGGACAGAACTGCAGCCGGGACTCCTGAGCTGTCCAGAGAGCTGTCACACCATGTGGGCAGCTACCTGCACACCTGGCACCAGGACAGAACTGCAGCCGGGACTCCTGAGCTGTCCAGAGAGCTGTCACACCACGTGGGCAGCTACCTCCACACCTGGCACCAGGACAGAACCGCAGCCGGGGACTCCTGACCTGTCCAGAGAGCTGTCACACCACGTGGGCAGCTACCTCCACACCTGGCACCAGGACAGAACTGCAGCCGGGACTCCTGAGCTGTCCAGAGAGCTGTCACACCACATGGGCAGCTACCTCCACACCTGGCACCAGGACAGAACCGCAGCCGGGACTCCTGAGCTGTCCAGAGAGCTGTCACACCACGTGGGCAGCTACCTCCACACCTGGCACCAGGACAGAACTGCAGCCGGGACTCCCTGAGCTGTCCAGAGAGCTGTCACACCACATGGGCAGCTACCTCCACACCTGGCACCAGGACAGAACTGCAGCCGGGACTCCTGAGCTGTCCAGAGAGCTGTCACACCACGTGGGCAGCTACCTCCACACCTGGCACCAGGACAGAACGGCAGCCGGGACTCCTGAGCTATCCAGAGAGCTGTCACACCATGTGGGCAGCTACCTCCACACCTGGCACCAGGACAGAACGGCAGCCGGGACTCCTGAGCTATCCAGAGAGCTGTCACACCACGTGGGCAGCTACCTCCACACCTGGCACCAGGACAGAACTGCAGCCGGGACTCCTGACCTGTCCAGAGAGCTGTCACACCACGTGGGCAGCTACCTCCACACCTGGCACCAGGACAGAACTGCAGCCGGGACTCCTGACCTGTCCAGAGAGCTGTCACACCACGTGGGCAGCTACCTCCACACCTGGCACCAGGACAGAACTGCAGCCGGGACTCCTGACCTGTCCAGAGAGCTGTCACACCACGTGGGCAGCTACCTCCACACCTGGCACCAAGACAGAACTGCAGCCGGGACTCCTGACCTGTCCAGAGAGCTGTCACACCCACGTGAACTGTATCCTTTGCTGCATCCTCCAGGTCTGAACTGGACCTACTTTGCATGTGACATATCCTCTTATTCCTGGATTTGCCAGGAGGTCCCTGCCCCAAGTGTGGTCAAAAAAGACACACCCCAGAACAGGGAGGCTGGGTGGGAACAGAGGCAGGTGTAAACACGTCACAGGAGCCCAGGGTCACCGACACGCGTCGAAAACACAGCGCCATCTAAACCCACAAACAAAACCATGTTCCTGTCGGGTACGTGCTCCAGTCTCGATGGAAACCACCCTCTGGGGGTAAACGGCCGTCTATAAATCGTGACCAAAGACGAACTCGCCCTGCGGAACATGTCACTGGACGGTTTGCTTCTTTAGCTTAATGCTAAGGATTGCAAAGGCACAGCTGCTTTTCTGCTCTGCTGTGGGGTGTCTGGACTCTCCTGTATGCTTGTGTATGGGAAGAAATGACCACTGACCGAAGCGCAAATCAAAATCGGCCTAACATTGACTAGGCCTCGAAACTGAAATTCAATCCAGGTTTCCAACGACTGAGCACGAAGGTCCTTCTAGGACAAGTATTTCTAGGTTGTAAACATCCCGGGTGGCGACAATAAAACATGTGACAGGGATGACGGTCATGGTGCACAACCTCGGAGCCACTGGACCGACACAGGTCATGTCCTGGGCTGGCCTCTGGAGACCTCTCTGTGCACGCAGAGTGCGACATGAGTGCCTGTGATGTGGGCTGGTAGAAACCGTGGCTGGTCACACACATTACAGTCAGAGACACACGCTCTCGGGCCAGGCAGGGGCACCGGCCTGGCCATCGTGCAACTGGACCCACATGGGCGAGGTCCCGGACTAGCACCCCAAGGCCCCTCTGTGCACGCCAAGACCCACGTGCATGCACAGGATCCAAGCTAGCTGAGACCGGGTGGGCTGCCACGTGAAGACCCTGTTGGGATGCCTGGTGTCTCTCTCTTTCTCTCTCTCCAAAGAGATAAGTAAATAAACTTTGCTTTAAAAGAATTATTTCTTTAATTTTATTTATTCATTGATTTATTTTAATTTGAACAGGGAGAGACACACAGAGAGAGAGAGGGAGAGAGAGACAGAGAGAGAGAAAGCAAGCCACCAGTCACCAGGTCCGGGATTCAAACCATGGTTGGCCATATGGGAGTGTCCAGTGACTTAGCCACACCACCTGCTGGTCCCAGTAAATTCTATAACAAATCTCAGGTGAACATTTTTTTTTTTTTGAGGGTTTTTGCTATATGGCGCATGCGCTCACCAGACAGACAGAGACAGAGAGACAGAAAGCGAAAAATCATCCCCCCAGGGGGGATGGCCACGCCGCAATCCCTTCTCCTCCATTCTCCTCTCAGGATCTTGGGCATGTACGCACACACGCCCGGGGTGAGTTTAAGCCACCGGGTCCAGGACTCGAACCACGGTCGACTACGTGGGAGTCCAGCAACATAGCCATTACGCTAACTGCTGGTCCCCTCAGGTGAACATCTTGAGAAGCCAGTTGTCCATCTGGGGTCTCCAGAAGCAACACTTTTTGGGACACAATCATTTCAAGGAAAGCAGTGTTTGCCGGGTACCTCTGATGTCCAAGGCCCTGAGCAAAGTGGGACGACCAAATCAGAAACAGTCCGGGCCACAACAAATACATCAGTCATCAGAAACGCAAGGTCCAGGGATCAGATGATGGCGTAATGGTTATGTCGCTAGCCTCCCCCATCACCGACCACAGTTCAAGTCCTGGACCTGGCGACTTAACACTCAGGCCAGGCACATGTGCATGCGTGCCCAAAATGCCAAGAGGAGAATGGAGGAGAAGGGACAGTGGAGTGGCCATCCCCCCTGAGGTGTGATTTCTCACTGTCTCTCTGTCTCTCCAAGGAGCACATGTGCCCTAGAGTAAAAATCTCTCTCGAAACAACCACCACCACCACCACCACAAAAGTGTTGGAAAAAAGTCAGCAAAGAAGCAAGCAAATATCTGTCAGGGAAGAAAATCCTTGCCAAAACAGTGGTTAAGAAAATGCCGCGACACAGAAAGGTTTTCATGAGGCAGCCAGATCCCACATGTCAGATGGCATGGTTCCAGTCCCAGACCCGGCGCTTTGAGAAACAAGCTGGGTTGGCCATGCGCAGCTCAGACCTGGGAGCAGAGCCGGGGGCCTTCCTGCTTCCAAAGGGTGCTGCCTTGTCAGAGCAGAAGGTGTGGAAATCTCAGGTCCCACTGCGGTGCATCAGTGCCCGCCTGCTTTGAGCCCTGGAGGCTGGCTGGGGTTGCCAAAGGACACAGCATGGAGCGGTCCTGAGCAGAGCACGTGGTCCAACACCAGCAGAGATGGGAGTGGCGCTGAGGGGAAGGTGTCCCCGTCCTGCAGGGCCCCCAGAGAGCCCGCATAGACACGAGGGGGCCGACAGTCCGAAATGAAACCGCGGGGCGGGAGTCCCGGAAGGGGACTGCTACCGAGCCTCCCAGGGAGCAGGGAAGCTGTCTTTCAGGCCCTGGTCTTCCCCGAGGCATGCCGGGACGTGGCGCCATCCACCCTGAGGAGATCCGGGGAGCCTTCCCGCACACCCACACCCTCCCGGTTAAGAGCAGCTTCCAGTCCTGTTTGCACTCTAATTACCGGCAAGGTGGGATGGACGCGATCGCTTAAGAGCATGACACCAGGATTCTCAGGGATGACAGCGTGGGCATGCAGACAGCATGGAGCTCCCCAGACAAGGCCCACAGGTAGGTGGCCGACGGGCGGCAGGCACAGGGGACACACCTGGAGTCAAGCCCAGGGTTTGTCACCTGCCCTCCTGCTGCCATAAGGACAGGAGCTGGTGGGAGGGTCCAGCGCTGTGGATCCAGGGCCCGAAGGCCACATGGAAACATACGGCGTTGCCAGGGCGACTCCGCGGGCACGTTCTGGTTCCCATCCAAGGACGGCCCTGAGTGTGCCGGACATGCGTGTGCCCAGGACCTGGGGACAGATGAGACCGGGACAGGGCCACTCCACCAGGACCTTGTTTGGAGCTCTCTCGCAGGAGAAATGAAAAATGTACCCCAAAATAGAGAGAGAAGGGGAAGAGAGAGAGAGGGGAAGAGAGAGCTGTTGGTCTGCACTGGTGAGTTCATAAGAGCTACACGATCCTTATCCTGAGTTGAACAAAGGAAGCTGTGTCTTCAATCCAGCCCACAGTATGATTCAAACAGTACGTGTACCGGCGTTTGCCCAAAAGGCTGATAACTACGAGGGTGTGGAAACAGCTCGGGGTGCCAAGGTATGATGGCGGGATTCCCGAGCACGTGGTTCTTGTGCTCTTTTGGTTTTTTTTTTTTTTTTTTTTGGAGAGGTTTTTGCTCTAGGGCACGTGCGCTCGCCAGAAAGACAGAGAGAGACAGAGAGACAGAAAGTGAGAAATCACCCCCCAGGGGGGATGGCCACGCCGTAGTCCCTTCTCCTCCGTTCTTCTCTCGGGATCTTGGGCACGCACGCACACACACCTGGTTGAGTTTAAGCCACCGGGTCCGGGACTCGAACCACTGTCAGCTACGTGGGAGTTCAGTGACATAGCCATTATGCTAACTGCTGGTCCCTCGTCCTCTTCTTAAAAAGCTTGCTTTCAGCAGGAGATCACATGCACAGAGAACTGTAAACTAGTTTTTGTCTGTCACAGAGATCGACTCTCCCTTTCACATATAGAAGTGTGTGTGTGTGTGTGTGTGTGTGTGTGTATATATATATACATATATATATATGTATATATATATATATAAGAATGCTGATAGAAGAATGCCCCCATTTCCTTTCCAAAGGTGGCAAATAACGTATGAAAAGCCAGACCGAGCTGTGCCCTCGTGGGCCCCATTTATTGAATGCAGGGCCCCCTCGACAAAGCCACCTGTTGCCACTAACCCCTGCCCTGAGGGAGATCGAGCCAACGGCCTGCGATCGGCAGGGAATGTTCAGACATTCTGAGCGGTGCTCAGATGGGATCCTCACTGCCCCGCTACACGCATCTCCAGAGAGATTTCCCTCCGGGTTGAGATTATCTGAGACTGTAACTGCATAACTGCAGTTATGCTATGAGTTCATATACAGCTCCCCCTTCTCAGTCAAAGGGATTTTCCATATTTGAATAGAGATCAATGACACAATCACACACACACACACACACACACACAAAGGTGCAACTTGAAGGTGTGGTTAAACCTAAAAATTGTTTTAAGATTTTTACCTTATTTTAGTTTTGGAAAATACAATCCGACTAGGTTTGGAAACACTTAAAAATACAACACCTTTTTTTTTTTTTTTTTTGGAGAGGTTTTTGCTTTTAGGGCGCGTGCGCTCGCCAGACAGACAGAGACAGAGAGACAGAAAGCAGGAAATCACCCCCCAGGGGGGATGGCCACGCCGCAATCCCTTCTCCTCCATTCTCCTCTCGGGATCTTGGGCACGCACGCACACACACGCCCGGCGTGAGTTTAAGCCACCGGGTCCGGGACGCGAACTGCGGTCTACTACGTGGGAGTCCAGCGACATAGCCATTACGCTAACTGCTGGTCCCAAAATATAACACCTTTTATACATGCTTTCTTTATTTTTAATTTGCCAGAGGGTGCATGCACTTGCCAGAGAGAGACAGAGAGAGGGAGAAAGCATCCCCCAATGGGACATGGTCACATTGCAACCTCTTCACCATTTCTCCATCCTGTTGCAGTTTTGTGTATGCATATACACATGCCTGACAGAACTGGCAAACTGCCGAGGCCAGTACATGAACCGTACAGTCAGCCGTGTGGGATCTGGCTGTTTAACCACTAAGTAATGGAGCCAGCCAAATACATGAGATTTCTTTTGGTTCGTTAACCCATCACCAGTTAAAAAACACATTTGGTAGGACCAGCAGTTAGCATAATGGCTTTGTTGCTGGACTCCCATATAGTTGACCGCAGTTCGAGTCCCGGACCTGTTGGCTTAAACTCACACCAGGCGCGTGTGCATGCGTGCCCAAGATCCCGAGAGGAGAATGGAGGAGAAGGGATTGCGGCGTGGCTATCCCCCCTGGGGGGGTGATTTCTTGCTTTCTGTCTCTCTGTCTCTCTCTCTGTCTGGTGAGCGCACACACCCTATAGCAAAACCTCTCCAAAAAAAAAAAAAAAAATTAGTAGTGCTGGACCAGCAGTTGTAACGGAAAGTTCCACAGGTGACCTCAGGGGATGGGTTGTGGTGAGAAGCAGGGCAATATAAATCACACCACACAGTGGGCCAGCCCGTGGCCTGGTGGTCCCATCAGCTGGACCCCAGATGGCTGAGGCTGTAGTTGGAGTCCTGGACACAGTGGCTTGAGAGACACGCTGGGTATGTTACATGCCCACGACCCTGACAGGGAGGAACAGATGAGAAGGACTGTAGCATGACCAGACCCCACGGGAGGGTTATTTTCTCACTCGTCATCTCTCTCCAGCGAGGGCACACACCCTCCGGCAAATAGAACTTTCTTAAAAAGACAAAAACACTGCATACAGCAATCTTCAGGCTACCTATTTAAGGTGCCTGTGCAGCAGATGAACTTCAGGTTTGGGTTCCTCCCCCAAGATATCTATTATACAAATATTCCACAAACGTAAACAAACAAACAAACAAAACAAAACAAAACCCAGGGACCACCAAATGGCATAATGGTTATGTCACTGGACTCCAATGTAGTTGACCATGGTTCGAGTCCCAGACCCCCAGTGGCTTAAAACTCAGCCTGGGCACGTGTGCGTGCATGCCCAAGATTCCGAAATGATAATGGAGGAGAAAGGATTGTAATGTGGACATTCCCCCTGGGGGGGGGGGGGGGTGAATTCTCGCTTTCTATTTCTCTAGCTAGCACACATGCCCTATAGCAAAAACTTCTCTATAAAAAAAACAAAAAAATCTAAAATACTTGTGACTCTGAGCATCCAAGATTAGGCATACTCAATCAACCTTTATGTAAAGTAAATTGGGACCACAGCAAACTGGACTGCTGTAAGTTGTTTCTGGTAACCCGTAAAGCCAACCGCTGAGAAGGTAACTCAGAAACGCACACAGAAGAAATGACAAAAGGGGCCGGCCCAAGGCCTAGTGGCTAAGACAGCCAGGTCCCCCATGGCCAGCTGCACGGTCAGAGTTCGAGACCAAGCAGTGTGAGAAATACACTGGGGGGAACCAGCAGTGTATGGCCCTGGACTCCCACGATCCTGAAAGGTGGCTTAAAACTCACGCTGGGCTCGGAATGATGGAGGAAAGGGATTGTGGCGTGACCATCCCAGGGGGGGTGATTTCTCCCCTCTATGGGGTCTGGGGCGCAGCGCCCTATAGCGAAAAACCTCTCAAAAAAAAAAAAAAAAAGAAATACACTGGGCACGTTGCCCCAGATCCTGAAAGGAAGGCGAAATGATGGAGAAGGGATTGTGGTAAGACCAAGCCCCCATGGGGTGGGGAGGCTTACTCACTTTCCCTCTCTCTCTCTCTCTCTCTGTCTCTCTCTGGGAAATGCACATGCCCTCTGGCAAAAAAAAAAAAAAAAAAAAGAAATCACAAGAGAATTAAGATGAAGCGTTACAAAATACCTACAGTAGAACAAGCCAATAATGAAGGGATAAAGAAACAAAAAGGAAGACGGCAGAGAAACAGAACAAAATGCCACGTGTAAATCCCATCTTATCATTACCATAACTATTAAAAGGGACAGACTAGCGGGATGGATTCACACTCACACACACACACACACTCACTCCAACTCTATGGTGGTTGTAAGAGACACATTTCAGATCAAAAGGTGTAAAAGGGCTCAAAGAAAAAGGATGGTTAAAATAATCTGTGCAAACAGGAGGCCACAGAGAGCTGCCCATTGGGTGATCGGAAAAGCCATTACACCTTTTTGCATAGGAGATCAGAAAAAATACGCCCGACTTTTTCGACGACCCAAGAGTAGCTATGGCAACAGCAGACAAGATTAAGACAAGAAAAATGGTTTTACTCGAAACAAAATATTTTAATAGAACCGTTTTATAATGATCAACGGGCCATTCCACCAAGAAGATGCAACACTTTTAAACATAGATGAACCTAACCACAGAGTCTCTAAATAGGTGAAGCAAAAATGGACGGAATTGAAGGAGCAGAGAGCTGGTTCAGCTGTGCTTATTTGAGACTTTAATACCACGGTTTCAATAAAGGTTAGAGGTTAGAACTAGGTTGAGGATCAATCAATAAATACAAAGACAGGACAGCAGGTGGCGTAAGGGCTAGGTCAGTGGACTCCCACATAGTCAACCGCGGTCCCATTCCTGGACCCAGTGGCTTACAACTCACGCTGGGTATGCAGGTGTGCATGCCCAAAGTCCTGAGAGGAGAACGGAGGAGAAGGGATTGCAGCATGGCATCCTCCCTGGGGGATCATTTCTCTCTCTCTGTCTCTTTGTCTCTCTGGCAAGCACATGCGCCCAATAGCAAAGAAAAGAGAAGGAAAGAAGAGAAGAGAAGAGAAGAGAAGAGAAGAGGAGAAGAGGAGAAGGGAAGGGAAGGGAAGGAAAGGAATATAAGACTACATTTGAAGCACTTAAAAACTATAAACCAACTAGACTCAACAGACATATCCAGACAGGCCACCCAGTAACAGGGCACACATGTTCTCACGTGCTCATGAGACACTCTACTCTCCGGGGTGGGCCACCTTTAGGTCATAAAGCTAGTCTCCTTCAATGGAGAAAGCACTGACATCACGGAAGGATGTCCAACCAACAAGGAAATGACATTAGAAATCAGCAACAGACGAGACTTTGGCAAGTTCACCAATCCCTGGGAGTTAAACAACCCACTCTTTAATATGCTTCAGGGCAAAGGAGGAACCACGAGGGAAATTAAGACCATAGCTGGAGATGATCAAACACGCAAACACAACATACCAACCCTTCCGGGAGGCAGCCAGAACAGAGACCGAGGGGACCTTATGGATACAAAGTCCTGCATTGAAAAGTAGCGGTCGGAAAGGCAAAATAGGGCACGCTGGTGGCTAGAGCTTACGGCAATGGATCCTACATGGCCAACTGCGCATTTCCACTCCCAGACCCCGTGGCTTAAAAAACACGCCAGGCACCTCTCCAAAAAAAAAAAGGGGGGGGGGGCAGTAGTTGGCATAACGGCTATGTTGCTGGACTCCCACGTAGTCAAGGGTGGTTCAAATCCCAGACCCAGTGGCTTAAACTTGGGCCGGGCGCGTTTGTGCCCAAGATCCCAAGAGGAGAATGGAGGGGAAGGTATTGTGGCATGGCCATAACCGCTGAGGGGGGTGATTTCTCACTTTCTGTCTGTCTGTGTCTCTGTCTTTCTGGTAAGTGCATGTGCCCTACAGCAAAATCCTCTCCAAAAAAAAAAAAAAAAACCACACCAGGCGCATTTGCATGTGTGTCCCAAATCCTAGAAGAGCATGAAGAAAGAACCGTGGTTGGCCATTCCCCCCCCCCCCCCAGGGGGCAATTTCTCACTTTCCCTCTCTCTGTGAAGACTGTAGCCAAGTAAAAAAAGAGAGGCAGAGGTTGCCTGCCTTGAAGAGGTTCTTAAGAAGCGAGTTGTGAGCCAAAACACGTGGGTGGCTCTCAGGGCTGGAAAAACAAGCTAAGATTCCTCCCTGGAGCCTCCAGAGAGGCAGGCAGCCCTGCCCACACCTTGATTTCTGTACCACGAGATCAGTGTGGGACTTCTCAACTGCAACTCATGCACCTGTGCTGTTTCAGCCTCGCTTGAGCTAATTCGTTACCGCAGCAACAGGGAGCAAGTGCAGAGCCGGCAAGTGGCCTGACGGCTAAGGCACTGGATCCCACATGACCAACTCCACAGTTAGAGTCCCGGACCCAGCAGTTTGAAAACATTTAAAAGATAACGCTGGGCGCACATGTGTACATGTCCAAAATCCCAACAGGAAGATGGAAGAGAGGGGACTGTAGCATGGCCATCCCCCCTAGGGAGTGGTTTTTCACATTCTCTCTCCAGTGAGCACCTGTACCCTATGACAAAAATCTTTAAAGAAACAAAGGAAGAAAATGAATACATTATGAAACTTTCTTAATCTTTTCATTTCCCTTATCAGGCTCCTCCGATGTAGCAAAAATGCAAGTGTGAGACTAAGCCTTCCTTCAGGTTTCATTGAGAACTCCGGGCAGAGTTGACAGAACTCCCCTTGGCAACTCCCTGCCACTCAGCAGTTATCCAAGGAACAGCACCCGGGGTCTCTGTCACTCCTACACAATGACCACGCATGTACAAATCTTTATGAATCACTGTTGATATGGCGCAAGGTATTTTTTCCCCACTTCATATTGACATTGCCAATTTTTTTTTAAGAATTATTTTATTTAACTCCATTCATTTATTTTCATTTGACCATAGAGGTACAGAGCCAGAGAAAGTGAGAAAGCGAGCTGCCAGGTCCGGGAATGGAACAGCGGTTGGCTATGTAGAAGTCCAGCGCCCTTAACCACCACGCCACCTGCTAGCTCCAACACTGCCATTTTCTTAATGTCAGTCATCGAACTTGTTCTCAACTTCAAGAGCGGAAGACTGGTGACCTTTATCCAAACGGCCTTCCGAGCTAGTTTGCCAGGTCTGTGACATGGTTGCATTCATGCTGCATTTACCACCCCTAGGCTTTGGGAAGGAATGAAACCACCAACTGCCTCCCACCAAGGGCACGGAGCTCAGAAACACCGTCTTCCCCACCCAAATGCAAGTGCTGCTAGTCTTCCCAGGGTCTCCCAGGGCCCTCCTCCTGCCACTCTCCTATCATCTATCCTGTCAGCACCCCAGCCGGCAGGCCTGCAAGGAATTATCAGCAGAAATGTGCGTGTCACGATGGACACAATCCCCAAGTCCCTTTTTTTCTTTTAAATTTAGGGCAATGCAACTCATGATGAAAGGTGGGAACACATAGAGGAGGAAAGCAGAGATGGACAGTACAAAATGTCCCCCCTTAGGACCAGCAGTGGGCGTAATGGCTGTGTCGCTGGACTCCCATGTAGTCGACCATGGTTCGAGTCCCAGACCCGGAGGCTTAAACTCATGCTGGGCGCATGTGTGTGCATGCCCAAGATCCCAAGAGGAGAATGGAGGAGAAGGATTGCGGCGTGGCCATCCCCCCAGGGGGGTGATTTCTTGCTTTCTGTCTCTCTGTCTCTCTCTGTCTTTCTGGCGAGCGCACATGCCCTATAGCAAAAACCTCTCCAAAAAAAGGAAAAAAAAAATGCTCCCCCTTGAAGCACACAGATCATTGCATAGCTACATTCACCTATGCACCTGTGCAAATCAGTGAGGGTGCAGGGACGTCAGAGAACACCAAGTGTCAAAAGCGGACAGGGGTGGGAGTGGAGAAACTTCTGAGCTCACCCTGCTGCCTCAGACACCCACTGCACGGCCTGGCTGTGTGCTGCCTGCCTCCCTGGTATGGCTTGTCCAGAAAATTTGAAAACACTGGCTCAGACTACCTGATTCTGTCGCAGTGCAAACACTGATTCACTCCCAGGTATACCAGCCTGCGAAAGCTGCCCGGACAACATAACAGACAGGTGGCTTAAATCATGAAGTTATTTCCTCCCAATTCTGGAGGCTGGAGTCCCAGGTCCAGGGGAGGCAGGGCTGGCTCCTCCTGAGCTCTGTACCCTTGGCATGGAGACACTGTCATCTCCCCGTGTCCTCACGTGGCCGTCCCCTGTGTGTGTCTGTGTCCTCGTCTCCTCTTCTAAGGCTCCCAGTCCTATTGGATCGGCAACCTTGTTTTACTACAATTACTGCTTATTTTGAGAGAGAGAGAGAGATTTTTGCTATAGGGTGTGTGCATTCGCAGGAGTCATGGGGAGACACAGAGAGAGAAAGTGAGAAATCACCTCCAGGGGGGATGGCCACGCCGCAATCCCTTCTCTTCTAGTCTCCACTCGGGATTTTGGGCACGCGCGCACACGCTCCCAGCGCGTTTCAAGCAACTGGGTCTGGGACTTGAACCACAGTCGGCCACGTGGGAGTCCACACCGTAACCACTACACCATTTGCTGGAATCTGTGATTACTCCTCTAAAGAACCTATCTGCAAATAACAGTCACATTTTGAGGTCCTGGTGGGGGAAGGGACACAGGCTTTCAGAATATAAATGATAGGGGCCAAAATCAACTCAGATCACTGATTTATAAAGAACCTTCTTCTCACTATTTCTTTTGTAAAAGGCAGAGGCAACCCACTAAAATGACCCCTCTATATCATGTTAGAGGAATTTATTTTTTTCATTTACCATCTTAACCATTTTTTTTAAGAGGTTTTCGCTATAGGGCACGTGCGCTCGCCAGACAGACAGAGAGAGACAAAGAGACAGAAAGCGAGAAATCACCCCCCAGGGGGGATGGCCACGCTGCAGTCCCTTCTCCTCCATTCTCGTCTCAGGATCTTGGGCATGCACGCACACGCGCCTGGCGTGAGTTTTAAGCCACCGGGTCCGGGACGCGAACCGCAGTCGACTACGTGGGAGTCCAGCGACATAGCCATTACGCTAATTGCTGGTCCCTTAACCATTCTTCTTTAAAACATTATTTATATATTTATTTTATGACACAGAAGGAAAGACAGAAACAGGTCTGGCCATGCCACAATCCTCCTCCCAGCCTCCCACCCAGCCAGGGTCACAGGGCTGTACCCTGTGTTCACCGGGCGTATTCATATCCACCTGGAATTTGAACCCAGGCCTTCTATGTGGCTCCATTATCAGTTCTGTGGTATTGCAGTTGGGTCCAGGAATGGAGTTATCAGTTATGTATTTTTTTTTAATTTGCTATAGGGCGTGTGCATTCACTAGAGAAAGAGAGAGACAGAGAGACAGAGAGAGAGAGAGAGAAAAGACTGTCCAGGGGGAATGGCCACACTCCAATTCCAACTCCTCCATTCTTGCAAGATTTGGAACACGTAAGCACAATCACCCAGCATGCTTTTCAAGCTCCTGGGTCCGGGACTCGAAATGCACAGTCAGTCACATGGAATCTAGCTGCCTTAACCACCATACCACCTGGCTGGTCCTGGACTTATCTTACCATGGGGAAGGGAGAATACAAAACCACCAAGAAATAAAGATTGAGACATTTTTGTTGAAAGAACACATATTTGCAACTATAAATTGGTTCCTTTGCTCAGAGTTTACCTTACCTAGCATTTCTTTCCTTTTTTCTTTTTTAAAAAGCTATGTTATTTATTTATTTATTTATTTGTTCATTCATTCCTTTTAATTTGGCCAGAGAGAGAAAGAGAATGTGAGAAAGCAAGCCACCAGGTCCAGGACTGGAATGGTGGTTGGCCATGTGGGAGTCCAGTGCCGTAACTACCACGTCACCTGCAGGTCCCCTTACCTACCATTTCTTTAAAAAAGCAAAAATAGGGAAGGCCTGACACTTCTCCATGCAGAGTATATGCCAGTATTCCAACGCAGGGAAGCAGGAGTGGTTCTGACAACAGGAGACCCCGCCTGGAACCCACAGGTACAGCGCGCGGTCTACACAGCCTTCCCGCACCAGGGTCCTGAGGGGGTAGAATGAGAAATGTCCACACTGCTCAGAGAACTACTGACTTTTTTTTTTTTTAAGAGAGATTGTTGCTATAGGGCATGTGCACTCGGCAGAGAGACACAGAGATACAGAAAGTGGGAAGTCTCCACCCAGTGGGAACAACCACGCCACCATCCTTTCTCCTCCATTCTCCTCTTGGGATTTTGGGCACGCACATACACGCCTAGTCTGAGTTTTAACCTGCCAGGTTCAGGACTCAAACTGCAGTCGCATACATGGGAGTCCAGAGATGTAACCATTACACCATCAGCTGATCCCCACAACTGACTGTTTTTTAAAAAATAATTACTTATTTTTATTTATTTATTTACTTATTTTAATTTGACCAGGGAAAGACAGAGAGAGAGAGAAAGGGAAAGTGAGAAAGAGTGAAAGCAAGCCACCAGGTCCAGGACTTGAACCATGGTCGGTGCTGTGGGAAGGTCCAGCACCTTAACCATCATGCCACTGCTGGTCCCTCCCTCAATGGACTTTTAATCCACTGCTTGAAGGCACTGGGAAAGACAGCTGAGGAAAGCCCACCTTCTCTTTGAATACGTAGGGCTCAGCACATGTAGTAGTTAGAGCTGGCTCCATGTTCACAGTCTAACCCATGTCAGGCCTTGTCAGTTATTCTTGAAAGTCAGAAAAAGCACCTGAGGGAACCAGCAGTTAGCGTAATGGCCATGTCGCTGGACTCTCACGTAGTCGACCGCGGTTCGCGTCCTGGACCTGGTGGCTTAAACTCACGCCGGACGCATGTGCGTGCGTGCCCAAGATCCCGAGAGGAGAATGGAGGAGAAGGGATTGCGGCGTGGCCATTCCCCCTGGGGGGTGATTTCTCGCTTTCTGTCTCTCTGTCTCTCTCTGTCTGTCTGGTGAGCGCACGTGCCCTATAGCAAAAACCTCTCAACCAAAAAAAAAAAAAAAAAAAAAAAAAAGAAAAAGTACCTGAAAGACAGCAAGACTTCAATGGGACAGCCTTGTGACAGCTGTCACTAGGACCAACCTGGGAAGTGTCCTAAAGCAAACAGACTTCTTGTCAGATTCAAAGATGACAGGATTTAGGTGGAAAACATATTTCTATATTTATATATATATATATATTACGAAGGGAAAATTCTCATCCTTTGGGTGGGAAGTGAAGGGATCTGGGAGGAGAATTGAGCAGTCTCCCTTCATTGGTCAGGCCTCTTTTGACCCCCCCAAAACATTCACAGAAATGCTTCCGAGAAGCAGGGCCCACAGAACACAGCTTTGGTGCGTCCTTTCTTACTTTTTTACTTGCACTCTTCAGTAGATCTGGCCGCTGAGGGTGATAACGCTGCTAATGAACTTTTAAATGGACACCTGAATTATTTACACTTGCAATTTAAAACATCTCAGAGCTCTATAGGAACAGTAAAGACCTGAGATTCCTATTCCCTATCAACTCCATTTAACAGGCTTAAGATGATCAGTGACGATACAAAAGAATTGCATTTGTGAATTCGGACAACTGAAGCCCTCCCCAAAGAAACAGAACGCATTAATTTTACAAGTGTGGCATAACCAGTGGAAAGGTTTATTTAAAAGAAAAACAGGAAGAGGAAAAAGAAAAAGGACCAATAGATGGCATAATGTTTACATCGCTAGACTCCCACATAGTCAACAGTGGTTCAAGTCCTAGACTTGGTGGCTTGAAACTCATGCAGGGCGTGTATGCGTACATGCCCAGAATCTCAAGAGGAGAGTAGAGGAGAAGGGATTGTGGTGCGACTACCCCCCCAGGGGGTGATTTCTGGCTTTCTGTCTCCCTGTGTGTCTCTGGCGAACACATGCCCTACAGCAAAAATCTCTCTTAAAAAAAAAAAAAAACAAAAAAAAACACATGTAAGAGTCCAACACTGTCATGGTCTCCTGACAGGGACTGTCAACATGGACCTGATTTATAAACAGAATGAGCAGAATTCAAAAGTGGAAGGGACAAGGAACTTTTTGAATCCCCAGCTTCCATAATGTGTATAGATTTGTGAAACCAAAGTGGACAAGGACACTTCAAAAAGTGCAGGAAAGGGACCAGCAGTTAGCATAATGGCTATGTTGCTGGACTCCCACGTAGTCGACCGCGGTTCGCATCCCGGACCCGGTGGCTTAAAACTCACGCCGGGCACATGTGCGTGCGTACCCAAGATCCCGAGAGGAGAATGGAGGAGAAGGGACTGCGGCATAACCATCCCCCCTGGGGGGTGATTTCTCGCTTTCTGTCTCTCTGTCTCTCTCTGTCTTTCCGGCGAGCGCATACGCCCTAGAGCAAAAACCTCTCAAAAAAAAAAAAAATGCAGGAAAAAGGATTAGAGTATTGAATTTATTTTGGTGCCAACAAAAAAAAGAAAGAAAGAAAGAAAGAAAGAAAGAGAAATCCAGACCTACTGGGTTGTCAGAAAACTCATGATGTCATTTTTTTCTGTTTTACTATGCAAAAATGCATCATGACTTTTCCGACAACCCAATAGTTTTTCATACGACACATTTTCATGAAGTCTTTGCAGGTCTCTTGCACAGCGGGAAATCTGAACGTCGTCCCCTCAGTGACAGTAAGCACCGTGAGACAGGATCACATGCGTGCACGTGCGTGTGTGTGTGTGTGTGTGCATGCACAAGCTCATTACACAAGTGGAGAATGCGAAAGGGCTGGGACGCAACCTCAGGCACCCACAGGAGTGCTGCGGCACTGGCCCTGGGGTACAGGATGCCCCAGTGCGCAGGGCTGGGGCCCACACGAAGCTGCTCGGGGTACAGAGAAGGGAGCGGGGCCTTCAGCAAGAAGGTAGCGTGTGCCACAGATGCAGAAGGGCTTTCTGCCATGCACGTGAGCGTCTCAGTCCTATGACGGCATTCCTACTGGGCAAATGTGTCCTCATTATCCAAACACCGTCCACTGAGGTCACTGGAGGCCTCTGGCTTACACCTGACTGTGCCCGGAAGGAAGGTCTAGCAGGACTCCGTCCTGGCCGGCCCTCAATGAAGCAGCAGGTTCCTGGTCACCATGACGTGCCTAACAGGAGTTCACGGACACGGGGCCAGATGCTCAGGGCCGTGGGAAGGCGGCCTGGCGTGCGGAGTGCCAGATCACACACGGCCGAGAGCAGCGAGAAGCCCAGCACCCACTGGCTTGGTTGTTTCCCAAGCACGTGTGCCCAAGATGCGTGGGACGGAGAAAGGGAGGAAAAAGTACTGAGGCACGGATATGTCCCACTGGGAGGGCTCTCTCACTCTCTCTCTTATTTAATTATTATTTGAGAGATCTTTGCTAGATAGGGTGTGTGCATTTGTTTGTTTATTTATTTGAGAGATTTTTGCTAGAGGGTGCGTGCACCTCTGGGTCTGGGACTCAAACCACGGTGAAGCATTGTGGGAGTCCACCAACGTAACCATTATGTCATCTGCTGATCCCTCTCTTTTTTTTTTTTTTTTGGAGAGGTTTTCCCTATAGGGCGCGTGCACTCACCAGAGAGACAGAAAATGAGAAATCACCCCCCAGCGGGGATGGCCACACCGCAATCCCTTCTCCTCCGTTCTCCCAAGAGAATAATGGAGGAAAAGGGATTGTGGTACGGTCAACCCCCCTGGGGTCGGGGCGGTATGTCTCACTTTCTCCTTCCCTTCTTCTCCCTCTCTGTCTCTCTCCCTGGCAACCATAGGTGCCTTATGCAAAAGTCTTAAAAAGAAAAAGAATTTGTGTGTGATGTGTATGTGTGAGAGAGAAAGATTGTAAGTCCCCAGGCCAAACTCCCACAAGCTCTCGGTGCCGCCAGTGCTAACTGCTAATGAAGTATAATTGCATCTAACTGTTGGACTGTGAACCCCTGCAGGTGGAGTTTCAAGGCAAGGTCCTCTCAGGGAACACAGGACACAGAGAGCCCTTGGCCTCGGGCGGTTCTGGCAACCACTGGTGTGGACATAATTAGGGAACGCAAGTACAGGGAGAGAGGTGCCAGGGCGTAATTAGTGAGGGCACAGCGGTTCATCCACACCATTTCCTCACATCTAAACAGCGTAGGGCACCCACAAGGTGCTGCCTCTTCTTCCATCCCACTTCTTAAGAGTCATGGTATTGGGACCAGCAGTTAGCGTAATGGCTATGTCGCTGGACTCCCACGTAGTCAACCGCAGTTTGAGTCCCAGACCCGGTGGCTTAAAACTCACGCCGGGCGCGTGTGCGTGCGTGCCCAAGATCCCGAGAGGAGAATGGAGGAGAAGGGATTGCAGCGTGGCCATCCCCCCTGGGGGCTGATTTCTTGCTTTCTGTCTCTCTGTCTCTGTCTGGCGAGTGCACGTGCCCTATAGCAAAAACCTCTCAAAAAAAAAAAAAAAAAAAAAAAAATACGAGTCATGTTATTGCCTGTGCTGAATCAAAACTAGAGTGTGAGGAAAAAGAGGACTCCAGAGCCAGCCCATGGCATGGTGGGGAAGGTGGCTGGATCCCAGGTTGCTAAGTGCGGTTCAAGTCCTGGACCCGGCGGTTTGTGAAACACATGGGCAGGTGTGTATGCGCACACATATGCTCCAAATCCTAAAAGGAGTACAGAGAACGGATTGTGCCGTGGCCATACTCCTGGTGTGTGAGGGGGTAGACTTTCTCACTTTACCGTCCTGTCCCTCTCTCTTTGGCATGTGCACACGCTCTAGAGCAAAATTCAAAGGGAGACAGAGAGACAGAGGCTGGCCGAAGAGAGACACGGAGACTGGAGTGGCGTGGCCTCGAACCCAGGAGGATCCTGCGCTGAGCCCCTAGAGGACGCGTGGTCTGCCGACACCGTCATTCCCTACCTCTGCCTTTGGAGCAGTGCGAGAATACACTGGTGTTGTTTTAAGCCACCCAGTTGTGGCTCTTTGTCACGGCCGCCCGAGAGCACTCACGCCATCCTTGCATTTCTCGCCAGGACCATTGCAATTAGCCTGAGGTCCACCCTTTAAAGCAGGGGTCCCCAGCCCCGGGGCCAGTAGGTCGGTGGCCACAGGCAGCTCACAGGAGCCTCCAGGTGGAAGCACCTCATAATAGGAAAACAAGCTCGTTGCAGAATTATCTCCTTATCTGTTACAATACAATAATAACCGAAATCGCGTGAGTGTACAACACATGCAAAGCACTGGGCTCACCCCCAAACTATCGTCGTCTCCCTGAAAAACTCTCTTCCACAAAACCGGTCCCTGGGGTCCAAACAGCTGGGGACCACTGCTTTAAAGGACACCTCTGTTTGCAAGGCTGCACCACGAGTAGAAGATAGAATGCGACTCCCCGAGGGCACCAGGGCATGCCACTCTGTCCCCAGCTGCATACCTGTCCACCCCTGCCTGATCCGACGTGCGCCTCGTCACCTCCGCTCAGGGGAAGGCGGCTCTCCTTGCCCTTTGCACACAGTGGCCTCCTGACCTGAGAGTCGCGGTCATTCCATCCCTTCCACCTAAGCGACTCCCACAGGTCCACGGCAGCTCACGTGGGGCACAGGCTCTGCTCAGAGACACTTGACCCAGTAACTCCCTTTTCCTAGATTCCAAGGAAGCTGAGTCATGTCTAGGAGATGAGGCGCGATAATGCCGTAGGCCGGCAAACGTCCACTGGCCCTGAGCGCTCACCCCCGCCGTGGTGGCCCAGGGACAGGGACGACCGCGTATTCATTCTCCGCCATCGTGGGAGAGCCTGCAGTGGCTGACCCGTCACAAAAGGCCTTCCATTCCCGGGGCTCAAGAATGGAAGGGACACCCCGGACCTCCCCACGTCTCCTGCAGAATGCTTGTGGGTCATCTTACCACGCCTTTTTTTTTTTTTTTTTTTGGAGAGGTTTTTGCGATAGGGCGCGTGCACTCGCCAGACAGACAGAGAGAGACATAGAGACAGAAAGCGAGAAATCACCCCCCAGGGGGGATGGTCACCCGCAATCCCTTCTCCTCCATTCTCCTCTCGGGATCTTGGGCACGCATGCACACGCGCCCGGCGTGAGTTGTAAGCCACCGGGTCCGAGACACGAACCACGGTCGACTACGTGGGAGTCCAGCGACATAGCCATTACGCTAACTGCTGGTTCCCATCTTACCACGCTTTTTAGATTCATGCTCAACGCACGGCGTTCCTCCAGCTCTGAGCGACAGACCACGCACCTGCCCCAGCTATCCAAAGGGGACCCCTGGAATGCGGTGGCATTAACCATCCATTAAACTGCCTCCAAGGGCCGGCGACCTGGATGGCTCAGAGGAGCACGTGGGCGACTTGAAAGGCTTTTATAGGGCTGCAATCGGCCAGGTGAGGTCAGCTCAACTGGTTTAACAAGACGGGCACTGAGATAGGGCTGCGGCTCCCTGATGGACCGAGGGCCCGTGGCCACGCCTGCAGGGAGATACATGCTTGCAGGGAGGCCAGGGAACATGCTCCAGCCTGACCCCGGGACAGGACCACAGGGAGGTACATGCTTGCAGGGAGGTCGGGGAGCACGCTCCCGGCCGACCCCCGGGATAAGACCCCCATGGCTGCAGGCAGACCGCACAGCTACTGTGAGCACGCCAACAGCCTTCTCCAGACAGTCCCTGAGGACTGGGGTAGAAGCAGAGGAATTCTTTTATTTATTTATTTTTTTTTTGGGGGGGGGTTGTTGTAGAGCGTGTGTGCTCGCCAGACAGAGAGAGACAGGGATACAGAAAGCGAGAAATCACCCCTCCTGGGGGGATGGCCACGCCACAATCCCTTCTCCGTTCTCCTCTCAGGATCTTGGGCACGCACGCACACGTGCCTGGTGTAAGTTGAAGCCACCGGGTCCGGGACTCGAACCGCGGTCAACTACATGGGAGTCCAGCGACATAACATAGCCATGACGCCAACTGCTGGTCCCAAGAGGAATTCTTTTAACAGAGGAATGGAGGAGCATACACAGTAGGGGAAGCAAGTGAACCCCCTCCCGAGTCCGCCTCTCACAAAGCCATCTCTGTCCCAGCAGACCCGAGCCCCACAATGCCACGAGCCATTTCTACAATAGTAAGAACAGCCAGGTGCTGGACGGCTCTCAGTAAAGACGGGCTGTCACTACGTCTCTGGGGTCCTACGGGAGAGACTGCAGCTGGAAAGATGCCCAAGTGGCTTTGCCATATTTATAAAGGACTTCTCGGAATGTCCGGGGCCAGGAGACAAGGACCTGAGGATGGAAGGTCCCTCCCAGCCTCTCCTGGGCAGCTGTCAGCTGGCCACCTCCAGGGCTGCAGAAGAGCGGAGTGGGTGGGGAATCGAGCCCAGGTCCAGAACACAGCGTCTGAACGTGGGTGCCGGGCACTGCTTCCAGGCCTCCCCGGGAGGAGGCAGTCAGGGTCTCAGGAGGGGCTGGGACCCTCCACAGTCCTTTCAGAGCCTCAACACTCACCAAGCCACCAGCTTGGGATGAGTCTCCAAAACACAGAGGACAGGGCTGGGGCAGAGCCACAGGGACCCCAGACAGACGGGAAGAGGAAGAGGAAGGGGCGAGGAAGTAAACGGAGGTGCTCTCGGTGCAGGGAGAGGGATTCTCGCAAGGAGGGCAGGAAGCCTCGGAGGAAGGTGGAAGGGCCGGGAACATCAGGAAAAGGTGAACATTGCTCCTGGCAGCAGAGGAGTCCCGGGTGCCTACCACACACCTCCCACGCACTGGGGGAGCGCAAAGCCAGTTGGGAAGCCAGCGGATGCATGGTGGGTCGCTGGACTCCCACGGTCGACCATGGTTTGAGTCCTGGACCCAGTAGCTCGAAACTCACATGGGGTGCAGGTGTGTGTGCTCAAAATCCCAGGAGAACGGAGGAGAAGTGCATTGTGTAATGGCCAGCCTCCCCAGGGGGCAGATTTCTCGAATGTCTCTCTGTCTCTGGTCTCTCTGGCAAGCAGACGTGCCCTATAGCAAAAATCTCTCTAAAAAAAAAACGACGAGAAAAAAGTCAACAGTGAGGGTCGGGAGCTGAGGAAGGGGGGCAGTGAATGGAGCCAACTTTTCCCCAAGCTTGGCTGAGAACAGAAACAGAGAGAGAAGCCATTTTCAAAGCACGCCTTCAGGGACCTACAGTGGCATGTGCTTAAAAAACATGAAGCTCTGGGACCGGCAGTTAGCGTAAAACATAGTCGAAGTCCCTGACCTGGTGGCTTAAACTCACGAAGATCCGGTGGAGGAGAAGGGATTGCGGCCCGAGATCTCTCTGTCTCTCTCTGTCTGTCTGGTGAGCACACGGCCCTATAGCGAAAACCTCTCCAAAAAAAAAAAAAAAAAAAACATGAAGCTCTGCGAGGGTGACCCCGAGAGAAGGTTCCAGGTTCGCGTCCAGAGACCCCCCCCCCCCGAGTGAGCTGGGCTTGCCCATGCCTGTGATTCTGGCTGCTGCGGTGGGGGCACAGTGTCAGGATCCTCATGGGGGTGCCGTCTCCGTCTCCCTTTCGGTCTCTCTCCCCCTCTCTCTTGCTCGTGCAAAAAGTAAACTTCTTAGAAAAAGGACATGTTCCCAATCAGGACAGCGTTCCTAGCTCAGGTGGTGGAAGCGACAACACGGGTACTGTCGAGGCGGGTAGGCTGATTCCTCAGTTGCAGACGTGACCACGCGAAGGTGTTCGTCGCGTTAGGCTAACAGGAGTCCCGCCCCTTACTGAGAAGGGATGGACTTTGACTTGCTCTTACACTAAACACGATGGTGTGAAGAAGGGCTGCATAATGCACCCAAGGGGTTAAATCTCTTCCGAAGGACGGTGTGATGGCAGGACGAGCCTTGGGTCAGACACTAACATGGTCTTTGACCGGATTCTCTGTTTTGAGAAGCCTCCAACATCCTGAAAACGTCCCGCATGGCCTGTGACGCACTGGACACGGGCTGACGTGGGGCGTGCAGAAGTCCATGGGACAGTGGGCACGGGGATTTGCCAACCGGCTCAGCTGAAGGGGTCCGGGCAGTCAGGAGCCCCTCTCAGCAGATCATCAATGACACGAAATAAACCCACAGAGCCCGCAGAGGGGATCGTTGAGAATCCACAACCGCAACTTCACCCACCAAGGGCTGGCAAAGCACTGGGCACCTCAGCTTTGAGCAGACGGTCCCAATTCCGCCCACAAGGGTAAGCGAGAAAGTGCCCCGGAACAGGAGTTCAAAGTGCGGGTTTTCGCTGGGCTCCTCCCGCTAGTCCACCGGGTTTCTTTGTAGAGAGAGTAAGTGGTTTCGGTTCCCAGTCTCAAATTCGGTGATGACTCCACCTCCGACGGCTTGTCACCTAGGTGCCAGAGAGGGGCAGGGCAGGAAGGTGAGACGCTGCCACGCTGACCCACGGGGAAGGGTCTCGGTTCAAGTCTGGAGCCCTCCCTCAGTGTGCCCAGCACACACGTGCCCAAGACCTGGGCTGTCTGAAGGCGGAGGTGCAGCTCAGTGTCCAGAGCCTTTTCAGGAGGCTGTGCTCTGTGTGTGTGTGTCTGTCTGTCTGTCTGATCTGTCAACCAAATCGATTTCAAAACAAGCTTGTCACCTAAACACCGTCACATTAAAAGGTGATGCGCAGTCATTAAAATGTCAGTGTAGGGACTGGGTAGTGACGTGGCAGGTACACATGATGCCATATGAGAGGATGACGCACTTGGAAGGTTCCAGGCTCACTTCCAGAGACCTCTCGGGGTACCCTGGCACGTGCGTACCCATGACCAGGGCTCGCTGAGCGGAGAATGCAGGGTGATAACCCTGGGGAAAGGGGGAGTTTCTCTGTCCCTCTCACTCCTAGAAGAAACAAACTATTTTTTTTTAAAAAAAAATCAGTACAGGGGCTGGCAGGTGGTGTGGTGGCAAAGGTGCTAGACTCCCATATGGCTGACTATAGATCGAGTCCTGGACCAGGTGGCTTGTTTTCTCATTTTCTCTTTCTCTCTGTGCTCAAATTAAAAAATAAATCATCATAACAAATGAAATTAAGTAAAATTAAAAAGAAAAAAAGTAGAAAACACAGGGCTGCCAAAGGTACTAATGTGGCTGGACTTTTTTTTTTCTTTCTTTTTTTTTTTTTTTTTGCTATAGGGCATGTGTGCTTGCTAGAGAGAGAGAGAGAGAAATGAGAAATCACCCCCTCAGGGGATGACCATGCTGTAATTCCTTCTGTTCCATTCTCGCCTTAGGACTTGGGGCACAAAACTACACATGCCTGGCCTGATTTTCAAGGCTCAAACCGTACAACCAGCCATGTGACAGTCCAGTGCCTTACCCTCCATGCCACCTCTAGTGCCCCTACACAGCCGGGCTTGAAGTTAACTTGGATCACATGTAATCTTCATGCTCAAAGAAGATAGGCCTTCTACTGAACCAAAGGAAATGCTTTGCGTTAAGATCACGGAGGGAAATAAGATGGTACAATACGGGAATGAAGACGTGAAGGAAGCCATAAGACCTCCCGAGAACCTTTATCATGACAGCAGGTGTCACATGAAGAGAGCCCTGGCCCTGACCACGAGGCAGTAGATCTCGCCTAAAGAGCCATGGACAAAACACAAGGAGGGTCATTTCCACCTTGCACCAGATCTGAAACAGGATATTGGGGGAAGAGAAGAGAGCCAAGAGTGGGGAAAGAAGTCACTGGGTGGCACCGTGGATATGGTGGTCCTCAAAGTATTTCTATAAAGCAGGTTGAGCCCAAAACACTTCATTTAAAAATGATTTTGTCTGCAGATGGAATACTTTAAATAAATGTCTCTTGTAATGGTTAAAAAAAATAGATAGAGGAAAATACATGAGGAGATGCAGGAATACAACGGGACTGCAGTGGAGACTGGACTGACATCTGCAGAAGGTGTACTGTTCATGGAGACATGAACATGCCCCGTGCTAGCTGGGGCAGGGGCTGGGGCACAGGCAGGACGAACACTGTGCTGCACATGACGCGTCACAGCAGCTGAACGAGCTTCCTTTGCAAATAGCAAAGGCTAACAGGGTGCGCGGTACTGAGGTGCAGGTAAAGAAGGGAAAGACAGCCATGTGTGTGCAGAGACAGCTAACGCCCAGGCCTCAAGAGCCGGGGACAGACTAAGGTGCAAGATCCTCAGTGAGACATGGGCATGCTTCCAGAAGTCGTTTCCTCACTCTGCCCTATTCCGGCTCCAACCTCCAGTTTCCTAAGACTGGGTGGCCTCCAGGTGACAAAGGATGAGGCACACCGCAGGCAGAAGTCGGCTGAAGGTGGAGACAGCCAGCCACTCCACGTGCCCCGGGGTTCTACCACCGAGGTTACTTGGGGACATTTTCAGCCCCATCTCACTGGCCCAAGACGCAAAATGCAGGGACCCGAGGCGGCTTTCCAAAGAAGTTTAGTCTGCTTTGACTCCTCGTGCGACTGTGGCCTCCTGACCAAGCGTGATATCCCCTTAGGACGCCATTGGAAGAAAACTCTGTAGACAACTGTTGTCTTCCCAGACCCCAAGGGCAGCTGCGCCGAGAGAGGAAGACAAGGAACTGAGAGCCGAGGGAGCGTGGGGCTCTACACCTCACAGTGCTTTCTGCTATTGCATGCCTTGACAGAGCACTCTACACTTTAATTTTCCTCCCCGCGGAAGGTTCTGGAACTGTTTTCTCAAACTAGCCCTCTACGTGAAACTTTTTTTTTAATTTAACTTTCTTTTTCTTTTTCTTTTCCTTCTTTCCTTTCTTCTTTCCCTCCTCCCTTCCTTTCTCTCTCTTTCTTTCTTTTAATTTAACTTCACAGTTGGAGTCCTGGATCTGATGGCTTGAAGCAAACACACCGGGAGCATGGCACGCATGCCCCAAATCCCAAGAAAAGCATAGAAGAGACGAGACTGTGGTGTGGCCATCCTCCCAAGGGGTGGGTTTTCACTTCCTCACCCCCCATCCGTGAGCATGTGCACCCTACAGCAAAACCCAACAACCAAGTACTCGAATGACAGTGCAACATTGCAAAGTCTAGGGGGAAACGGATCCCTACAGGAGCCCTCACACAGCAGAAATGCACGTGCTGGGACCATGACGTTTGCAAACGTCGTATTTTTGTCCTTGGGTGCCAACCAGGCGGTTTCAAACCACAAATACCTGCAGCACCCAAGGAAGGCTGCCCTGTCACCGCCACGTTAATACAACTGAAGCTTTAATATAGGAAATGCTGCTGTTCACTTGGGGCTGACGGTAGACCTTTGTTTCCAAGTATCATTCATCCTGGGATCAGGGTGGTCCCTTCCAGCTGCGGGTCGCGTCTCAGTCACTTCGCCAACACCTCTCCCGACATTCCGACAAGCCACCTAGACATCTTTTTTTTTTTTTTTTTTTTGGAGAGGTTTTTGCTATAGGGCGCATGCGCTCACCAGACAGACAGAGAGAGACAGAGAGACAGAAAGCAGGAAATCACCCCCCAGGGGGGATGGCCACGCCGCAATCCCTTCTCCTCCATTCTCCTCTCGGGATCTTGGGCACGTACGCACACACGCCCGGCGTGAGTTTAAGCCACCGGGTCTGGGACGCGAACCGCAGTCAACTACGTGGGAGTCCAGCGACATAGCCATTACGCTAACTGCTGGTCCCCACCTAGACATCTATACGGGGGCTTCCACGGATGCTTCTCAGGAGGCGCTGTCATTATCATCCTTTAACGTCTGTCTTCCGAGCGAGCAAGGCACAGGGGTGGGCAGGCGACGGGTCCGACGCTGCCATCTTCCCAGCTCCAGCCAGGCCTCAGTCACAGGCTTGCGTGTGCCCGACAAGTTCCAAGTCTCTGGACGTGAGCCCAGAAAGTTCCCGTGTGGGGCAGCCCCCACAGCATCTTCTTTACCTCGCTCTTTTACAGTGCTTGAAACTCCATCCACCCCGAAAAAATGACAGAGAGTAACTGGTGTCAACGGTACTGCCGTAATTCAAGAAAAACAGAGATGGGATCGGGGCAAATAATCAGGACGACAAAAGGGACAGAACAATCACAAGATCACAGCTACCCAAGGGGACAGAGGAACAAAAAACTGGCTCTGGAAACCGGAAGACGACCCCATCCCTGAGTCTATCCACTTTGCTATGACCCCAGCGAGGCCCACAGTGCCAGGAAGAGGATGCGGGACAGCAGCAGGGCTGGGACAGGGCACCCGCACCTGCGCGCACAGAGACACGCTCCACGCACCAATGGGATGGTCAGCTGCGCAAAGCTCTCACTCACCCGTTTCTCAATGGCTCTACACATAGGAGCAGCTGGGCCAGTCAGTGGAGTGGTGGCTAAGGCAACTAGATCCCACATAGCTGACCACATGGTTCAAATCCCAGACCTCACAGCTTGGAAAAGAAAAAACAACAACCCGCCAGACTCCACTTTTGTGCATGCGTGCCCAAAATCCCAAGAGGGGAATGGAGAAGGAATTGTGGTGTGGCCCTCCCCCCTAGGGAAGTGATTTCTCACTTTCTCCGGAGTCCTTGAGAACACGTGCCCTAGGGCAAACCGAAAATAAAAAAGCACTCCTAGATACACTCCAGTGTTCTTTGGCACTCACAGGAAGCCACGGATCGTGACTAGGTACACAAACAGGTCTTCGTTCTCCATACGAAGGTGACGCAGAGGTCACCGTCACTCATCACGGTCCTGCAGTGTGTGTACATTCAGAGACACGGCATCAGAATCAACACTACCAATATGCGCGTTTCCCCTCACAGAGCTAGGCTACAATTTTCTTTTGATTTTTAAAAATTTTTAAAATAAGCTTCTTGTTTTTCTTGGCCAATTCTTTACAGGATTAAAAAATGTATTTTTTTTTGGAGAGGTTTTTGCTATAGGGCGCGTGCGCTCGCCAGACAGACAGAGAGAGACAGAGAGACAGAAAGCGAGAAATCACCCCCCAGGGGGGATGGTCACGCCGCAATCCCTTCTCCTCCATTCTCCTCTTGGGATCTTGGGCACGCACGCACACGCACCCGGCGTGAGTTTTAAGCCACCGGGTCCGAGACGCGAACCGCGGTCGACTACGTGGGAGTCCAGCGACATAGCCATTACGCTAACTGCTGGTTCCCTTCCCAGTTTTTCATTTACTTGCCCAAGGATGCACATGTCAGGGACCACGCCGACAAACAACTTCCCAGGGAAATGCACTGAACATTCTGGAAACCAGGCCTGCTGCGAAAGCACTCGTCAGGAGTGGGTGACAGGAGGTTCTGCGGACACAACACCCAGTGGCGTGAAGGGCTCAAGACTCAGCGCACGTGCGCATACTGTCAGGGCCAGGGTGATAAAGACCAGCTTGAAAAGCTCATACAAGACACGAACAGAGCAAGCCAAGGAGAATCTGCGAATGCCCTGCAGGACTCCCAAGAGCATGAGGGCACGAAAGAAGGGGAAACAAGGAGGGAAAAGAGGTAAGGCTTAGCTTTCCAAAAGACTCTTGGCTTTCTGACCAGACCGGAGGATTGGGTAATGCCGTCGGATAAACCATTAAACTGGCCTTCAGGAGCCTAGAGACTTGCTTGGTAGGGGCCCCTCATTAGTATTACCAGAGAACTCAGAGTTTTCACTTTGGGGTATAGCCGTGTGTGAATCTAAAATCTGAATTAGGCATCAAGCTCATTTAGAAGTTTCACACATTTCATTTTAATGAGGCACCTCGGTCTGCATTAAAATTCATGAGCTCCCCAGAACACGTTCTCTGGACCTCGCATTGGAGGATAAGGAATGTATCTGACCAGTTAACTTCTCGACCACCTGAGCAGGGAAATTCATGTCTACGAACTGTACTTAGGCATCCCAGAAGTGGGCGGAAATTGAGTCATTTCGACTTGAGTAGCTGCATACACTGTTTCTTCCAATTAGTGACCTCTGTGGGGACTTTTTTTTTTTTTCCTTTAGAATTTATCAGTTTAGACCTCTGTGTCCATAAAACAAAGACTAGCTTTTGCACATTCTTTCAAAAAGTCAGAGTTTCATGCCTCCTACACCACCCGGAAGCCAGGAGGAGGGGAAACAAGGTCACAACAGTCTTCATTCAAGATGCAATGCGTACATCAGTTCTATTTAGATCCCCATCGATCTGGAAGCCTTCTCAGCCTGGCTTCTTATTAGCTGTGTGACCTTGGGCAACTAGCTTTACCTCTCTGAACTGCAGGGTGTTGTGGGTTTTTTTTTTTAGGTCAAATGCAAACACTTCCTCCTATCCTGGGTGGTTTTGAGATGAAGCAGTAATTAACATATGTAAATCAGGAGGGTTCCCCAGTTTACATAAAGTATGCAGAGAGGTTGACAGAGCAGCTTTCTGGAGGGTGTGAGGTTATAATGTAAGTTCTATAGTGTTCATTCTGCAGAGATGTGGGGTCCGGTGCAGTAAGGGTCACTGATAAGGGGATCACTAGCTCCCAAGGATGTGTGAACAGCTCAGATGTGAAGGGCAGTGCTTCTCCAACTTTCTAGCTGGCGGTATAAAATGCAGATTCTGGTTGGGCAGGTGCCGGGAGGGCCAAGGTGGGGTCAGTGCTTGTGCACTGCTGGGCAGCTCTTGGGTGAAGCCCGCTGGACTGGTCACTCGGAACAGCAGGCCACCTGGCAGGGTCTGTCCACGGCTGCCTTACTGACAGTGGGCCCAGGGTGGTCCCTGCTCCTGGCATGGGGCTCTCTTGTCCCATGCACAACGGTTAGGAGCAGCCCTGGCCTGGGTCCCACCAGACGCCAGAAACCTCATGCCACTTCCTCCAGCTGGGACACTCCAAGGCATGTCCCCTGACCTCCCGGCGGGCGGCATGGCCGGGCTGAGACCCCCCGCCACCTAGGACGGATGCTACAATCGAGGTGCACCCACGCGAGCAGGCGGCAGGTAGCCCCGGGGCGACGTTGCAGACGGGGAAACTGAGCCCGCGGTGGCAGCAGAGGGTACGGGGCAGGGCGAGGGCTGGGGAGGCCTGCGCGCGGCGCTGTCCCCACCCAGGGGTCCCCCGGGACCGTGCCCCACGTGCTCCGGCCCCACGCGCGGCCAGCCCACCGGAAGCGGGTGTGGGGCCGCGGACACGCCGCAGCCACGCGCGCCTCCGAGGCCGGACATGGGCCCCTGGGCTCCGCGCGCAACCCGGCCTGGGACAGGCGGGCGGGCCCCGAGCCGACACGGCCCCGCCGCCACCCCCCGGCCCTGAGAGCCCCCGGGTGCGACCCCGCGCCCGCGCGCACTGCGACCGCGGGAGGCCGCCGCGGGCTACCCACCCAGAAGGAGGCCGTCCATGTCAAAGATGAGGTGGGTGACAGGCCGCGGCGGGGGCACGGTCGCCGCCATGGTGCAGCCGTCTGGGCCGGGGTGGGGGTGGGGGTGGGGAGGACGTGCGCGCGCACAGCCGCCCCGCGCACGCGCGCTCCCGGCCCTCCCCGCACGCCCCGGGGCCGCTCTGCGCACGCGCACTGCGCGCCTCCTCGCCCGCACACCCGAGGGTCGGGAGGAGGTGGGGGCGGTGTCTCCTCGCGCCGTTCTGCGCACGCGCGAGCTGAGGTTTCGTTTGTTTGTTTCTTTGTTTTTTGGCCGCTGCTGCAGAGGCGGACTCCGCGCGGGCGGGCGCGACTCGTTTCCCTGCTTCGATCTCCGCTCCCCTCCCCCCGCTCCAGTGCGTTACTACGAGCCTCTAGGTGGCAGCTAAATGGCCTTGGTGATGGAGTCCCCAGGTGGGCTCGTCCGAACCCAGATCAGCAGCCTCGAACTCCGGGCAGGCTTCTGTCTTAAGGTCGCCCGCCCAGCTCGCTGAGGGCCAGGTTCCTGCGGCGCATGCGCACTAGGACTGCTCTGCCTCTGCACCTCCGTGAGCATTGCCCTTAGCTGGTCCCTTGTCCCTTAGCAAAGCCCTGCGGAATACTGGTGGCAAACGAAAGCCAGGGCGGCAGGGAAGCAGTCATTTTTAAAAATTGCCCCGTCGGTGTCGCCTTCTTAGGTCTCATCTGTCTTTTGGCCTTTTTTTGTTTTGTTTTCCATGCTGTGAAAGAACTTTTTCGTACCCGTCTCTGCTTCGTTGCATGTACTTGGTGAAGGGTGAGGATAGGACCTTTCGGGGAGGAATAGAAATGTGAACGTTCCAGACGGTGAAACATGGGGTGTATGTGTGGTGTAACCCAAGGCCGGGGAGCAGGGAAACTGGGGGTTCAGGAGAAATAATCATGTCAAATAGCCAAGCCTCTGGGCCCCAGTTTCCTGCTGGGTGCAATGCGTGCGTCTGATGACAAGAGGCCAGGGGGTGAGCACACGCGGTGTAGGTCTAAGACAACTATGTCGTTCTCCCCATTTAATGCAGTTGTGATTTCCCGGGGAGGGCACACATCCTCAGAGCAGCCAGTCCCTGAGCCAATTCCCAGGGGATTGGGACGCAGGGATTGGGTCGCAGATGGCCTCATTCATGAACTCTGAGTGTATTAGGACGGCTGCCATAACAGAGTCATACAAACAGGGTGACCTGTACGACCAAAATGTGTTCTTGCCCCGTTATGGAGCCCAGGGTTCTAGATCAGTTGGCAGGGTCCACTCCTTCTGGGGGCTCCGGAGACAGGGTCTGCTGTGGGCTTCTGTCTTCAGCTGGTTTTCGGTCATCCTTCCCTCTCTGTGTGTGTTTGTGTCAAAATGTCCTTCTTTTACAAGGACAGCCGTCCAACTGGGTTTGAATCGACCCTAAAGAGTGCATGGCATGGTACCAGCAGTTAGCGTAATGGCTATGTCGCTGGACTCCCACGTAGTCGACCGCGGTTCGAGTCCCGGACCCGGCGGCTTAAACTCACGCCGGGCGCGTGTGCGTGCGTGCCCAAGATCCCGAGAGGAGAATGGAGGAGAAGGGATTGCGGCGTGGCCATCCCCCCTGGGGGGTGATTTCCTGCTTTCTGTCTCTCTGTCTCTCTCTGTCTGTCTGGCGAGCGCACGCGCCCTATAGCAAAAACCTCTCCAAAAAAAGAAAAAAAAAAAAAAAAAAGAGTGCATGGCATGAGCCAGCTAGCCCTGTAAAGACCTTGTTTCCAAATAAGCTCACCTTCCCAAGTCCTAGGGGTGTGCCTACCTATTTGGGGGGACATGATTCAACCCATATAGATATAGATTCATCCCACACACATTGGTGAGGTCCCTTTGCGATGCCCGCCCTCACCAGCCAGAGTCTTAAGAACTCCCATTCCCACTGACTTCCATTCTCTGGATGGACACACGTGAGAGAATTATTTTCCTTTCCTATGCATCACATTTTTGTTTATTCATTACATAAAAAGAAATATTTTTTAAAGGGAACATGATCTCAACAAGCAGTCCTGTGTATTGAAAATATCAGTGATAACCTACGGGCTGGAATTGATCTCCATAGGAGGGATATGTTATACTTGGCTTCTATTTTTTTTTTTTTTTGAGAGAGATTTTTGCTATAGGGTATGTGAGCTCGCCAGAGACACAGAAAGAGACAGAGAAGACAGAAAGTGAGAAATCACCCCCCAGGGGGGCTGGCTATGCTGCAATCTCTTCTCTCCCAATCTCCCCTTGGGATTTTAGTCATGCACACACACGCACCCTGCATGAGTTTTAAGCTGCCCGGTCCGGGGCTCGAACCGCCATTGACTACATGGGAGTCCAGTGACAGTGACGTAACCATTACATGAGCTCTGGTTCCCTACCGGGTTTCTTAGGAGTTTAGGGGTTGCCTGGCTTTTAAAACCTCCTCCAGATTTGCTGCAAAAACAGGGCCTGTTCCCAAGTACAGCAGCCATGTGCTGCCCGAGAGAAGCTGACTCCACTCGGCCACGTTGGTGGTTGGAGCCCCCGCTGGGCCAGCCCGAGGTACACTGGACGCCACAGTGAGTGCCCAGAGTCCCCCAGTTGGAGGCCCAGAGCATGGAGACGGCGGCGTGAGCAGATCCCGTAGAAGGTGCTTGTCTCTGTCTCTGTCTCTCAGGTACACACTCTGTCAGAGAGAGTTGTGGGAAGAGAAAAGAGCAGAGGTAGGAGGCTTCCTGGAGCGTGACCTCTGCCTTGTGGACACAGCTGCTCCGGGCACGACGTGTGGGATGGAGTCTGCTGTGCCACGTTTGGAATGGAACCACGTGCTGGCAGGGAGTCCTGGTCACTGCTGTGGAACTGTCAACAGATCTGTCATGGCAGTCACAGAAAAGATACAGGGAGCTTGGGAAACGTTATTTTCCTATATCCATACCAGGCGTGCAAGAGCGAGAGAGAGAGTCACCCAATGGAGCGTGGCCATGCCAGTTGTCCCGTTCCAGCGTTCCAGCGTCAGGGAACCCGGTGATGCTGTGGACTCCTTTCTTGCCCTCCATTCTTCCGTCCCATCTAGGACCTCGGCACGTGCGCACATACGCAGCATGTTCACCATGACCCCGAGCGAGGATTTGAACCGAGGTTTACCACCCAGCTCTTCCTGCATCTCCCTTGACCTCCGCCCCGTGGGGCTGGCCTGACCCTGCTTGCTGCACAGGTGAAAGCATGGCTCACGTCATTGTTCGGGTCTTATTTTCTGCACTCCAGAAACATCTCTGGCGTAGGGTGGGAGACGCCTCTTTGCTTTAAAAACAAAACCCGAGTACCCCAGTGCTTTCTTAGCAGCCAGAGTGGAAAAGAACGAAGACTTGTTGTAGGGGATGTGCCTTGCACGTCAGAGAAAGGCAGTCCTCTAGCTTTCCCTCGTGTTTTTTATTTTATTTTATTTTATTTTTATTTTTATTTTTATTTTTTGAGAGGTTTTTGCTATAGGGTGCATGCACTCACCAGAAAGACAGAGAGAGACAGAGAGACAGAAAGCAAGAAATCACCCCCCCAGGGGAGATGGCCACGCTGCAATCCCTTCTCCTCCATTCTCCTTTTGGGATCTTGGCACGCACGCACACGCGCCCAGCGTGAGTTTAAGCCACCGGGTCCAGGACTCGAACCGTAGTCACCTACATGGGAGTTCAGCGACATAGCCATTATGCTAACTGCTGGTCCCAAGCTTTCCCTAGATCTAACAGCCAGAGACGGACAGCTGCGATGCCAAGGGAAGGTGTGTTTCCTTCCATCAGTGACGGTTTAGTTTTCTCCCAGGAAATGGTCCATCTTTTCCTGACAATTTAAGATTGAAACTTCAACAGAGAAGATGCGGTAAACTATGGTACAGTGATACAAAACGCTTATAAACAACCGATGGAATGACTAAACATGAGTAAACAGAGAGTGTTCGCTCACGCACAATGTATCAACGTGATCATGCGGTTGCATAGGCGCGGGAGTGATTTTTCCAGCTTCCTTCTTTGGCTGTCTTGATCCTAGTGCTCCCACATTTGAATTGCGCATTGTGTTTCCTCTTAGGCTACATTTTCTTTGAATGCTGCTCTGGCCTTGAGCTCTGGCTTCCTCAGGAGCACAGGTCTCCTTCTCGCTCCTTAGCTGGCCAGAGCAGGCGTGAGGTGACGGGCTGCGCTCTTTCTCCCCGCGGCCTTTGGAAAGCCCCAGAGCTGGCAGAGCTGAGTCTCAAAGGGACACAGTGAGTCAAGACCTGAGACGTGCCTGGGGCAACGTGCTGGCAGGCTTTGTCAGGCTTTGCACAGCACCTGGAGATGCCATGCACCCTTTCCAATTCCTCTAGCTTCCTCGTCATCTCCTAAGCCTGCAAACACTGCCGTACAGACGTGGCCCGCCTCGGCCCACGGGCCACGTGCTCGCTTAAACACTCCCAGTCCTGCCATCAAGGATAGTCTACTTTTTTTTTTTTTTAGAGAACTCTTTGCTATAAGTCGCATGTGTTCGCTGGAGACAGACAGAGGCAGAGACAGAGAGAGAGAGAGAGAGAGAGAGAAAGTGAGAACTCACCTCTCAGTGGGGATGGCCACATTGCAACCCCTTCTCTTCCATTCTCCTCTTGCAATTTTGGGCACACACGCCCGGAGTGAGTTTCAAGCTGCAGATCCAGGGCTCGAACCACAGTCAGCCAGCCATGTGGGAGTCCAGTGCCACAGCCACTATGCCACATGGTGGCTATCGTAGCCTAGTGGTTAAGGAAGCCTAATCCCACATGGCCAACTGCAGTTCCTATCTTGACCCTGGTGCCTTGAAAACCATGCCAGGTGTGTATGCATGTGTGCCCCAAATCCTGACAGGATGGAGAATGGAGGAGAAGGGATTGCAGTGTGACTGCACCCCATTGGAGGGTGTTTGTCCAGCCCCCCGTCTGTCTGAGTCACTGTCAGATGAGCACACACGTCCTCTGGCAATTAAAAAAAAAAAAAAGAAAGCCCAAGAAAGCTAAGGAGGAGGGTCATTATATGTAATTTAAATAGATTTAAGTTACACAAATATACCTCCTTCCTAGATATCAATATGTATGTGTATGGTTTGAAGAAGGCTAGGATGAAAGATCTTGATATATAATATATAGGTGCATGGACGTACACGTTTGCATATCATTGCACTGGTTTGAGAGTCGTACGCTAGGTGAAGTGAACAGATCCATCAATGAGGTCCAGACAGGTACAATGGACGTGTTTTGTTCTTTTGTGGCCGTATTTCAACAGAATATGTTTGTTGGCTGCCGAGGTACTAATGCGTAAAGAATAACATTTGAAAAGCATCTCTTTCAACTCAATTTCCTAGGGCCATTGAAACTCCTCCGAGAGAAGCTTGGAGGCCGTCTGTTCCGTGACTCCCTCCTGGAGTACACTGGAATGCCGTTTAGAGAAAGGTCATTTCGTAGGACTTCGTTGGGAGTTTAACAATACAGCTATCACTTCAAACCCCCAAATGCAATCTTTTATGGAGAAAGGAGGAACGGGAAACGAATGATCATTTAAAAATCCCTAATAACCGGGAACCAGCAGTTAGCATAATGGCTATGTCGCTGGACTCCCATGTAGTCGACCGCGGTTCGCGTCCCGGACCCGGTGGCTTAAAACTCACGCCAGGCACGTGTGCGTGCGTGCCCAAGATCCCGAGGGAGAATGGAGGAGAAGGGATTGCGGCGTGACCATCCCCCCTGGGGGGTGATTTCTCTCTTTCTATCTCTCTGTCTCTCTCTGTCTGTCTGGCGAAAAGCGAAAACCTCCCTAATAACCAAAAAGTCAGCCCCCGAAATGACTCAGACTTTTCCGTAACTCTGCCCCAGCCCACGAAACACAGAGCAGGATCCTGGGGGGTGGTCTCCTATGCGCGTGTGCCCGACGCCATCGCGGTACCTCCATTTCGGTAGCCACGGAGATAGGAGGACTCTTGGGATGTGTTGGTGTTACTGGCCTTTGGGAAGGTGGCAGAGGCTGGGTGGAGAAGTGGAGTCCGTGCCGGTGCACACCGAGGTCGGGCAGCAGCTTCTGTGCCAGCGCGGGTGAGGCAGTGAGGAGGAAGGCTGTACTGTCTGCTGGGCCCCCGGGCCCCCGCCCTCCGCGTGGCTGGCAGGAGAGTCCTTCTGGGAGAAGCTACATTGCTGCTGTGCATGGAGATGCCCGTTCCTCGATTCAGGGCCCTATGATTACCAAGCCTTGCTCACGCACGGGGCTCTGTGCTCACTCTTGGTGACTGAGTGTTTGCTTGCTAAGCCCTAGTGATTGCTTCCTGCCCTCATTCTCGGGGTCTGCAACGTTTTCCACCACAGTGTCTCCCTGGGCCCCTTCTTGGGTCGAGTCCTAAGGAAGAAGGCCTGACCGGTGTGGGCTCGCGCATTCCTGCAAGGTGCTGGTAGGGTCTGTCAGGGAGGTTCATGCCTGCAGAGTCATGTAGCGGTGCCCCCGTTTTGTGCAAGCTCAAAGCACGGTGGTTTTCACGGCTTTGGTAAAGAAAATCCAGGCTCAACCTGTGGTCAGTTGGTAGCATACTGAACTGCACTGCTGGAAGCCACACTGCTGACTGTGGGTTCAAATCCCTGGCCTGGTCTACATGAAATACACTAGTTATGTGCATGCATATGCCCAAGATCTCGACGGGCCGGGAAGGGGGATTCATTGTGCTACCAAACCCTTTGACGGTGGTTTTTTCCCCTCTCTTTCTTATGCATTTCTATGCTCTCTCTAATGATGAATAGAAATATATAAATGACTCCGTTTAAAAAAAGGAAATCTTCTCCCTTCTGTACTCTAAAAAATAATCTTTATCTTGCCATGCACCGTACCCTGGGCCATCACCTCCAATCAAGAATGCGAGTATTTTCTTCCACCCACCTTCGAGGTGAGAAAGCTGTTGTCCCAAGGGCTGACATGCTTTCTGGAGGTCGCTCAGGTGCTAGAATCAGGGTTGGATCCGTGCCTGTCTGACTCCCACTTCTTAAGATCAACCAGGCTGGGGGGGGGCATATTTATTGTAACCAGCTGTCCAGTCGACAGGATCGCTGGCCACGGTGCTAAGAACAAGTGCCCTTCAGAAACCTTCTATGGAGAGGCTGAGAACTCTGTGAATCTCTGACTCCATCCTGAAGGTGTGAAGGCAGAGAAGGGGTTTGTGAAGATGTGTCTGTAGCGTTTGGAGCCATGTTGTTACACGATCAGACCATGCACCTCTTGTGACCTAGTCCAGGGAGGAGATGTCGGCCAGGTAACTCAGACAGAGGGAAAGAGGTGACGGAGCAGCCTCGGCACAGCTGGTAGAGACAGTCCGCGAAGAGAATGTGTTGGGATAAGCGGCACCCCAGAACCTCTCGAGCAAACCCGCCAGGCCGAGTGACCTCCATGACAGGATGAGCACTGACACAAGAGAAGTCTGTTGAAATATAGGCTTTTGCTCAACGAGGCCTTCTGGAAAGAGGATGGGACACACACAGAAAGGGATGACTAGAAAACCAGCTGGAGAGAGTGGATGCTGTCCACAGGAGTGGCAGATGGGGAAATCAAGAAGGGATGGTTCTCAAGACCCCAGGAAGGTGCCCATCAGAGAAAGGACCAGCTTCCGGCTTGTCTGAAACCCTCTCCTGTCTACCAGCAAGAGAATGTCCTATGCCTTTTCCAGTTTTCCCTCCACACTCCTGACACACGGGAACAAGTAGCCCCAGCTGGGGCTGAGGGTGGACGGCGAACGGGAAAGCCAGAAAGCCTCCTTCACACATGTTCATTTCCAGGACCGCTGAAGCTATTAGCTAGAGGAAGGATGAGGAGGAGCAGACACCTTGCCCTGGGATTAAAACTGCAGAGATCGGTCAAGTCGTAGGCGCTAAAATCTGGACTTTAAAGCATTGTCTGACCAGACACATCATGAGGCGTGCGGACATGTGGATCCTTCACTGGGGTGTGCAACACGTACATTTCCTTCTTTCTTTCTTATGGGGAAGAGGAGGATTTTTGCTGTAGGGCACGTGCACTCGCTGGAGAGACAGACAGAGAGAGAGAGACAGAAAGTGAGAACTCACCCCCGTGCGGCCAGGCCGTAATCCCATCTCCTCCGTTCTCCTCCTGGGATTTTGGGCATGCACGCACATGCACCTGATGTGAGTTTGAAGCCATCGGGTCTGGGACTCGAACTGGGGTCGGCCATGTGGGAGTCCAGCAACATAACCACTATGGCATCTGCTGGTCCCTTAAGAAGTATATTTCATGGAGACACTAGAAGACACACACATTGCTGATATCCAAGCCACACTTGTTCATGTGAACGTATTTTTCAGGGCCAGTCCCTGGGCACAGTGGTTAAGCCTGGTGCATCTGGAGTGAGATCCTGCATGACTGAACACAGTTTGGATCCCAGCCCTGGTGCCTTGAAACATGTACCAGGTGCATGTACATGAGTGCCCCTGATCCTCCTGGGAAAGAGAAATGGAAGAGAGGGGACCGTGGCAGGCAAGCCCCATTAAAAGGGTGTGCTTTCTCTCTCTCCCTGTCTCTCTCTGGTGAGTACACACACCCTCTTGTAATAACAGACATTTTTTTTTTTGAGAGGTTTTTGCTGTAGGGCGCATGCGCTCGCCAGACAGACAGAGAGAGACAGAGAGACAGAAAGTGAGAAATCACCCCCCTAGGGGGGATGGTCACACCGCAATCCGTTCTCCTCCATTCTCCTCTCGGGATCTTGGGCACACACGCACATGCGCCCAGCTTGAGTTTAAGCCACCGGGTCCAGGACGCGAACCGCGGTCGACTACATGGGAGTCCAGCGACATAGCCATTACGCTAACTGCTGGTTCCCAATAACAGACATGTTTTAAGGGCTAGCAAGTGGCATGGTGGTGGAGACACTGGATCCCACATGGCCTGAAAAAGACACCAGCTGCGTATACTTCCATGCCCCACATTCTGAGAGGAGAACGGAGAATGGATTCCTGTGTGGCCGTCTCCCTGGGGAGTCACTTCTTACTTTTCCTGTCTCTCTGTCTTTCTCTGATAAGCACATATGCCCTATGGCAAGAAAAAAAAATATATATATATATTTCTATGCAAATATGTCATAGAAAAATATATATATATGTTTTCCTATACAAAAATATGTCATGACTTTTCCAAAAAACTATATGTTTATATATGTATAACCGTTTAAAAAGTGAGTGTTTCAGGGCCAGCTGGTGGTGTGCTAAGGCGACTGGATTCCATATGGCCTACCTGTGGTTTAAGTGACGACCGGGAACTTAAGAAAACATGCCAAGTGCATGTGTGTGTGTGCCCCAAATCCTGAAAGACCCATGGAGAAGCAATTGCAGTGTGATGATGTCCCATGGTGGGGGAGAGGTGCTTTCTCACTGTCCCTTTTCTCTGTCTCTCTGTCTCTGTCTCCCCTCGCCCCCCTGTCTCTCTCCAGCAGGTGCAGGAGTCCTCTGGCAAAACTGAAAACACGCATTTATACGTTTTCAGGTTTTCCTGTGCCAAAATCCGTGGTTATTATTAGGAATGGAAACGAGGTTGACACCCACTACGTTGTAGCTGAATTATCTGAGTACCTACAGAGAGCCAGAGACACAGAGCGTAATTAAACACAAGCGCTGTTTTTAGGAGAGAGAAGCGTACCAACACCGACGGCTGAGTACGGTGTGTCTCTTCTCTTGTTTGCTTCTGGTTTTCCTTGTTCCCGAAATAAAACAGAAAGACACCAAGAACCCAATCAAAGAGGAGACGCTGGGAGTCGTCTTCCCCGGTGTCAGGTCAGAAGAGTCCTGGCCTGCTTGTCCCGTCAGTATAGACGGGTCCCTCCCAGTTCCACCCACAGAGCTCGGTGGAGGCTTTGCCCCATTGCCTAACCGTTGGTGTTGACAAAGAGAATGAATTCCTTAAGGCTCTTTGTGTTGTGCGGTGGTGTGGGTGCGTATCACTCACTTCCCTCAGAGGAGAGCAAAGCTGGCCTGCAGCAGGCTGCCAGGTGATTAAAAATGCAACCTCGCCGTGCCCTCCTCACCTGCTTTTTCCGTGCGGTCACGGAGAGAAAAGCCATCACCACCACTTGTCTGTGCCACCCATGGTGTGGGTGTGTCCCCTCTCCGTGAACACACGCTCTGATTCCCTGTGGTAGACGGTGACATGCAAAATGAAGTGCACACAGGAAATGCTATGGGGCAGCATTGCTTGTTTTTTTTTTGTGTTTGTTGTTTTTTTTTTCCCCCCAGGTCAGGGAGCCAACAGGTGAGCTGGTTCACGAAACTCCTCCCGAGTGATGACTTGGTTAAGGAAGCCCAGCTTCCTTCTGATTGAGATCAGAAACATGCCGGGCATGGAGGAAGGCAAGCTGGAGAAACACATGCAGTTAAATAACTTTTTAATGATAGATTCACCAATTACCCACTGATGACTTTACAGCCAACAATGGTGAAGCTATAACTGCCCGGGCTGGCCGAGGGTTGTCCACACACTGGCAACTTGGGGGCTGGGGTGCTGTCTGTCCACAGTGATTGTTGTGCAAAGCTGTTTGGGATCCTTGAAGCGTGTTTGAATCTCCCGGTGAGAAGCCCCACCTGAAAGCCATATAAAGCCTGGTGAGTTGAACTTTTTCTAATTTTTTTTTTTTTCCTTTCTCTCTACGATGTTGAGATAAGTGATGACAGAAAATGGTTCCTGGCTTTATTTGCTTTCATCGTAGGACTTCAAAGGAAGTCTGTGTGTTTCTGTTGCTTTCCCTTTCTGGAATAACTCCATAGCAGGTGGGGTAAGGATTCCCTGAGTACGTGGAAGAGTCTAGTCTGGACCCTGAGAGATACATATTTGCACGCTGTTGCTGTTGCCGGGGACTAGGGAAAGCTTGTGTGGTTATCTGTGGTGCTGCATTCAATGTCTGTGAGACCCCCTGTAATAACGTATCCGATGTGATCTGGCTTGCTCTCTTCTCCTGAAACGCTTTGGGGAAACGAAAGTAACTGTCCAATAATCTTTCTTTCTGGGTGAAAGTGGTAGTTTGAAAACATAAGCTTGGTTTAAAAAAATAATAAGAATAATGGTGAGCTTAGAGCAAAGCAAGCAAAAAAGTAGTGTGCAAACACAGAGGAACATCTGTGTGATCGCTTCCTCCAAAGAGAGATGAAATGAATTAACCTTATATATCAACATATTAGAACTACTGGTTTGCAGTTGGATACAATGAATATAAATAAGATAGCGTTTGCCAAATCCTGTCAAAGATTGATGTTATTCTGAGCTTAAAAAAAAGGATTACCAGTAGTTTACCTCATTTTACTTTTTTTTTTTAACTTGGCTTTTTTTTTTTTTTTTTTTTCATTTTTAATCTAGACATTCTGTATCTGCTGTGAATACTTTGCTGAGTAGTCTCTACGCAAATCACTGAATTTATCCTCAGGACTGTGGAGTCACGTAGTTCTCCGGCTCTGTTGGTTTTGTTTTAGATTAGGTGTTTATTATTAAACTGTTGAGCATTGTGTCTGGACGTCTGTGTGGCTAAGAAGCTCTGTCCCACGAACTGGGACCCCGTGGATGTCTCAGGTTTGATGCCCTTCAGATCTGAAGTCCGAGTGGGGTTGCATGCACCTGTCATCCCAGGGGCTCAGGGAAGCTGACACAGGAAGTCTGGGGGTTCAAGGCTCACCTGGGCGACATGGTGAGACTTTATCTGGAAAAGAGCGGGGTGTGGTGGTGTGCGTCTGTAGTCCCAGCTGGTAGGCTGAGACGGGAGGGTCAGGACACCAAGAGAACCTGTTTGTTTAAAAAACAAACCAAAGATTGTATTTGGCTAGGCACTTTGTCTCCATGAAAGAGTTGGCTGGCTGAAGAATGAGGATATGGTTCACAAGTCAGCTGCTATCCTTTGAAAATTCCTATTGGCAATAGAAAGTAAGAATGCAGAACAACTTACCCTTTGTAATGCATTGCAATCTGTGATTAGGAAGCAACGGAATGTATGGCTTTTTGGTGTGTGTTTTTTTTTTTTTTTTTCCCCCAAAGTGAGATGGTAAGAAATGAACAGAATCCCTTTCCGATACCCCTCCAAGCGTGGCATTACCTGGGTGGATAATAAATTAGGATGTCAGGTTCTTGGGACCAGCACATGGCATAATGAGTAAGTCGCTCGACTCCCACGTGGTTAACCACGGTTCAAGTCCTCGACCCGGTGGCTTTAAATTCATGCCAGGAGCGTATGCGTGTGTGCCCTAAATCCCAAGAGAGGAGAATGGAGAAGAAGGGATTGCAGCATGGTCGTCTCCCCTGGGTGGTGATTTCTCGCTTTCTGTCTCTCTGTCTCTGCCTCTGGTGAGTGCATGCGGTCTATACAAATCTCTCTCTTTAAAAAAAAAAAAAAAAAAAAGTCAGTTTCTTGCCTACTTCCCTTATCCGGGTATCAACATAGGCCATGTAAACATCACTTTTGTCCTCTGGGCCAAGCTTACAGATTGAATTAGAAGGGCGTTGAAAGAGTTTTCATGGCAAATGATGTCATTCAATGTGTTGAAACGCTTTTATAGAAAGATTGCTGCCTGCGGTGGTCATTTACTGTGTGTGCTGTTGGCCTGGATCAACACGTGATTCTGTCTGAACATGTCCCCTATGGGAGTTGGTGTCCGCGGGGCAGGCCGATGACAAATTGCCCCGTGTTGTCGATAACGAGATACCACAGGACAGCTTCCCACATCAGGGTGCAGACACCTCAAAGCTTTCGGGGTGTGCAAAATAAAAGAATGATTCTTTCTCTTCGCAGGAAAAGCCTACACAGGATGTGCGAGGCATCCCAACCACTGAACAAAATAGGCGTGAACAGTTTGTGGGCGCAAATCTTAGGAGATGCTCTGCAGACAGGTCTCCGTCTCCCTTGTTTGCTTTGCATCTTATCTTCTCGTTAAAATTCCAGCCTTGTTTGGAAATAAAAGCCCTGTCACACTTGACTCGTTGAGTCAACAGGTCCTTGCCCCGTGCCCCTAGGATACAGGGAACCCAGAAACACAGACACAAGTCTCCCCACGCCCACCCCCACCCCCGAGGATGTCAGGAAAGGAAAACATGCGTGCCGTGTCAATACCACAGGTGCCAAAGCCAGTAGTAACTAAATGCTCGTGATGGGCAGAGACTGAGCTCCGGGCCAGTGAGCAACGGCACCTGCTGCGGTCTGCTGCAAAACCTGCAGATGAAAGGGAGTTGATCCAGGCTCCTACTTCCCCTCGGTGCCTCAGGGAGACCTGAGGTTCTCTGCTCCAATGAACCTGTCTCCCTTCGTGTTTCTCTGCTGTGGATGGAGTGGCCACCTGGTCCCTCACGCTAGGGGTGTCCTGTGCACTGCATGACGTTTGGCATCTCACATATGCCAGTACCGCCACCTTTTCCCCACGCCCCGAGTCACGACCACCAAAAACATGGTGACAGATGTCATCTGGTGGGTAGACTCTTCCTCCCGGTTGACAACGGCTGCCCTGGAGTAAGCTTTTTCTTTAAGTTTATTTCTGAATAGGAGCAAGGAAGACAGAGACAGAGAGACCACGCCCCCGATATGGTGTCCACAGTGCCATGATCCACCCAGCCCCTGCCAGCCTGGCTCGTGGGCAGACCCACGCCTGGCATACTCAGGGAGGTCTCTGGATTTGAACCAGGAACCTTGGCACAGGAGCCAGCCTCACAGAGAGTCTGCTGTGTTAGCACTGAAGCACCGCACAACCCCCTGGAGAAGTGTTTTCCGTGTATAAGAGTGCGTGTGCTCAGAGCAGGACTTCTCAGTCCTGGCGCTGCTGGTACAGACGTGGGGCTGTCTTGTGCCTCAGAGGGTAGTTAACTGCAGCCCTGGCCTTTACCCACCTGGTATGGGTAACACCCTTTCCCCAGCCAAGATGTGACACCCAGAGTGGTCTGCAGGTACAGTCAAGTGTTTCCTGGGGGAAGGCGCACAAGCCACCCCTCTGTCAGAATTGGAGACAGACAGGGACCTGCAGACGGTGTAACAGTTACATCACTGGACTCCCACGTAGTCGACCACAGTTCGAGTCCCAGAACCAGCGGCTTAAAACTCACGTTCGGTGTGTATGCGTAGGTGCCCAAGATCCCGAGAGGAGAGTGGAGGAGAAGGGGTTGTGGTGTGGCCATCCCCTCTGGGGGGTGATTTCTCACTGTCTGTCACTGTCTCTGCGGCCAGCACATGCACCCTATAGCAAAAATCTCTCTAAAATAATAAATAAAAAATAATAAAAAGAATTGGAGACAGACAAGGGGGCCTTGGGGCATGGAGGGGCTGTTACAGCTGCCTCTGAGTCTGTCCTTGGCTGTTCCACAAGGTGCCACATGACTCTGTATTGTATTGTTTTATTTAAGAAAAAAAATTTCAGAGGGTTGGTGAGGGGCGTGGTGGTTAAGGGCGCTGGACTCTCACGTGGCCGACTGCGGTTTGAATCCTAGACCTGAGTGGCTTGCTTTCTCACGTTCCCTCCTCTCTCTCTGGTGAATTAAAATAATAATGATGACAAATAAAAATAAATAATTATTTTAAAAAAATATGTTTAGAAATGGGACTCTCTGACCAGATTCATTTACAGTCCAGTAAAAATGTAAGGAAGTTTTTTTTTTTTTAAAGAATTATTTTATTTAACCTTATTTATTATTATTATCATTATTATTTTTCAGTTTGATCAGAGAGAAACAGAGAGAGAGAGAGGAAGTGAGAAAGCAAGCCACCAGGTCTGAGACTTGAACCGTGGTCTGCCATGTGGGAGTCCAGCGCCTTTAACCACCATGCCACTTGCCAGCCCCAAAATGTAAGGAAGTTTTGAGAGCAGCAGATGTTATAATGGTTACGTGGCTGGACTCCCATGTGGTCAGCCACGGTCAAGTCTCGGACCAGGCAGCTTAAACTCACGTCAGGCGCGTGTGCATGCGTGCCCAAGATCCAGAGAGGAGAATGGAGGAGAAGGGATTGTGGTGTGGACATGCCCCCTGGGGGGTGATTTCTCGCTTTCTGTCTCTCTGTGTCTCTCTGTCTTTCTGGTGGGCACACGCACCCTATAGCAAAAGCCTCTCATAAAACATAAATAAATAAAATGTAAGGACACTGGGTGGAAGTAGTTAGCGTCCACCCCTGCCAACGTTTCAATAATGTAAATATCCTTTGATTACAAACCTGCACCACTGCATACCCAGTTCTCTAGTCTAGACCCAGATGCCCGCATAAGCACTGTTATCCGTGCCGCTTTTGAATTTGCAAAGACACTATGTGATTCCGTTGCACTGAGCTCTGCACACGCGCTCACAGACAGGTCTGATGGCCGTCAAGGCAAGTCCATCAAAAGATTGCAAACGTGTATTTTCTTAATTTGCTAAAAATGGTTCCCAGCGCAGCGTACGTGAGTGCTATGAAATTAAAGTTCTATAAAATGAAAAGTAAGCTCTATGGCATTAAAATTAAGTGCTGTTTCTACACGGTGTCCTCCTAAGTATATGGAAGGAGGGGTCCAGACAGTGGCGCCTTGGTAAAACGCAGTGCTGTGCAAGGCGGACCCACGTGGTCATTCCCAGGCTTGGAGAGGACACCTCCCTGAGTTCACAGGGCACTGTGCCCCTAATCTGGGCTCAGCTCAGGCTGGGAGTAGATCTCTGTGTCAAGCCCAACATCCCGAGAGGAGAATGGAGGAGAAGGGATTTCGGTGTGGCCATCCCTCCAGGAGGGGATTCTCTGTCTCCATCTGACCAGTGAGTGTACATATCCCATAGCAAACCTTAAAAACAAAATAATAAAAAAAAAGCAACCAAGAAACAAAATCAAAACAAGAAAAGGAGAGGAAGGAGGAGAGGAGAGGAAAGGGAAAGAAAAGAGAGAAACAAGAAGCGGAAAAGGGAAGGAGAAAAGGCCATGGCTTCTGTTCTAGTAAAATGGAAATCATTCTGAAATCACTTGTGTCTCTGTGCGGCTCCCTTCGTTTTGTTCTTTTTTCTTTGAAAAAGTTTTTGCTATAGGGCACGTGCGCTTGCCAGACAGACAGAGAGAGACAGAGAGACAGAAAGCGAGAAATCACCCCCCAGGGGGGATGGCCACGCTGCAATCCCTTCTCCTCCATTCTCCTCCCGGGATCTTGGGCACGCACGCACACGCGCCCAGCGTGAGTTTAAGCCACTGGGTCCGGGACTCGAACCGCAGTCAACTACATGGGAGTCCAGCAACATAGCCATTATGCCAACTGCTGGTCTCTGTGCAGCTTCCTTCCTAAGAATCATGACCATGACAGTCCAGAAACTCTGAGACCATTCAACGCTTCTCTTTGGGAAAAGTTTTCAACTAGCAATAATCGCGCCTCGGATAAACCTCATTGGCTACGATACTGCCACTGCGCAATGCTCAACGCTTCTCTTTACAACGGTGACAATAGAGACCAGCAGGCGGTATAGTGGTAAAAGTGCTGGACTCCCACATGGCTGACTGTGGTTCAACTCCTAGATCCAGCAGCTTGCAGGGATTTGGGTGTATGTATGTATGAGTGTGTGCATGCCCAAAATCCCAAGAGGAAAATGAAGGACAAAGGGACGCAGCAGGGCCATCCCAGCTGGGCAATGAATTCTCACTTTCTCTCTCTAAGTCTCTGTCTGTCTCTCTCTAGCCAGCGCACATGTCCTATGGCAAAAACCTTGCAAACAAAACGAAACAAGAAACAGTGCCAGTGACTCCCCACCTGCTATCTTATCACAGGGTTTGCTCTGTGAGCCAAGCTCTGCAGGTCAAAGTCTGCTGGCTTCTCTCTCTCTCCCATTTCCACTCCCCGCTGCGGACATGGTCCGAGGTGCTGGCTTTTCCCAGCTGCACTGGTTTTCCGTCCTGGCCCTGCTGCCTCAGTCTTGAGAAAGGCCCTTCTAACTCCGCCCGTGTCCGGGCCTCTTCCTCGGTGCGCTGGGAAGGAGCTCCTGCCAGCTTGGAGCTGCATGTAGATCAGCCTTCGCAACTTTACCTGTGTGTGGGGAAGGTCACAGGGGACGCTAGAGGGGGGCGCATTCATTGCAGGGGTTAGGCAAGACCAGGGATGGTCACTTCCGTGGTATAACGGGTCTGCAACACGCTCACGTTCATGGAAAATGTGCGTCATGGAAAAAACAACAGGGCTGGCAGATGGTGTGCAGGTTAGGCTACCTGAATCCCACACAGCCTATATTGCGATTCAAGTCCTGGACCTAGCAGCTTGTAAAACACACCAGGCGCGTGTGTGTGTGTGTGTGTGTGTATGTGCCGCAGGCCCCAAGAGGACAATAGAAGAAAAGGATTGTGGTGTAGCTGCTTTCTCACTTTCTCTCTCTCTGTGTCTCTCTGTCTCTCTGTCTCTCTCCAGCAGGCATGTGCATCCCATAGCAAAAAAAAAAAAAAAAAAAAAAAAAAAAAAACAGCACATAGATTTCAAAACATTTGGCACCGAAATAAAGTTGTACTTTAATCTCATTTTCCACTAACTTTGCGTAGGCCTCTTGCATAGTATGATATATTCATCTCTATTTTAATTGCATATCTGAAAGCAGTACAAAGTTAAAGATGACTACCCTCTATGGACAGCCAGAGAAAATGGAATGACATATCATTTTCACGCTGAATGGAAAGAAAGAAGCAGAGAGAATACGATGTCTTGGAGCTAGCTGGTGGCATAGTTACTGGGGCACTGGACTCCCTCCACAATGGTTTGAGTCCCAGACCCGGAGACTTGAAATTCAGGCTGAGTGCGTGTGTGTACATACCCAAAATCCCAAGAGGAGACTGGAGGAGGAGGGTCTGTGGCATGGCCATCCCCCCGGGGTGTGATTTCTCGCTTTCCCTCTCTCTCTCTCTCTGTCTGTCTCTCTGGTGAGTATGCACGACCTATCACAAAACTCTCTTTCAAAAACAAAAGAAGAATAAGATGTCTTCACCCAGTTCATAGTCTTATACTACTAAAATATATACATATATGAGGAGTATTTAAAAAGATTCATGAAAAATGTGTTACTTTTGTACCAGACAAAAATTACTCACCTGAAATAGTGCATTTAAAGAAATTGGAGAGTTCTATCATCATTATTTACCTAATAAAAAAATGAGCTTTAAGAATTTTTGCAGTGAAGTAAATTCATACTTTAATTCCATTTTTCCATAAACTTGTGAAGCTCCTGTGTGTATGTATATTTTCAGTTTAATCAGTTTCAGAGTATTTTCAGCGTCCCAGTGACTTCTTTACACTCACTGCTGTTTATCCTCATTCCGACCTTGGCGAGAAAAAAAAAAAAATATAAATATATATATATATATATATATATATATATATATATATATACACACACGTGTATATACACACACACACATATTTTTATATAAAGATTTTTTACCATAGGGCACGTGCACTCATGGGAGAAAGAGAGAAAGAGAGAGGGAAAGCTAGGAATCACCCCCCGGGGGGATGGCCACGCTGCAATCCCTTCTCCTCCATTCTCCTCTTGGGATCTTGGGCACGCACGCACACACACCTGGCATGAGTTTAAGCCACCGGGTCCGGGACTCGAACCATCGTCAGCCAACCACATGGCTATGAGTACCTTAATCACCACGCCACCTGCTGGCCCCCAGAGTGCATTTTGAAGAAGTCAAGAATTTCTAGGCCTCATTCTATTTCTTTGAACCTCTGGCATGGGCATATTGCCGCTTGCCCGTTTGGGTGTTGACAACTGTCAGACGACACCACTTCATTACGGGACCTTCCCGTCGGCACCTGTGCTTTGTGACCTTCGACCGTGAATGAAATCGCCTAAGCACCGGGGAATGAAATCTTTGCGTTCGGTCCACCTCCATGTCTCTCGCTGTGTGAAATGCCCGTCTTTTTTCATCTTAGCAACAACTCTCCCGGCTCCTCTTGTGCATACGGTCTGTGTTCTCTTCTCTTCTCCAATGATGGGCGTTTTTCCCCCAGGCCTCTGTCTTCTTATTGTTCTTTAAATAACGTGGAAGATAAAAACGGTTGCCGACTTTCCGGAAGAGTCTGTTGCGCTTTGAACTCAATTCACCTAGTCAAATGGCTCAGGGGGTTTTATTAATCCACCCCATGGTGTGAGCCTCGCTGTGGAGCAGTTTTAGGACATGCCGTGGTGCCAGGGAGACCCCTCATGGTGATTGCAGTAACTCCTCCTTCACACCCACGGCCTGAATATATTCTTTTTAAATTTTTTTACTTGTAATTAATCATTGTACCTCTTCATGGTGTTTAGCATTTATTTAAAAAAAAATTTAACTTTATTATTATTATTAACTATTATTATTTTAGAGATTTTTGCTATAGGACACATGCACTCAATAAAAAGACAGAGACAGAGAGACAGAAAGCAAGAAGTCACCCCCTTGTGGAAATGGCCACACCATCATCCCTTCTCCCCTATTCTCCTCTTGGAATTTTGGTCATGCATGCACATGTGCCTGGTGTGAGTTTCAAACCACTGGATCCAGAACTCGAACCACAATTGACCAAGTGGCAGCCCAGTGCCTTAACCACTACGCCACCTGCTGTCTCCATTTTATTACTTTTTAATTTGCTATAGGACACTTGCGCTCGCCAGAGAGAGACAGAGCGAGAGAAGGGAGTAAGCGAGAAAGCGAGCTGTCAGGTCTGGGACTTGAACCATAGGACTTGAAGCATGGCCATGTGGGTGTCCAGTGTCTTAACCTCTGTGTCTGCTTGCCCCATGTGCAACATGGATTTTCCCCACTGAATCCAGTACATGTTATTGAAATCACAGACTTTGTCATATATGTTATCATCAGCAGATAACTTTTCATTTTTGTGTTTATTAAATGTCTGATTTCTCCCCTGGTCCCCGCCCTCCCAACCCCTATCACCTCCCCCCTCCTACACTGTCTCTACTTCCTACAGTTGCCCTCCCTGCTACTATACCCTCCAATTGTTCTGTTTCTGCTCTAGAGTGTAGACATTTGATATATATTAAAGGGGGAGATACAGTGCCTGCCTTTCAGCCTGGCTTGCTTCACCAACATTAAATCTTTCATACGGAATCTTTCCGGCCTGTCTGCCGATTTTGTTATCTGTAGGGAGAATGCGTCATTCAGGGTGCGAACCACGCCCGAGGCTCCACCCGGCATTCCCGGATTCCATCACGGTGGATTTTTCTCTCTCTCCAACAAAGCCTTACCAAATAATACCCATGTGTTTCCACATCCAGATTTAAAACTGGATGCTGGGGACCAACAGTTAGGGTAATGGCTACATGGCTGGACTCCCATGTAGTAGACCACAGTTCGGGTCCCGGACACGGTGGCTTCAACTCACACCGGGCATGTGCACGTGTGACCAAGATCCTGAGAGGAGAATGGAGGAGAAGGGATTGCGGTGTGCCCATCCCCCCTGGGGGGTGATTTCCTGCTTTCTGTCTCTCTGTCTCTGTTTTTCTGGTGAGCACACATGCCCTATAGCAAAACTTCTCAAAAAACGACAACAAAAAAAAAAGTCAACAAACTGTGCTTTTTTGGGAAAAAAAAAGAATCATTTTCTTGAACTTTATTTATTTATTTATTTTAATTTGACCGGAGAGGAACAGAGTGAGAGAGAGTGAAGGAAGGAAAGTGCAAGCTGCCAGTCTGGGACTCAAACCTCAGTTGACCATGTGAGAGTCCAGTGCCCTTAACCACCAGGCCACCTGCCCACCCCAAACTATGCTAAGTCTCTATTTATTAACCTGTTACTAGCAAGGAAAGCCCAGAGCCATTTCTCCTGCAAGGGGTATTTGCCGTAATACCAACCTGCACTTTCAAAGAAGGATTGTCCAAGACCCCTTAGGGAGATCCTTCCAGTTGGGTGGACAGAGCTGCCAGGTCTGCTGACCAAAGGATAGGGATTGATTCCCTGCTAAAGTGACAACACAATTATGCTTTTAAAGTTCGGGACCAGCAGTTAGCATAATGGCTATGTCGCTGGACTCCCACGTAGTCGACCGCGGTTCGCGTCCCGGACCCGGTGGCTTAAACTCACGCCGGGTGCGTGTGCGTGCGTGCCCAAGATCCCGAGAGGAGAATGGAGGAGAAGGGATTGCAGCGTGGCCATCCCCCCTGGGGGTGATTTCTCGCTTTCTGTCTCTCTGTCTGTCTGGCGAGCGCACGCGCCCTATAGCAAAAACCTCTCCAAAAAACGGAAAAAAAAAAAAAGTTCTATATGCTTTGGGATCCGCAGTTAGCATAATAGCTATGTCTCTGGACTCCCACGTAGTCGACCGCGGTTCGAGTCCCAGACCCGGTGGCTTAAACTCACGCCGGGCGCGTGTGCGTGCGTGCCCAAGATCCCGAGAGGAGAATGGAGGAGAAGGGATTGCGGCATGGTCATCCCCTCTGGGGGGTGATTTCTCACTTTCTAACTCTCTGTCTGTCTCTGTCTGTCTGGCGAGCGCACGCACCCTATAGCAAAAACCTTTAAAAAAAGAAAAAGAAAAAGAAAGTTCTATATGCTTTGAGTGATTCAATAAATTTTCCTTTTTTGCCATTACCCCTGGGGGGGACAATTTCTCTCTCTCTCTCTCTCTCTCTCTCTCTCTCTCTCTCTCTCTCTCTCTTCTCTCTGTCTGGCAAGCACACACACTCTATAGCAAATATCTTTAAACAAACAAACAAAAAAAGACAACCAATTTGGCCCTGGGTAAAATCAAAACCCAGTTGTTAAGCCTTGACCTGACAAGGCAAGACCATGCCATAGAATGTTCAGGATGAAGGATGAGAGGTTCCCGTTGAGACAGCATTCTGAGAAGGTAACTCTCGGCGAGGAGTCCGTCAAAACCCCTGAGGACACTGCCTGAGCTGGGAAGTGACCCCAGAGGTCCCTTGTCATGCACAGGTCCAGTTTCACTGAAGGACGGTGAACTGGGGGCCTGTATCCATGTTTGGAAGGCTGCTTCTACTGGACTGAAAAATGTCCCCTCCCCAAATCCTGTCATTCCTAGAAATCTCACTGTGATCTTATTTGGAAGTAGAGTTGTTGCAGATACAGTTAGGAGAGTTCGGGGAAAATGCATATTATGAGCAAACTACATGTGGACGTCAGACTTTTTTTGTGTGTGTGCCAAAATACACTGGTACTTTAATTCTATTTTTTCATAAACTTTTTTTTTGTTTTAAAAAGAGGTTTTTGCCAGAGGGTGCATGTGCTCACTGAAGAGCCAGAGGCAATGAGAAGGGAAAGTGAGAACTTACTCCCCGGGGAGATGGCCAGGCCTCAATAATCTCTTCTCTATTTTTCTCCCAGGATCTTGGGTATGCATGTGAGTTTCAAGCCACCTGGTCCAGGACTTGAACCGTAGTGGCCCATGTGGGAGTCCAGTGACCTAACTGCTATGCCGTCTGCTGGTCCCCTTTTGATAAACTTTTTGAAGTTCCCTTGTATTTTGATGAAGGCAGAGCTAAGAGTGATACACTTATGAATGAAGGAATGCCATCGACATTATAGGCAGGTTGAGTATCCCATATCCGAAATGTTTGGGACCTGAAGTATTTTGGATTCTGCGTTCTGGAATATTTGCATATCTTCAATGAGATGTCTGGAGGGTGGAATCAGAGTCTAAATGCACCATTTGTTTATGTGTCATAGACACCTATGCACACAGCTCCAAGGTGATAGTCTACTGCATTTTAATGTTGTGGCATTTTGACAGCAACCCATCCATGAGGTCAGGTCTGAAATTTCCCACTGGTGGTGTCATGGCAGTGCTCAGAAAGTTTCAGGTATTTCAGCCTTTTGGATTAGGGATGCTCCACCTGTCTATGCATTACTCAAGTTTTTTATTAAAGCTCATACATTTCTATACTGGCCAAGGTATGGAAGCATACTTCTTGTGACATTTCTGTGTTAAATTGAAACCCTGAGACTGTTCTTAGTTCCCCCGGAGAAGCCTCCAGAAATCACTGTGTGATCGATTTGAGCAGGGAACCCGGTTCCTGGTTGTGACGGTTCCTCGTCTGCTGCTGTGTATACCCTCGTGGACAGTGGGAACCAAAGGGTGATGTGGCCGGGCTGGCCTCATACCACAGTGCCTAAACCCTGTGTGCGTGGAACTGAATCCCACACGGCTGACTGTGGTTCAAATCCTGGCCCCCTGTGATCGAGAAACATGACAGGCACATGTGCCTGCATGCCCAGAATCACATTCTAAGAATCCTAGCAGTTGTGGAGCTGTGGGGCTGGCAGGTGGCGTGGTGGTGAAGGGTGCTAGACTCCCACATAGCTGACGGTGGTTCGAGTCCTGGACCTGGCAGCTTGCTTTAACACTTTCTCTCTCTCTCTCTCTCTCTCTCTCCCTCCCTCCCTATCTGGTCAAATTAAAATAAATAAGTAAATATAAATAAAGTAATTCTTAAAAAAAAAAGAGAGAGAATCCTAGCAGTTGCAATTGATAGAGACATGGAGGAAAAAGGATTGTGGCATGACCATGCCTCATCAGAGGGTGCTTTTTCTCTGTCTCTGGCAAATGCATGTGCCTTTTGGCAATAAAATCATTAAAAAAAAAGAGAGGCCAGCTGGTGGTGTGTCTGTGAAGGCAGCTGCATACCACATGGGCACACACGCAACTGAAGTCCGGACCCGGCAGCTTCAGAAACATGCTGGGTGCATGTGCGTGTGTGCCCCAAATCCCCAAAAAGAGAGATGGAAGGGAAGGGATTATGGCATGATCATGCCCCGTGGCGGGTGCTTTCTTACTGTCCCTCCTCTCTGTCTGTCTGTCTGTCTGGGGGAAGCGACACACCTCTAGCAAAATTTAAAAAGAAAAAAAATGTTTCCTCCACTTGGAGAATTCCACAGTTGATTTAGGGAGACCAAACACGAATGCCCCCCAAACTAAGACTTGGACGGATCATTTCTCCAAGATCCCAGAGGCTGTGCGTCACAGACTCTCACCGGAGCCTGGATGTGCGGGATTGCATAGCTCGGGCTTTTCCAGCTTCTCAGGGGGTGTGCATCCATGACCATGCTGTTAAATGTAAATGCCTGATCTACAAAGACCTGAGGTTTTGCAAGTTGGTTCCAGTATTTATTAATGCCATCCATCTCTCAATGACGAACATTCTGGTATGCAGCATGTGAAGAAGAAGCCAAAGAATGCACCAGCCTTCCATTTTTTAAAATAGCACCTCCCCAACTGAACCTTGGAAAATCACGCTACCCTTAGCCTACATTGAACACGATGACAAGCCCCTTCCTGAGCCAGGCACACAGTGCCCTGCGTCACTATGCAAACTCAAGTCAGATTCTTTGGAAAATTTTAACATTGTCTCCATGTCAAGAGAAAGGCACAGAGAAAATTCCGTGCCTGAAATTCTTTTCCTTCATTGGTCTGACATTATGATGTGTCACTGATTTAAAATCTGGTTTTGGGGACCAGCGTATGGTGTAATCGTTACATCACTGGACTCCAATGGAGTTGATCGCAGTTCAAGTCCTGGACCCGGTGGCTTAAAACTCACGTCAGGCATGTGGACATGCGTGCCCAAAATACCGAGAGGAGAATGGAGGAGAAGGGACTGCGGCGTGGCCATCCCCCCTGGGGGGTGATTTCATGTTTTCTGTCTCTGTTTCTGCACATACCCTATAGAAAAATCTCTCTAAAAATAAATAGACAATAAAAATTAAAAACTGGTTTTGTGTCGTCCGTTCAAATCCAGCTACCATTCGGGCATCTGTTGTTTTGCAGTTAAGCTGAAGCCCTGTTGTAGGCATGGCCATGGTGGCCCTGAGATAAACAGTGTCCCTGCAACCTGAATGACTTGTCACCATGTCAAGTGTGGAAATGCCCCCTAGAACTTGTCCTTTATTCTGTGTCCTACCCAATGACAATATTGCACCTGCAAGAGAAGGGGCTTCTGTGAATTAGGAGGGCAACTGTCTGATTCGGTCTGATAGTTGCAGATGTTCTTCTTGTAGAGTGACACTTGGACACACGTGTGCGTCGAGTGAATGCAGAGTATTTCCGCAGTCTGGCTAGCAAACTTCGACGCATATGCATATTGATACACATCCACAACTTCTTATTGGAAGCCCTCAGAGGCGTGCGTGATAACGGAATTAGTTTTAATTGCCGGAGGGTGCGTGTGCTCACAGAGCGAGAGAGAGAAAGAGAGAGGGAGGCAGAAGGCACCCCTCAGTGGGGCGTGGTCACTCTGCCATCCCTTCTCTTCCACTTCTCTCTCCCTTTGAATTTGGGGCACACAGGCAAACATGCCTGGCTTTTATGTGTTAAGTCACCAAGACCAGGATTCGAACCACAGTCAGCCATGTGGGATCTGGTTCTGTTGAACCACTAGGCTATGGAGCCAACCCGCACTGTCTATAATTATCACCAGGGTGACTTGTTCAAGAAGTATTCTGGAAGCTTTCCTGCGTGAATAGGATGATCCAGTCATCCGGGTTTGTCCGGGGTGGTCTCTGTTTAGGACTGGAACTGTCTGTCTTAGATAGACCAGGACGACTGATCTTCCTGTGGAGAAGCCTTCCGTGGGATTTCCACAGCGCACCTTTCAATCTCCTTATCATGTTTCATGTTTCCTTTTTCTTTCTTTCTTTTCTTTTTTTTTTTTTTTTTGTTTTTGAAGAGGTTTTTGCTATAGGGTGCGTGTGCTCGCCAGACACACACAGAGAGACAGAGACATAGAAAGCGAGAAATCACCCCTCGGGGGGATGGCCACGCCGCAATCCCTTCCCCTCCATTCTCCTCTTGGGATCTTGGGCACGCACGCACACGCGCCCGGCGTCAGTTTAAGCCACTGGGTCCAGGACGTGAATCCTGGTCGACTACATGGGAGTCCAGCGACATAGCCATTACGCTAGCTGCTGGTCCCTCCTTATCATGTTTCCAGGTAAGAGGTCTGTGGCTCACTCCACAGTCAGGCTTCCGGAAGGACTGTAGTTCCTGGACTGAGGCAAATAACTAATGCTTTTTCTGACGTTTTCTGTGACACCAGGGCTGTCTAATTCTTTGCCTTCTTCCCCACACAATTAAGCCTAAAGTCACAATAAGGCAGACAGCAGAGGCAGGTGGACTGACACAAAACTAATGCCTCAGATCAGCTCAGCTTGGGTTTCTGCATCACACCCGGTGGTTTAAACTGACGCTGGATGCGTGTGCGTGCGTGCCCAAGATCCCGAGAGGAGGAGAAAGGATTGTGGCCCCTTGTGGTGGAACTTGTGGGCCAGCTAGTGATGTGGTGGTTAAGGCACTGAACTGCCACACGGATGATTGTGGTTTGAGTCCCGGACCCGGCAGCTTGCTTTCTAACTTTCTCTCTCTCTCTCTCTCTCTCTCTCTCTCTCTCTCTCTCTCTCTCTCTCTCTTTCTCTCTGTCTCTCTCTTGTGAGTGCATATGTCCTATAGCAAACTAAGAATTAAATAAATAATTCTATTATTTTTCATGTTTTCTTTTCTTTTCTTTTATACATTCAATCACGTTATTTAGCTTACAAACTGAATATTTCAACATGTGAACATTTCTCCCTAGTCCAGTCGATCATACTATAAAATTATCATCAGCCTTGCCCGGCGTGTTGGAGTCTGTGTTTGTGTGAATCCACGTGCACACAGTCATGGTCTGGCCAGGTGACATCACAGGGGTGATGGACAGAAGAAATAACCCTGCCCGGTGGGCAGCCAGGCTGAGGCACACAGTCTCACTTCCAAGCAGGACTCTGAAAAAACAAACAAACAAAAGAGCCACACCAGAAGATGGATTACAGTCTCAAATGCCATCTCTGGGGACCAATTGCATTTCTGGGACACGGATTGAACCTAAGGGATTGTGGCTGGAGGCTTCCCTTCAATAAAGCCAGACCCGCATTTACCAACATCTATAGAATAGTCATTTTTCTCTCACGCATATTCTCTTGTGAATATTTTATTTATTTCTTCTTGACCGGATGGGTTTCGACTTTGTATTTTGAAGCAGAAACAATAGCGTGATACATTAATAAATTGCTCAAGACTCCAGGGTAGCTTCCGTGTCAATGTCAACAAGTGAAAAGCACGTTCTTCTGGGGGTTCAAAGCTATCTGCCGAGCTTTTGTCTGCGCTCTCTTTGAATTCCTGTGTGGGGCTCTGTCTCACGGGCGAAATGCTTTTTCCATCAAGAGCTACGTAGTCAATATGGCCAACTTTTAGGGCCCTATCTCAGAAGTGGGAAAACTTTTTCTGTAAAGAATTAGATAGTAAATATTTCCAGCTCTTCAGGCCACCTCCAGCCCAGCCTCTCAGCTCTGACCTTGAGCGTGAAAAGCAGTGACTACAGAAATGGACAGCTGGGTCAATGTCCCAGGACCTTGTGTTTATGGACACCGACGCTGGAATTCCATAGACTTTTCACACGTCACAAAATGCTATGCTATTTTTTGACCCTTGAAGCCAGCAGACATGCAAGACTGGCCCTTGGCCCTGTGGTTAACAGAGCCAGATCCCACCTGGCCAATTGCACGGTCTGAAACCTGGGCCCAGAGGCTTAAAAAACACACCAGGCAAGCAGGCATGCAAGCCCAAAACCGCAAGAGGAGGGAGTCATGGAGAAAAATCGATTGTGGCATGACCATAACCTCTTGGGGAGTGGGGCGGAGGGTGGGAGTTGCTTTGTCTTCTCTCTCTTTCTGGCAAGCACCTGCACCCACTGGAGAAAAAGGTACACATTCTTAGCTGGCTATAAAAACAGCTTTGAGAACAGATTTGCCCCATGTTGGCCACAGTGTGTAAGCTGGGCTCTATTCGAAAATATTTCTTCTTGGGACCAGCAGTTAGCATAATGGCCATGTCGCTGGACTCCCATGTAGTCGACCACAGTTTGAACCCCGTACCTGGTGGCTTAAACTCACGCCGGGCGCGTGTGCGTGTGTGCCCAAGATCCTGAGAGGAGAATGGAGGAGAAGGGATTGCGGCGTGGTCATCCCCTCTGGGGGTTGATTTCTCGCTTTCTGTCTCTCTGGCAAGCACATACAACCTCTAGCAAAAACCTCTCCAAAATATATATATATTTTTTCTTATAGTTATAACACTTACTGGTTTAATTTCCCCCGCATAGGGCACGTACACTCATTGGAGAGAGAAAGAGAGTGAGGGAAAGTGAGAAATCACTCCTTCCCCCAGGGGAGACGACCGTGCCACAATCTCCTCTTCTCGTGGGCACCCACGCACACACACCTGGAGTGTTTTTCAGGCCACCAGGTCCAGAACTTGAACTGCAGAGTCAGCCATGTGGGATCCGGGACCTTAAGCTCCATGCCCTGGAAGATGTGTTATGATGAACAGGTGAATCACGGCTCCTGCCCTCCACATCTTTAGCCCCTGCAGGAGCAATGGCTAACAAATTAAATAAATACATACATTGTTGCAAATAGTAATCACAGCTGTCAAGGAGAGGAATACTGCTGTGATAGTCAAGGGACTGTTCATGGAGGGCTTCTGCAGATGAGTAGGAGTTCGGTGGTGGCAAAAAGGCACATTCAGGGAGAGGGAGCTTCTCATCCAAAATGCATAAGCATCAGTGTCTGAGCACATGGCTACTGCAGGCCTAATTCTTCCTCTTTTGAACGAACTCACAGGATGAAGCCAAAGTGCCTGGAGCTCCCCTGCTGAGAGCTGCCCCTTCGGTGCACTGCGCATGGTCGTCTCTGCAACTGAAGATCTCCCCAGACAACCAGCTGAGACCGCCGGCCCTCCTTATAGCGTGAGTGTGGGATGCGCAGCTGGGTGGGTGGCGCCGGCTGTGTGCAGAGTGCCGGCCTCCGCCGTACCACGTGGTCTGAGTGACACAGTGTCCCCGGGGAGTATGGCCAGGTTCTCAGGACATAATGATGCTGCAGGGACGGTGTGGCCGTTGGTGTGGTGTAAGAGAAACACCCAGGAGAACTAGCATTTTCTTCCCAGAGAGGAGTGGAGTTGGGCCGCCGGAGTCAGCGTGCACCTTAGCACCACGGACGTCTGGCGGGGCGTGTGCAAACCTGGAGTACCCGAGGGGGATTTTAGATGTTAGGGTTCATGTACTGCCTCCCCTCGCCCCGGGGGCCAACTGTAGTTGAGATAGCCAAGGGTGAAGTGGGGTGTGATGGGAAGCCTTGTCGTGTACCGCCGTTCTCAGGTGCTGCTGTGCAGCACCTTACGGCCAGAGCAGGGTCCCTTCCTGCAGAGAGACGCCTCCCCTGGGCAAGGCCACTCTGAGGGCACAGCGAGGTCCCTCTCTGCAAGACAAGGCCGCCACTGGGGGAGCCGAGTGTGTGTGCTGGTGGGCTTGGGGGTGGGCTGAAGGAAGCAGAGTTTTCCAAGGCTTACAGAGGAGGCTCCTGTCACCCAGCACGGACACAGCCTGCTTTGTGACATCACCCATTATGACATCGAGGTGAGTAGCCTTGGTCTGCGTCGGACAAGCCCAGGTCCACCGAGCCACTGGCTCAGAGGAGAGGGCAGGAAGGGGCTCTCCGAGCAGTCACTTGGTTTAAATCATTAGGGAAAGGCTCCCAAATTGGGATTCCGCTCTGGAGAGAATGTCGGATCCCAGCTCTGCGGGCACCGGCTGGGTGTTCTCCCAAGGCTGCTCCTTCTTCCTGGGCCTGAGTTTCCTCTGCCACCAAATAGAGATGAAAAGGACCACGTCGTGGCTATCAAAGTAAGAGATGGGGCCAGCCACGTGGTGCGGAGGTTGAGGCAGCCGGATCTCCCATGGCCAACCATGAGGTTCGAGTCCCGGGCCCAGTGGCTTGAAAAACACACCAGGCACATGTGCGTGTGGGCCAAAATCCTGAGAGGAGAGCGAGGGAGAAGGGGCTGCGGCATGGCCATGCTTCCAGGTTAGTGATTTCTCGCTTTCTCTGTCTCTGTCTCTGTCTCTATAGCACACACACCCTATAGCATTAAAAAAAAAAAAATGGAGAAGAAGAGATGACTTTTGTTTGGGGCGAAAATAATACGAAGCTCAGCCCCTGCTGGCCGGTGTGACAGGAGCAGGAAGAGACGCTGTGGGGTGACTGCAGGGTGTTGCCAAGGTGGCTTGGGACAAGTGGGTGGTATTTTTCTGCCAGGCAGGGTGATTTTGGCTCTCTGGAGAGAATTCGGCAAAGGCCGTAGACCCCTCTGGTTGTCACCTTTGGGGTGATGGGTGCTCCTGGCATCTCATAGGTACAGGCTGGGATGCCGCCGACTCCCTCCCCATGCACAGGACAGCCCCGAGACCGATCGCCACAGCGCCATGGGGGACCCCTGCTGGACGGCCCGAGAACTGGAGCCCAGTTACTCTTCCCTACAACGAGTCAATGGTCTTTTATTTCAAGGGATCTGAGTTGAAAGAAGAATCAGAGCAAAAAGACAAGACCTTTCAGGATACATCTATTTTTTCCTATTGCATTTAAACCCCATCACGGTGGACTCTCCTTCTAGAAGAAAGGTCCGTGGAGGCTTAAAATTCAGTCCCCTAGGGGACCAGCAGTTAGTGTAATGGCTATGTCGCTGGATTCCCATGTAGTCGACCGCAGTTCGAATCCCAGACCTGGTGGCTTAAACTCACGCCGGGTGCATGTGTGTGTGTGCCCAAGATCCTGAGAGGAGAATGGAGGAGAAGGGATTGTGGCGTGACCATCCTCCCTGGGGGGTGATTTCTCACTTTCTGTCTCTCTGTCTCTTTCTGTCTGTCTGGCAAGTGTACGTGCCTTATAGCAAAAACCTCTTTAAAAAAAATCAATCAGTCAATCAATCAATCAATCAAAAACTTCCACCCCCTTTCGTCCTGAACGTCGAGCAGCGTTAACAGCCTCATTTCCTATTGTGATTCCTGTCATTTGTCCTTTAAAAGGATCGCGCGTTCTTTCCTCCTGTTTCGGAAACAAACTTTGCGGGTGTTTTAAAGAGTAATTTATTTTCTAAAGGCGTTGCTAAAACAGAACCCCGCTCTGATTTCTAACCTCGCTTTCAAAGCCTTCGACACCTGCTCAGTACAATTCTTGTATTTATACCTCTGGAAAACAACTGCACATTTTGCAGGGAGATGCTTTTTAAGTACTTTTTTTTTTTGTCATTTTTAGTCTACCAGGGAGATTGACATTCTTTAGACCAGCTAGAAGAGCTCTAGAAAAAAAAAAAATTGACAGACTGAGTAGCTAATTAAAAGTGTGCGGCTGGGAAGGCTCATGACTAATTCATGGTGAAGGGGTGCCGCATTCATTATCCTTTCTGAATGTTCCGATGTAAAGGGGGAGTCTTTCCGAGGGGACTGAAATATCTGTGCCTAAATACCTAAGAACAATATCTATCATACCTGACCACCGTAGAGCCATCCTCACGGGGTGTTTTCATGTGCTTCACCGTTTCAAATTCGGGGTTTCTGAGTACGACTTGTTAAACTCTTTCCCTCTCCCTAAGAGGATGGCGACTTGGGAGACTATCGAGGAAATACCTTTATCTTGTCCTTGTCTTTCTTTTTAAATTTGTTCCCCTCCAAAAAAAAAAAAGTTGAGTGATTTTAAAGTATGATTGTATTACGAAACCAAAAAAAGGAACATTTTTAAAATTAAATGTCTTTTTTGATTTATTTTATTTAACTTTACTTATCCATTTATTTATTTATATTAATTTAACCAGAGAGGGATAGAGAGAGAGAGAGAGAAAAGTGAGAAGCAAGCCGTCAGATCCGGGACTCAAACCGCAGTTGGCTAGGTGGTATTCCGGCGCCCTTAACCACCATGCCACCTGCCGGCCCCAAATTAAATGTCATTGTATTTGATGAACCCTGTCACAAATCTTGGCTTATTCTGTTGCATATATACTAAGTAGGTTTTCGATTTGTTTTTGTTTTAGTGTTAGTTTTTGTTTGCTAATTCTTAGATGGTGATGAAAAGATTTTCCATGTGAACTTTATGTCGTTTATCAGGTTTTTTCATGGATTCAACAATTTTTTCCAATTGCTAGAGGGTATGTGTACTGACCAGAAGCAGGGAAGAGACAGACAGAGGGAGAAAGCACCCTCAGTGGGGTGTGGTCAGCCCACAACCCCTTCTCCTCCATTTTTCCATCCTGGAGGGATCTGGGGCATGCACACACTCATGTCCCACTAGTGCTGGACTTGAACGGTGTGATTGGCCATGGGGGATCTGACGCTCTTACCCACGAGTCCATGAGACAGGCCCAAAGACTGGCTAGGAGATCAGTTTATTGAACTCACGTTTGTCTTCACAGTGATGAAGGAACGTGTTCTTATTCTGGGAAACCTTGGCTCAAGTCTTCAGGGGGCCTATCGTTGTAATCGGTGCACTTTCGTATAAAATAGACATTGTGATGTGCAAACGCTAATACGTTTCCTATCCTCTCCTAATCTGGAGATGTACAAAAAGACACTACATCTGCCAGTGTTTGCACATGCGTGTGTATCTACATACACCTATGCACATGTGGTTGTGTGCTGATAGTGACGTTCAGGCCACAGACAGACACATACCAAAGGGTGGAGCCATGGGCTGGGCCCCATACCTTAGGTATCACCCAGGGTGTGTCCTCGCACGGCAAGGGAATCACCTAAAGGGGTCAGCATGGTGGTTAAGTCGGTGGACTCCCATATGGCTAATCGTGGTTCAAATCCCAGATCTGGCAGCTTGCTCTCTCTCTCTGGCGAGTACACATGCCATATAGCAAATTAAAAATATAATAATAGTAATGATAAATAAAATTAAGTAAATAATTATAACAAGCCAGAGAGAATTATGAATCCCCATTTTTTCTTTTTTTAATGTGACAGACATAAAATAACCATGGAGTTTGGTATCATAGTGCTTCTTTTTGTTTTTTTAGAGTTTTACTATAGGGGGTGTGTGCTCACCAGAGCGATGGAGGGAGACAGACAGAAAACGAGAAATCACGTCTCAGGGAAATGCCCAAGCCATAATCCCTTCTCCTCCACCCTCCTCTTGGGATTTTGAGCATGTATGCGTGTGCACTCTGCGTGAGTTTCAAGCTGCCAGGTCTGGGACTCAAACTGTGGTCAACCATGTGGGAGTCCAGTGCCTTAACTGCTGCACCACCTGCTGGTCCCTCATGGTGCTTCTCTGTGTAGCTTTGTGCACATGGCAGATTCTCATCAAGAGTGGTAGCATAGTTGGTGGTCCACAGCAGAGCTGGAAGCCACACGCCAACCATGGTTTGAGTCCCTGGCTTGGTTCTCCTGAAAAGATCCCCAGTGGGTGCACATGTGCCCAGGAGACTGGTGGGTTGCAGGACTGAAGGAAGGGAAAAGCAGCATGGCCAAGCCCTGTGGAAGATGCCTCTAACTCACTTTCTCTCTCTCTCTTTCTCTCTCTCTAACATGCGCATATGCATATGTGTACAATCATGAGTGGGAAAAAAAATGGCGCAGGGAAGCATGGGACATCCAAAACTTGTCTTTGGTGTTCTTGTCCTGCCTTCCAAACCCATCCCACAACTTCAGCCTCCTTTGACATGAGGCCAGATTGGCAAGACAGAGTCATCACAATGGGGTACCATCACACGAGTTGTGTCAGGGTCCGTGGAAGCAGTGGTGTGATTCACCTTTGCATTCAGCGTCGGTCTCTGTGTGGCTGGTGTGTTAGACCCGGGGTTTATGCAGACGCTGTGGCTCAGCGCTCCTCGGGATGAACTCAGGAGCACGAAGCCCACCCTGCTCCTTCTCCTCACGGTTTTAGAATTTAGGACAATCATGTTCTCTGAGAACCCCACAGGGAACTGTTGATCAAGGGGGAACGACCTTTCCGTGAGAGTGAGAACGGTGTTTTAGTGATCGATTGCGTGTTGACTGCAGTTCATAATCACGCGTTGTGTATTTGAAAATTGCAGGAAGAATAGATTTTTCAATGCTCTACCACAGACATACAAAAGATGGTAAGTCAATGAGGTGACGGATACATTAATTAGTTTAATAGAGTCTTCGTACCACGTACACGTGGAGGAGACACGTCAGTGGGGGCTCGATGGTGGCATGGCAGGAAAACACGATGCTCTGTGAGGCAGACTCACATGGAGAGGTTGCCGGTTTGCATCCAGAGCCCTCCCTGAGTCCACCAGACACAGATGTGTCCATAATCTGGGCTGGCATGAGCTAGGCATGGATCACAGGGTCAGAACCCTATTAGAGATGTTCTTTCTCATTCTGTCTCTACTGCTCATGGAAGAAAGAAATAAGCGTAAAAGAAAAATAGCACATTGTACACAGTAAATATTTACCATTATCATTTGCTAATTAAAAACCTAAATGGGGGCCAGCGGGTGGTATAGCGGATAAGACACTAGACTTCCACAGTGCTAATTGTGGTTTGAGTCCCGGACCCGGCAGTTTAAAACTCACACCGGGTGTGTGTGCTTGTGTCTGTGCGTGCCCAAGATCCTGAGAGGAGAATAGAAGAGAAGGATTGCAGTGTGGACATCCCCCCCTGGGGGAGTGATTTCTCACTTTCTGTTTCTCTGACTCTCTCTAGTGAGCACATGCACCCTATAGCAAAAATCTCTCTCAACAAAAAAGCTAATTTATTAAATAAACCATAGAATGTGAAAAATGCCTAAAGAATAAAGCATTCTATTTATAGTAAGACCTCTTCCAAACACAGTCTAGACAAACGCTTAATGTACAGTCTTTACATCTGTTCTAGAGAAAACGTTTGGAACAGGTTGGCCATCTGTGCAGTGCTTTGCAAACTGTCTCCTATTGGAACCCTAAGGGTTCCTCAGGCTGCTACTAGGAGCCTCCTCACCCTGGGCGGAGTGGGGGGTGGTGGTCAAAGAGCTGAGTCTACCTATTTCTCAAATAATAACACTGGTTTTCATCTATTGTGTCATCGGGAAAGTTGTGACATACTTTTCTATGTTTTTCTATGCAAAAATACATCGTAACTTTTCTGATGACCCAATGGATTGGACATTCTGTGGCCAGAAGATCCTTTGACTAAAATCAGTAACTGCTCATTCTTCCACCTGTTCTTTTTTTTGGTTTTTGCTTTGTTGTCTATGTGTATTAATTTATTTCTTCCATGAAAGAGAGAGACAGACAGACAGCACCTGCAACAGAGTCTTCAGGCTGAGACATACCCCAAGTCTCAGCTGGCTCAAATCACCAGCGAAATCACCCATGCCTGGCGTGCTCAGGAAGGACCCGGGACATGAACCCCGGACCTTGCCTACGGGTGTCTAGTTGCATTATCACCCCACCATCCCCCGGCCACTCTGTGTGTCCTGTTTTATAACAAAGGGTGACAGCGAAGCTAAAAGATGCTCTTTTCATATAGACAAGGTATGGATGTGGGATGTCTCTGCTGTGTCTCAGATGCTATCGCTTTACCCACATTATTGCAGTAATAATTTTCCTCTACCCTGACTTCTTAGCTAGAGCAGACCCTTGTAACAAAAGAAAACAAAAAAAAAAGCAGATTCACAAGAAAGTAAACAGAAGTTATGAGCACATATACCTCATGTATACATGGAAGACACCCAGAGGAGAGTGTGTCATCTTCTAACAGGTGGCTGTGCATTCAGGATGAAATACCATCATCTGTTCAGACAAAGCAAGAAGGGTGTGTGTGGGGAAAGCCAGGAGGAGTCCGAGGAGCCAGGGTGAGGACGTGCCGATGGAAGTCATGCAGACAGCAGCTCTCTCTATCATAGAAGAAATAGAATACAATGTAAAAGGACACATAGCAGTTCCTTCATTTTCACTGCATGGATCGTCTTTTGTTTAGGATGGTAGTATTAACATCCCCCCCCCTTTTTTTAGAATGAGCACAAATCAAAATGTATTTTACCTACTAATAAGGGGACCCACAAGATAGTACAGCTACTACAAAGATAGAATTTAAGAACTAGAGGTGGAGCCAGCAGGTGGTATAGTGGTTAGGGCACCGGATTCCCATATGATAGACCATAGTTCAAGTCCCAGACCAGGTGGCTTGAAACTCAACGCCATGTGCGTGTACATGCGTGCCCAAAATCCCAAGAGGAGAATGGGAGAGAAAGGATTGTGGCATGACCATCCACCACACTCCTCACCAGCCCCCGGAGGGGGTATTCCTTGCTTTCTGTCTCTCTATCCCTCTGGCAAGTGCACAGGCCCTATAAAAATTCTCTCTCAAAAAATTAAAATAAAATAAAAGACCTTGAGGCTTATACACTCAGTTTAAACCCTCCATTTTAAAAGTGAGTTCTATAGATGGTTCTATGGACACCCTCCATTGTAAGAGACAGTCCCCGTAAGAGTTTTCAAGTGTAAATGAGATGTCACTTGATGTCCTGATGTCCCTCAGGAAGTAATCCATCCATACCACGCCTTCCAGTTTCCATAGAAAATGCTGGAGGACTGTAGTAAAGTGCCTGAAATCAGATTGATTTTCTAACTTAGGGGCAGTCTTTGCATTTTAAAGTAATAATCAGCTAGTTATGAAGGGTGGTATAATGTTTCTGTTAACTTAGCCCTCTTTGGTACCTCTATTTCTATTAAAACAGAATTGGATGACCCAATGAGAATTTACCATGGACTATCCTGTTTTCATAATTCCCTATTTTTGTAACTTAGCACTTATACGTTCTTTCTTCATAGGCGAAGGTTTGATGACTGTGTTGGTCTCTGGAGTCCCTAATTTTTTTTTTTTTTCCGTCTGTTTCCAGAGCCTAAGGGGATTTGCTGCATGAGTTTAATTGTGTAATATTTCACCCCAGATGAATGGAGAGCTAGGTGGGTTCAGTCAGCTGTCAAGTTTATTTATTTGGAGATTTTAATATTCAGAGTAAGGGCTAATCAAGTCCGCAGATGAGGTATATTTACCATAATTAATCAGGTGCTGTTCCTCGCTTTGTTTCTTTGTTTTTTTGCTTTTTACAGTGAGCATCAGACCCGTTATTCTGAGATCAGTACTTGGACTCCAGAATATATTTATCTGTAAAGGACATTTCTTTTTTTGGTAGAATAAGACATTGCCTAATAACATCCTTAGCTTCTGCAGACATTACCATGCAAATGCAAAAGATAAGTGTATGAAGCGCATTGAATAACACAGAATATCAGGATGATAACTAAAAGTAATTTTGATTTCCTATCCAGAAACCATACATCTGAAGTCCTAGGGAAACTTGTGCACTTCCATTTCTTTCTCTGATAACTAGTCTGTAGTGAATTTCAAATATTATTTGAGATAACAATATTTAAAGTGGGTTTAGTCTCCAACACTTAGTTTTCTTCTTAGTTGCTTGAATTTTTTTTTTTTTTTTTTTTTGGAGAGATTTTTGCTATAGGGTGCGTGCGCTCACCAGACAGACAGAGAGAGACATAGAGACAGAAAGCGAGAAATCACCCCCCTGTGGGGATGGCCACACCACAATCCCTTCTCCTCCATTCTCCTCTCAGGATCTTGGGCACGCACGCACACGAGCCCGGCGTGAGTTTTAAGCCACCGGGTCCGGGACGCAAACTGCGGTCGACTATGTGGGAGTCCAGCGACATAGCCATTACGCTAACTGCTGGTTCCCTGAATTTTTTTTTTCAATTACCAGATAATTTGTGTACTTAGAGTGAAAGAAAACCCCCAATGGGCATGGTCATGACACAATCCTTTCTCATCCATTTCTTCATCTTGTAGGGATTTCAGGCATGCACACACACGTGCACACACACACACACACACACACACACACACACCTAGCATGGTTTTCAAGTCACCAGAGCCATTAAACCAGGCCAGCCATGTAGGACTCAACTCTCTATGCACAGGGCTTAATTAACCACTGTATATGAGTCCAGCCTTTGGAAATGTTATTTAAGTAACATTTTGGTTGTTCTTCCATAACATTGGGGGAAAAAATCAATATGGTATAATTCCATTGAGAAAAATATTTATCTAACTTGCCCAGAAACTTTGAAACTCTGTACAGTAACTCTAGACCCTGAAATCTGGAACTATATGATGGTGCCTACAACTCAACACATCCTTGTCGATGTGAGGAAGAGCCTCACAGTCTCATTTCGAGAGCCAGCAATGAATGGGATGGGACCAGGCTGTGTGTGCAAGACTATGAGATGGCCTCCCTGTTTTTCTCCTTCTATTGTGGGATGTTTTCCAGAACCAGCATGAAAAAGATGAGTGATAAGGAGGAGTTAGCAAGGTGAATGTTTTTTTGTGCGTTCAGTGATGGGAGCAAATCTCCAAGAACAGAAGTCGACGCCCTAGAACCATGGTTGGTTAACACACTTCCTTCGTTCTGAATCTGGAGGAGGCCTCACACCAAGGACTGAGGTGCCTTTCATACCCTATCAGACACACATCCGGTACTTCACGGACTCATTTGTTTCCACCATGTACCCCCTTTTCATCCTCATCACTCTTCCTCCAGGATGGAAGCTGTCATTTAATAAGTCCTTTGCTTTGACACTCACTGTTGTAGACGTAGAGATCATTGACTGATAAAGATGGGTAGATAATGGATAAATATAGGATTGATTGAGAAAATTAGAGAAAGATAGATCTATGGTTAAATAGAGGGATAGATGAATGGGTGGATGAGTGAGTGGGTGGATGGGTGGATGGATGGATGGATAGATGAATGAGTGGATGGAATAATGGATGGATAGATAGATGAATAAGTGCATGGATGCATGCATGCATGCATGCATGGGTGGATGGATGATGGATGGATGCATGCATGCATGGATGGGTGGATGGATGGATGGATAGATGAATGAGTGGATGGAATAATGGATGGATAGATAGATGAATAAGTGGATGGATGGATGCATGCATGCATGCATGGGTGGATAGATGATGGATGGATGCATGCATGCATGGATGGGTGGATGGATTGATGGATGGATGAATAGATGGATAGGTGAATGTGTAAATGGATGGATGGATGAGTGGATGGATGGGTAGATGAATGGACATATGGATAGACAGATGGATGGACAGATGGATGGGTAGATGAATGGATGGATGTGTACTCACACAGGCAGATACATGAGATAGATGGATAAATGATACAGTCAATGGTGGAGAGAGTGGAATGATATTAATAGAATCATACAGACATGCTACATACATATGCCTCAACAGAACACTAGTAGAGTGGAACCAGCAGATGGAGTAATAGTTACTTCACCAGACTCCCACCTACTCAGCTTTGGTTCGATTCCTGGGCCTGGTAGCTTAAAACTCACACTGGCTGCATGTGCATGCATGCCCAAAATCCCAAGAGGAGAATGGAAGAGAAGGGATTGCAGTGTGGCCATCGCCCCTGGTGGGGTGATTTCTCAATTTCTGTCTCTCTGTCTCTCCAGTGAGTGCATGCGCCCCATAGCAAAAAAAAAAAAAAAAAAAAAAAATCTCTCTAACAAAACAAACAAACAAAAAAAAACTAGTAGAGCAAAATGGAAGGTGCACACCCTAATGTGGTGTGCTGTGTAGAGTCTGTAGCTATTGGTGGAGGTTCCAGAGGTCTCCTAGACACAAGAGCGTAGAGCTGTGGTATGTTTGCTCTTGCATGTTGCAATCAGACCCTCCTGTGAGGAGAAACTCCAGAGATTAGAAACCTGTGGTAATTCAGTTCTCTGCAACGACTGTTTCTTACTGCTTATGAACCACATACTTGGGCCGAAAAAAAAAGAATAAAAGAAGGTAAGCAAATATCTCTTAAAAAGGGAACCTTCTTTATTTATAATTTATGTCTATTATGTGAAAGAAGTAGCTGCATAGACAGCAGAGCTTATCAAAATGAAGTTCTCTGAATTAAGGTCTCCTGAGGCCGACTGTAAACTCAGATGCCTGTTCTTTGTATTCATATTAGTACACATTTTTATATTTGAGGAAGTCTATACATTTTAACTGTGTGACTCTCTGCAGGGAAAGAATGTGATTAAATTTTTATACTTTACAGACTTTGCAGGGAAAGAATTTTTTTTTTACTTTCTCTTGATTGCAAAAATAAAGAGGACTAACCCCCTAGTGTAGTGTAAAAGGGAGCTGGATCCCATGTGTAGACTGCAGTTTGAACCCCAGATCCTGCAGCTTGAGAAACATGCCAGGTGCTTGTGCATGCATGCCCGAGATCCAAACAGGATACAGAAATGGGAAAGGGATGGTAACATTATCACCCCTTCATGGAGGGATGCTTTCTCTCCCTCTCTCTGTCTCTCTGTCGCTGTCTGGTGGGCACAAATGCCCTCGAGCAATTAAGAAGAAAAAGGGGGTGCCAGCAGGTGGCATGATGGCTAAGGTGCTGGACTCCCACACGGCAGACTGCAGTTCGAGTTCTGGACCTGGCAGCTTCTTTTCTTACTTTCTGTCTCTCCCTCTCTCCCTCTCTCCTCCCTCTCCTTCTCCTCTCCCTCTTCCTCTTCCTCTCCTTGCCTCTCTATGGTGAGTGCACATGTCCTGTAGCAAATTAAAAACAAAACAAAAGCAAAAAAAATAGAATATGTGGTAAATCCAAAAATGTACGATGAATCATATAAAAATCACTGGTAATCCCACTTCCCCCAAACTAATGACAGATAAAGTTGTATTAGTGTTATTTCCAGTTATGTCTCTGCATGTCTACACACATTTATGCACAGAAAAAAAAAAATATATATCTGTAGACATATATGCATATGTTTGTAAATTTGGTGATCATATCTTTGTATGCGAGTGGATTTCAGAAAGCTCATGGAGAAATGGAGTTAAAATACAGGTTTGTTTTGGTGCAAACAATTAGAAATCCATGCATAATTTTTTTTTTTTTTTGGAGAGGTTTTTACTATAGGGCTATCCCGGGGTTATGGCCATGCCACAATCCCTTCTCCATTCTCCTCTCAGGATCTTGGGCATGTACGCACATGTGCCTGGTGTGAGTCTAAGCCACTAGGTTTGGGACTCGAACTGCAGTCGGCTACATGGGAGTCCAGCAACATAGCTATTATGCTAACTACTGGTCCCCATGCATAGATTTTTTTCATAATACATGATTTCTATGAACTTTCTGCAGACCTGTCATAATGTCAGATTCTGCCTTTTTCACTGTGAAATTTCTGCAACAAAATATTCTCAGAAAAATTTTAAGGACAGCATCGTATTAAAGAAGGTTGTGTATTTACTCTTTCTTTCTATTTTTTTTTAAGAACGATTTTGTTTAACTTTATTTATTTTCATTTGACCAGAGAGGGACAGAATGAGATAGAGAGAGAGAGAGAGAGGAGAGAGAGAGAGAGAGAGAAAGGGAAAGTGAGAAAGCAAGCTGCCAGGTCCAGGACTCGAACCATGGTTGGCCGTGTGGGAATCTAGCACCCTTAACCACCATGCCACCTGCCAGCTCATGTGTATTTACCCTTTCTTCAAGTCTCCTTGCTTTACAATTTTCTAACAAAAGCTAGCCGGGATCCGTGAATAAAAGACATGTGTGTGTCTCTCAATAGATACAGAGAATCAATCCTTCGAAATTCACACAAAGTATGAAATGGTTGACACACTTACAATCCAATGCCACATATACTCCCAGAAGCCTGTTCGTGTTCACCTCTCCACGGCAAATGAGCAAGAGTCTTCCTTTCATCACCTCTTTCCCCACACACAGCTTTATCACTTCATCAGAGTTGCCAAACTGGCAGGTTACAAAGAGCGTATTCCTGGGACCAGCAGATGGCAAAATGGCTGTGTCACTGGACTCCCATGTAGTCGACCGTGATTTGAGTCCTGGACCTGGTGGCTTAAACTCACGCTGGGTGCCTGTGCGTGCGTGCCCAAGATCCTGAGAGGAGAACGGAAGAGAAGGGATTACAGCGTGGCTATCCCCTCCAGGGGTGATTTCTCGCTTTCTGTCTCTCTGTCTCTCTCTGTCTTTCTGGCGAGCACACGCGCCCTATAGCAAAAACCTCTCCAAAACAAAACAAAACAAAAAACAGAGAGCGTATTCCTTGTGTTTTCATTTTCTTTCTCTCTGATCCTGAATGCATTTGGCCATGTTTCATGTTTATACAGGCCAAGGATCCCGAATCTGAACATCTGACATGTTGGTTCACCATGTGTAAACTCTGTCTGCTGCACAGTTTAACTTATTGGATAAAGTGACCTTTGGCCTGTGTATACTAGTTGTATGTGAAGCATAAATGAATTTGCTGTCTACACTTGGATCCATTCCCAAGATGCCTTATTATGTATATGCAAATGTTCCAAAATCCAAAAAAGAAAAAAAAATCCAATATTCAGAACACTTCTGGTCTCAGTATTTTGTATAAGGATCCTCAGCCTGGTAATTAATCATTATCTTCTTTTCTTTTCTTTTCTTTTCTTTTCTTTTCTTTTCTTTTCTTTTGTTTTCTTTTCTTCTCTTTTCTTTTCCTCTTTTCTTTTTTTTTCTTTTCTTTTCTTTTCTTTTCTCTTCTTTTCTTTTCTTTTCTTTTTTCTTTTCCCTCCCTCCCTCCCTCCCTCCCTCCCTCCCTCCCTTTCTTTCTTTCTTTCTTTCTTTCTTTCTTTCTTTCTTTCTTTCTTTCTTTCTTTCTTTCTTTCTTTCTTTCTTTCTTTCTTTCTTTCTTTCTTTCTTTCTTTCTTCTTTCTTTCTTTCCCTCAGTTTATGTATTTATGTCTTCTGAGGAGAAAGAGAAAGAGAGAAAGGGAAGGAGTGGTGGAAGTCCAGACAGACAAGCCTACAGGGCCTTCATGCTTTGATCCACGCCCCACCCAGCCAGCGCAGACCATGGATAGAAGCATACACCCAGCATGTACAGGGAGGCCTCAGGATGCAAACCCGGGACCTTCTCATGTAGGTCCAGTGTCACAAAGCATTGCATGACAACTGCACCAACAGCTACCCTTAAATAGTTTTTTCATTCATCATTTGTTTTAAAGAATTATTTATTTTAATTAATTATTATCATAATTCTAAAATTTAGTATAAGGCATGTGTGCTCACCAGAGAGAGAGAATGAGAAAGCAAGCCACCAAGTGTGGGTCTCGAACTGCCGTCGACCAGGTGGGATTCCAGCGCCTTAACCTACATGCCACCTGCTGGCCCCATCATCATTTGTCTCTTTAAAATATTAAGATGTTGGCCAGCAGGTGGAGTGGTGGTTAAGGGCACTGGACTCCCACATGGCCAACTGTGGTTCAAGTCCCAGACCTGGCGGCTTGCCTTCTCACTTTTTCTCTTTCTCTGTACCTCTATGGTCAAATTAAAATAAAAAAATGGATAAATTAAGTTAAACAAAATAATTCTTTAAAAAATTTTTTTTTTAAATTAGGACATTTTCTTCCCTCTTGTCAATTCCCTCCTTCCTTCCTTCCTTCCTTCCTTCCTTCCTTCCTTCAACTGCTTATAGTACTGTTCTCCATTCTAAAACAATGGGCAATACTGAGAGGTTTACTGGGAGCTGTTCCAGGGCTCGGGCATCGTTTCAGTGCTGGGTCTTCCGTCCCAGAGCCTCCTCTGTGGTCCTGTCATTGCAGACAGCCTGTCAGACTTGGACATGCCACCCACACACTGTTATAAAGCAGGGAACAGGTACACAATTTTCGACTGTTCCTAGTAACACAGACCCTTGGGCGAGTGGATGGTCATCCAGGCCGGCGCCGTGAGCCAGGGTGAATTTCATGCTCCTCGCAGGTGCTTTCCTTTGAACTCCAGTTATGTTGGAAGAAGAGGGTGGTTCTCCCTGCCTGTCACCTTCTTACTCTCAGAGTGAAAAAGAGTTAAGACCGGGAATTTAATGATTGCAATTACGATTCATCACGTTTCCCTGTGCCCCCTAGCTAAAGAGTGACATCTCTATCCTGTGGTTCTTTGGGGATCTCACATGTCAGAGTGCAGCAGCAGTGAGAAATGCAGTCCTTGGGGCGTGCATGCTCTTTCTCCACACGGAGGAGCAGGCTCTTTGCGAGCAAAGACGGTCAGCTCGGGGCCCCTGATTGGCGCTCAGTGTGTTCATGGGCTCCGTTCTGGGGTCCGTGAAACCCCGGCTCATAGACAACTTCGGGTTGGAAGTTATTCTCGTTTATATTTTCAGCCCTTGCTCGATTGTCTTGTACTTTCATTTGAAAGACCAAAGCCATGGAGTCTTTTTTCTTTAAGTTTATGTATTGTTTTGCATGAGCAAGATAGAGACAGGGAAGTGGAGACAAGCATCCCCAACGAGATCCCCATGCCAAGGTCCACTTCCAGCCTCTGACAGCCCAGGATCACCTACACTTGTACCTGGCGTGCTCACCAAGGTCCTGGGATGTGAACCCAGGACCTTACTCGTGTGGGTCCAGTTGCATTACCACTGCCCCACAGTCTTCATTTCTCTTGGTAACCTGTCCACCCTCCCCACCTCTACCCCATATACGTACAAACTTTTCTTTGCCTTCAGCATCCTAGGATTCCGTGAAAATGGGCTTTTCGCTGGTTTGAACTCTGTTCTGGGTCTTTGGCAGCCAGGGGTCTATACAAGATGCAGGTTCTTGCCCTTCTCTGAAGCCATGTCTTGTCTGAATGCCCTGGTCATTCATTGTCACCGCCCAGTGCATGCATACACACACACACACACACACACACACACACACACACTCACACACTGTGTTCACTCTTTTCTTTCTTTTTCTTTGTTTCTTTCTTTGTTTCTTCTTTCTTTATTTCTTCTCTCTCTTTCTCTCTCTTTTTTCTTCCTTTCTCTCTCTCTTTCTTTCTTTTCGCTATGGGACATGTGAGCTCACCAGAGAGACAGAAAGAGAGAAATCACCCCCCAAGGGGCATGGCCACACCGCAATCCCTTCTCCTCCAGTCTCCTCTCAGGATTCCAGGCACGCACGGACACACACCTGGCGTGAGTTTCAAGCTGCCGGGTCCAGGGGTCAGATTGCCGTCAGCCACGTGGGAGCCCTGCCCCCTCTTTCTTCCGCTGGAATGCCTGTTAGTGGACTCTGGACCCCGGCTAGGATATCCTGATCATCACGTCTCTGCTCTCTGGTTATCAGTCACCTTGCCTTTTGTCCCATCTTCCTTCGGATGTTGACCACCTCACTCTTCCCAGCATGCGCCGAGTAATTTCATTTGTCACGTGCCTTCTTCCCAATGTTCTGTTTTGTTCTCTAAATGGGCTTTTCTCGTAGCCTCTTTTCATAACAGACTGGGTAATGGATTGAGTCGGGTATGGTGTTTCTCAAGCAGCCAGATCAGGGACTCGAACTGCGCAGGAAGGAGGGGAAGAAGGTGCATGGTGTAACACTGACTTTTCCTTTTTTGTCATTCGGTCTCCGACCCCATGTGAAGGTTGCTCGGGAAGTGTGCTAATTATAACGATGCATAGATCTCTCAGTTGTTTGCCGCACAAGCTATTTGTCCTTGAGTCCCATGTTTCCACAAACTTTGTCAAGTCCCTGCCTGTGACCATCTGTAAAATGGAGCTGATAGTCAACCGTCTGTCACTTGCAACAATAGCTATTTCAAGTGAGCCATCCTAGGCTTTGATAAAAAGATGCTGTCCCATTTACCAACAATTAAAACACTTCTTCTTTTTCTTCATTATTTTATTTTATTTTGCTGTAGGGTATATGCACTCACCAGAGAGAAAGAGAGAAAGGACAATGAGAAATCATCCCTCTGGGGGTTGGCTGCACTGTAGTCCCTCCTCCTGCAATCCCCGCTTGAGATTCTGAGCATGTGCGTGCACTGCATGTTTTCCAAGTCACTGGGTCAGGGACTTGATCCCACGACCATGTGGGATCCAGCTACCTTAACCTCTACACCCCCTGGCCGGCCCAGAAACACCTCCTTCTTCATTTATAAACATAGAATTAGGGACCGGCAGTCAGTGTAATGGCTGTCGCTGGACTCCCATGTGGTCGACTGCAGTTTGAGTCCCGGCCCCTGTAACTTAAACTCACGCCGGGCATGTGTGCCTGCCCAAGATCCCGAGAAGAGAATGGAGGAGAAGGGATGACAGTGTGGCTGTGCCCCCTGGGCGGGGGGTGATTTCTCACTTTCTGTCTCTCTGTCTCTCTCTGTCTTTCTGCCGAATGCATGCGCCCTATAGTAAAAACCTCTCCAAAAAAAAAATAAAAAAAACATATAGAATGGTATGACCCAAGCACATCAAATGAAAGGCACACCTGGACCTTTGTGAATAAAATATAAGTCCTTATTCTAAGTGACTGCTGGCTAAAGCTATGGTAAAGATTCTGTGGTAGATTTAGTTAGGCAGATAGTACGGACCACACTGTGACCAGAGAAGAAGCAATTCGTTCAGTTAGGTTTGGCAACACATTTGATCTTCTTTTCCTGGACTCCATTATCATCGCTTAAAATTTTTCAGTGAAAATTACACCTCGGGACCAGTAAGTGGCATAGTGGTTAAGGCACTAGACTCCTACATGGCCAACCGTGGTTCAACCCCAGACCTGGCAGCTTGAAACTCATGCCAGGTGCATGTGCGTGCATGCCCCTAATCCCAAAAGAAGACTGATGCCAGAAGGATTGCAGCGTGGCCATCCACCCCAGGGGGTGATTTCTCATTTTCTCTCTCTCTGTATCTTTCTGTCTCTCCAGGAAGTGCATACGCCCTACAGCAAAAACAAAACAAAACAAAACAAAAACCACCCACTCATTCCCTCATGCAAAGGAGACTCTTTTTCTTTTTTTTTTTTTTTTTTTGAGAGGGATTTTTGCTATAGGGCGCGTGCGCTCGCCAGACAGAGAGAGACAGAGAGACAGAAAGCGAGAAATCACCCCCCAGGGGGGATGGCCACGCCGCAATCCCTTCCCCTCCATTCTCCTCTCGGGATCTTGGGCACACACGCACACGCGCCCGGCGTGAGTTTAAGCCACCGGGTTCGGGATGTGAACCGCGGTTGACTACATGGGAGGCCAGCGACATAGCCATTACGCTAACTGCTGGTCCCGCAAAGGAGACTTATTTTAAGAGTTGCTGAAAATGACAGCTAGAGACTGGGGATTGGGGAACAGCTTGGAGGAATGTTGATTAATGGAAATCATATCGCAGATAGATGAAAGAAATCATTTACTGCATTCAAAGGGCAGCCGAGAGTCAGATCCCTGACTTTGTGGTTAAGGCAGCTGGATCCTTTATGACCAACTGCACGGTTCAAGTCCTGGACTCAGCAGCTTGAGAAATAGGCCAGGCACACTCAGCTGACCCTGTGAGCTCCTTTTTAAGGTCAGAGGTGGATATAATTTGTACACACAGAAAAGACATATGGTGAGAGGTGGGTGCCCATTAGAAGCCACTTCAGATTAGATCTTTTCCAAAAGCAGCCACAGAGAGGGGCTTCTGGTCTGATCACCCTTGACATCTGAGAGGTGCCTCCACCTCCACCATCCCCAGCTGGTGTGGCATGACTTCTAAAGATATCTGAAGATAGACGGGGATCACTAAGAGCCGCTTCTTATATAGGGGCTTTTTTGGTTGTGTTTAACGTTTGACTCTGCACCGTCTTGCCCTAGGCGTTAGTTGGTGTTTGTTTGTTTGTTTCCATTTTGCTGTAGGGCACATATACTCACCAGAGAGAGAGGGAGTGAGAGAGAAAAGGAAGTGAGAAAGCATTCTCCATCTTGGAGGTAAAGGTGGCTGGATCCCACATGGCCGAGTGCGTGGTTTGAGTCCTGAACCTGTCAGAGAGAAAAACACGCAAGGCATGTGTGCGTGTATACCCACATCCTGAGAGGAGAATGGAGGAGAAGGGATTGCGATGTGGACGTCCCCTCTGGAGATATTTCTCACTCTCTCTCTCTGTCTCTCTGTGTGTCTGTCTTTGGCAAGTGCTCTGTAGCAACTAAAAGAAAAACAAAACAAATAAACAAACAAAAGAAAGCAAGCCTTCTCCATGGGAAATGCTCCTGACAGCTAAAGTCCTTAGTGGAGGTCCTGGTTGAAATTAGGTTTTGCAAGGAAGTGCCCAGAAAGATGATCCCAGGAGAAGATTCAGGAGCTGGTCGAGCAAAGAATTTTCCTCAGAGCATTTCTTTCTTTCTCTTATAACTTGCCAGAGGGCATGAACACGCTCCAAAGAGGAGAAAGCGCTCCCCATGAATCATGGTCACGTTGCAATGCCTGCTCTTCCGTTCTTCTCTCCTTTCGGGGTTTAGGAAACACACACATGCCTGGTGTGTTTTTCCTTTTCTTTCTTTCTTTTTTTTTTTGGAGAGATTTTTGCTATAGGACATGTGCTCTCACTGGAGAGACAGAGAGAAATCACCACCACCCGGGGGGCGTGGGGGATGGCCATGCCACAATCCCTTCTCCTCCATTCTCCTCTCTGGATTTTGAGCATGCCCGCACATACACCCAGAGTAAGTTTTAAGCTACCGGGTCCAGGACTCAAACTGCGGTCAACCTCATGGGAGTCCAGTGATGTAACCATGACGCCATCTGCTGGTCCCCCTGGTGTGTTTTTCAGTCCCCTCCCTCCTGGGGGAGCCAGGATTAGAACCGTTCATTCAGCCATGTGGGATCCAGCTCCTTAACCCCCAGGCCATGGGTGATCCCCATGCCAGGGCGTTTTTAACTTTTGCTGCTTTCTGAGATCGCGGGACTTGGGTGCAGTTCCACATCGTGGGCTTGCTTCTCCCGTAACCACCTCGTCTCCTGTTTGGGGTCTTATTCATCTGCAAGGGAGGCAACAACTGAGGGGCCCCCGGGAGGACACACAGCTAGCCAAGTAGGGTATATGCTATGAAGAGGCTTCATGAAAACACTATGCGAGGATTTCAAAAAAATTGTTCATTTACCCCAAAATCAACTTGTACTTCAATTCCATTTTTCCATGCGCTCCCACTGTTAGAGATATGTCATGGTCATTCGACTCATGGTGGCCAGTAAGTCCACTCCAGTGTCTTGTAGAGTCAGCCCTGTTTGCCACTTTGTAAATGTGGTGCTCTCATCCTGAGGGTGTCCAACTGCAGCCCAGGGGAACTTTCAGATGACAAAGCCACCTCAGCACAGACCTAATGCTCCTAAACCTAAATGGAGCTTGCCCTCCCAAGAAAGGCTTAAACCCCTTAATGAAAGAAACTCCTGGTGGGTTGGCAGGTGGCATGGTGGTGAAGGGCACTGGACTCCCACATGGCTGACTGTGGTTCGAGTCTTAGACCTAGTGGCTTGCTTTCTCACTTTCTCTTTTTCTCTCTTTCTGTCTGGTCACATTAAAAAATAAAAGTAATAAATAAAAATTTTTAGAAAAGAAACACCTGGTAACTAGCCCAGGCTGCATACGGGCATGAGAAAGGAGAAAGAATCCCACTAACTCCTGGCCTGTGGGCCCTGCCTGTGTGCGCCTCCTGCCTACCTGTGGCCCCTGCCTACCTGTGGCCCCTGCTGCCTGCTGGCTCCTGCTACCATCTCCTAAGAGCGCTGCTAGAATACACTGCTGGTGTATGAGACAATGTCAAGACCCTCTCTGACTCAAATCAAAGCCAAAGGGGAAAGGATGCACTGGAGGAAGCCAGTTACCTAGAACCAGCCAGAACTCTCCATTCCAACAGCAGGATACGGAGTATGTCCGGCTCCAGGGCTGGCGGTTAGGGCCCAGACAGCTGAACATTCTCTGCTGGGTAGGCCTGGGTCCCGGGAGAAGGCATCTCAAGGGCCTATGCTCAGAGGACACCATGGAAGAAAGGGGATCCAGGTAAGTTGCCATCGCTTCCCCAACAAGAGCTGCAGAGGCTGGAGAAGACTTGAGGTCTTCACATTTTCTGGTGATCACTCTTATTTCTTTTTTTTTTTTTTTTTTTTTTGAGAGGTTTTCGCTATAGGGCGCGTGCGCTCGCCAGACAGACAGAGAGAGACAGAGAGACAGAAAGCGAGAAATCACCCCCCAGGGGGGATGGCCACACCACAATCCCTTCTCCTCCATTCTCCTCTCAGGATCTTGGGCACGCACGCACACGCGCCCGGCGTGAGTTTTAAGCCACCGGGTCCGGGATGCGAACCGCGGTCGACTACGTGGGAGTCCAGTGACATAGCCATTATGCTAACTGCTGGTCCCTCTTTTTCTTTTTTAAGAGAGATTTTTTGCTCTACGGCACATGTGCTTGCCAGAGAGACAGAGAGACAGGAAGTGAGAAATGAACCTCCAAGGGGACGGCCATGCCATAATCCCTTCTACTCTGTTCTCCTCTTGGGATTTTGGGCACATACGCACATGTACCTGGCGTGAGTTTTAAGCCACCGGGTCCAGGACTCGAACCACTGTCAACACATGGAAGTCCAGCGACATAACCATCACGCCATCGGCTGGTCCCTTGTTTGTCTGTTTTTTTTTTAAGTGTTCTGATTTCTTCCATGAGTAAGAGTGGTGGGCAGACAGCACTCTCTACTTCAGTCAGCCCCCGGTCAGGGCATTCTCAGGGTGGTCTCTACATGGGAACCGCCCCCCCACCCTTGCTTTTCACCTGAAACACACCCCTCCGAGAATTTTGCTGGAGCTCCCTGGTTGCCCCCCCGATGTGTCCCAATGTGTATTGCCATATTTTTGTTTCTGAAATGGGTTGTTGCTTGGTAATTTCCATTGATTATAATGATTTTCCGTCGTGCTTCGTGAGGGAAGGTTGAGGAGGGGTTGTAAATGGGGCTAATTAGTAAGATGCAAATCGCTTTTGTGGCTGTTTCAAAACATGGAAATGACCTGTAATTAAATTACATTGCTAATTATTTGTTAATTATCATCTTCCTATCGAGTTTATTTCATCAGGAGAGCCCATTCATAGTCTAATTCGTAGCACCGGAACGTTTGGATGTCTCGCAAGGAGAGGCTGGTGTGGGGTTTCTCTCTCCCGTGCTACGTTTTTACTCCGGCGTGTCTGACATGATGAGTTTGCACGTGGGCTGCAGCAGTCTTCTGGTGGGGAAGGGCAACAAGGTCATTTTGTTCAAGTTCCCTAATTCTGCATGATGTAATCCTTTCTGCAGCATTCCTGCCAGAGGGGGCTTTTTACCCTCCACTCAGTCACATCTCTTTTTTTTTTTTTTTTTTGAGAGAGAGCGATTTTTTGCTGTAGGGCGTGTGCACTAAACAGTGGGACAAAGACAGGAAGCAAGAAATCACCCCCCCCACCCCCCGGGGGAGATGGTCATGCCACAATCCCTTCTCCTCCATTCTCTTGGAATTCGGGGCACACATGCATCCACACATACACACTCACACACTCACACACACACACACACACACACATAGCACACACTGGGTCTGGGACTCGAACCGCGGTCAACTACATGAGGGTCCAACGACGTAACCATTGCACTATCTGCTGGGCTTTGACCGGCTGATGGTGGTCTGGCAGCTTGTGTAATATGAGGTTCTTTGTTTTTCTAACTTTGGCATCTAAAATAGCACTGCACCTTTTCTCTCTCCTGCAGATAGGCATGTGAGCAAACATTTTTCAGGAATTGTGTTTATTCCTTCTATGAGGAAGAGAGGCAGAAAGACAGGACTCTCCAAAGGGTCTTGGTACCATGATCCAGCGTCAGTCTCAACCAGCCCCAGATCATGAACACACACATGCCTGGCGTACTCAGGGAGGTCTCTGGGCATAAATCCAGAGCTCTGCATGTGGGCCAGCCTCCAGGGTATATGCATGTCACCCTCTGCACTACCATCCAGCCACAGTTGGACACATTTAAAGATAACGCTAATGCCAATTTTTGCTTAAGGGGAAATATTACCAATTCCTGAGTAATCACGTGTGCAAAAAGGGTTTTATTTCTTTAAACATCTGATCATTCTCCCCTTGCTATGCCAGCCAGTCTCCAATTCCTTTTAAATTTCAGTGATCTGAATGGAAAGACGTTCCAACTCTGGTCTATGAGAGAAGGATGGTGTAGAACTCATCTTATTTGTCTCAAAGGTATGAATGTATACTAAAATAGCAACTGTACCATTCTAAGTCATTCTGACATAGGAGTTAGACCCTATGTACAGATAGGTACGGTAGGGGCCCAGAAAGGAAGCCGCTAGTTAAATAAAGTCGCTGTTATGGTCCGTGTAATGGATAATATTCATCCCTTTTACATGTCTTTAAAGAATGTGTGACTCTGCTAAGAAGACAGGAGATAGGGATATTGAGCACACAGAGAGGGTGAAGACCCAAAATGGAGTCCCAGTGGCTAAGTTTTCCCAGCCCAAATCTGGCTGCATTGGGACTCAAAACAACTGTAGCTAAGGGCAACAGTTTCTGTTGAGTAACTGTTTTCTAACAGAAAGTACAGAACTGTATGGTCCACTGACCGCAGATAAAATAGGGTACTAAATCATTCAGACTACCATGTAACCATTTCCTGAAGTCCACTTCCTTATAAGCCAGCCTGTTGCTCAGACTACTAGATAAAAACCCCTCCTCTCTAACTCCTCTTTGGCGATCCTTTTGGGGCTTCTCTGTGCTTGGGAACTCTGTTCTTACTTTCCTTTTGTAATAAACTCTGCTTTGCTATCCCCTCTCTGTGTCCACGTCTCTAATTCTTCGTGAGCATGGGACAAGAAGCAGCGTGGGTGTTGGATCCGATCACCCTACACTTGCACATCAAACCCATCATTCAACTGGCCACACTTACTTTATTGTTTGTTACAGTCCTCTTCACTTGAGTTGCAATTAGGGCACATCTTTTTTCTCTTTTACTATTTTTTTCATATACAATCACTGTGTATCATGACCGCATGCAAAATGAATTCTCCTATCATGAAGACACTATTATCAGTCCAGTCAAAATATTACTTTACACATCATCAACAGATACTTTACCATTTTTATGTCCCTTAAATGTTTTGCTTCTTTCTTTTCCCCCCTGATTCCTTCCCTCTCACTCTTTGCCATGACTCCCCCCCTCCTCCCAAACTGTCTCTAGTATCTACAGTTGCTTTCCATGTCTTTATAATTTCCAACCCTTCAGTTTCTGCCATAGAGTCCAGACATTCAGTATATATTGAGTGCGGACATACAATTAGGACACATCTTTTTTTGTTTTTAAAGATTTATTTAAGTCTATTTGTCATTATTATTTTATAATTTGACCAGACAGAGACAGAGAGAGAGAGAAAGGGAAAGAGAGAAAGCAAGTTGCCAGGTCCAGGACTCGAACCATGTGAGAATCCAGTGCCCTTAACCACCATGCAACCTGCCAGCCACACAATTAGGCCCCCATCTTAAGAGATGCATCCTACTGCTGCGAACTGTGTTGCTGAAATGAATAGATGATGCATTTCACCCACCACGTTGAATTTTGTTGGTTTTCATCTTTTGTTCCATGAATCAAGGTCTTTCAGAATCTGTGTGCTCCTCGGAAGCACAGGCGATCCACGGCGTGTTGAATAAACGTTCTAACAGTTCATGCTTACAGGTCATTGCCGGGAGATCCTGAATAGTGCAGAGCTGTTTGCTACAGTCTCAGAAGCCTTTCATATTCCACACAGGTCTGCAGGTCTCGAGTCAGCACTCTTGTAGAACATGTGCTTAGTCAGCTGCCACTCTTTTCAGATTCTCTGTCAGAATGACTATCCATGCGGCTACTGATAGCCCCCAGAGAAAGAATCTGGTAGCATGTCTGTGAGGCTAGTGGACCCGTCATTCCTACAGAGCTCGAGATGGTACCTGACAATCACGTTTACCTTCCTCAGTACACACATGCTATCTACAAAAATATTCATTCAGGAATCTTGAGGCAAATGCATCTTCAGCTAACTAGTTTCTCGTGTCTGCTATCTTCCTTTTTATATTTAAAAATCATGTGGGTGCTGTGCCTTATCAAATTATTAAAGTTCAGATGCAATCATGTGTGAAGACCATACGTGATAGTTTATCTTGTTTCTAATTTTTAAAGATTTTTTTTAAAATGATGTGGAGGCCAGCAGATGACATAAGGGTTATGTCTCTGGATTCCCACTTGGCCGACCACAGTTCGAGTCCTGGACCTGGTGGCTTGAAACTCATGTTGGGCACGTGTGCGTGCGTGTGTAAGATCCTAGGAGGAGGGCCAGCAAGTGGCATAGTGGTTAAAGGCATTGGACTCCCACATGGACGACCACGGTTCAAGTCTCGGACCTGGTGGCTTGCTTTCTCACTTCCTCTTTCTCTCTCTGTCTCTCTCTGATCAAACTGAAAAATAATAATGATAATAATAATAAAGTTAAATAAAAAATAATTCTTTAAAAAAAAAAAAAGATCCTAGGAGGAGAATGGTTTGGAGAAAGGATATGGCATGGCCACCTCCCCGGGCGGGGGTGGGGGAGTGATTTCTCTTTGCTTCTCACTGTCTCTGTCTCTCTCTCCAGTGAGTGCATGCACCCCGAAGCTAAAACCTCTTAAAAAACAATGATGTGTGGGAACCAGCAGTTAGCGTAATGGCTATGTCGCTGGACTCCCACGTAGTCAACCGTGGTTCGCGTCTCGGACCCGGTTTACATCACGCCGGGTGCGTGTGCGTGCGTGCCCAAGATCCTGAGAGGAGAATGGAGGAGAAGGGATTGCGGCGTGACCATCCCCCCTGGGGGGTGATTTCTCGCCCTCTATGTCTAACGCACGCGCGCTATAGAGTAATTTATTTATGGTGTGGAGTCTGAGGGACCTTCTGTTTGCATTTGCTTAGGCATGGTGACAGACTGTCCCTGGTCCCTTCAAGTTCATATATTAACACCAGGGTGATGGTATTTGGAGGCTTTTGAGAAATGATGAGGTCATGAGGGTGGAGCCCTCAATGAGTGAGATTAGTGCCCTTCTAGAAGAGACCCCAGAGAGCTTGCTTACCTTGCCACCACGTGAGCACGCAGTGAGAAAGTGGCATATATGAATCAGGAAGTGAGTCCCCACCAGACGCCAAATCTGCTCTACTTGCATCCTGGACTTCCGGCCTCCAGATCTGTGAGCAACAAATGACCAATGTTTATCAGCGACCCTATGTATATAGTATTTTCTAGTCGCTTGACTGGACTAAGACAGGTCCCATTGTAACCACCACTGACTGACTCACGAAGGGGAACCCTGTCCCATGATCAAGTGTAATCGTGTTGTGGTTAGAACTTGGCTCTTCTTAGTTGACTGTTGTCCTAACGGTCTGTCCACAAGTAAGAATAAGCTTGAAGCTCAAGCTGACTCAACACAGGAAAACCCTTGCCAAGGGCATCTCTACTTTGTAAAAGACGGTTTTGTAACTGAAACATTCACAGTGGGACCCCACACAAAAACCAGAGTTCTGCGTGGGGAAAGATGCCCCCCACCCCAGCTGCAAACAGCACATCGCGAGTCTGCCATTATATTTCACCTGAAGACAGTGATCGCCATTAATGTTCTTGTATTACCGAGATTACCACGACGTTGTCCAGCTCAACAGAGACCACTGCCCTAAAGGATGGGTTTCCCAGTAATCCATGTCCCCTCCTGCCTTTCTTTCTGTCTGTTTGCACTTTTGATTCCAGGAATTGGATTGACTCATGCATGTATAGCAAAACTCTTTTTCAGCTCCAAAGTGGTTTGGAGTTGCTACCTCTTCTTCCTGGTAGTTGATGGGCAAAGCTGGTAGCTGCTCCTTATCGACAAGAGATCTGCTCCTGGAAGATAATGAACACGTTTAAAAATGGTGACTGCCATTTTTTTCTTTTTAAAAAAATATTTGTTTTAAATCATTCTTTTTCTTTAGCTTTCTTATTTATTTACTCATTTTAATTTGACCAGAGAGAGTCAGAACAAGAGTGAAAGAGAGACAGAGACAGGGAAAGTGAAAAGCAAGCAACCACGGGACCAGCAGTTAGTGTAATGGCTATGTCGCTGGACTCCCGTGTAGTCGACAGTGGTTCGCGTCCCGGACCCAGTGGCTTGAAACTCACGCCGGGCACGTGTGCGTGCGTGCCCAAGATCCCGAGAGGAGAATGGAGGAGAAGGGATTGCGGCGTGGCCATCCCCCCTGGGGGGTGATTTCTCGCTTTCTGTCTCTCTGTCTCTCTCTGTCTGGCAAGCGCACACGCCCTATAGCAAAAACCTCTAAAAAAAAAAAAAAAAGAAAAGAAAAGAAAAGAAAAGAAAAGAAAAGAAAAGAAAAGCAAGCCACCAGGTCCGGGACTCAAACCAGTAGGCCATGTGGGAGTCCAGCACTCTTAACCACCATGCCACCTGCCGGCCCTAGTGACTGTCATTTTTTTTTTTTTTAATTCTTTTTAGAAGAAGTTTACTTTTTTTTTTTTTTTTTTTTTTGAGAGGTTTTCTCTATAGGGCACATGTGTTTTCTAGAAAGACAAGAGACAGAGAGACAGAAAGTGAGAAATCACCCCCCCCCCCAGCCCCTGTGGGGATGGCCACGCCTCAATCCCTTCTCCTCTCAGGATCTTGGGCATGCACGCACACATGCCCGGTGTGAGTTTAAGCCACAGGGTCCGGGATTCGAACTGTGGTCAACTATATGGGAGTCCAGCAACATAGCTATTACGCCATGTGCTGGTCTCAGAACAGGTTTACTTTCACCCATCCTGCAAGGCTGAGTGACTGCTCTGGTTAGCCCAGGATGGAGGGAGTTCCTAGTACATGCAGCTTTGGGTGCGAAAACCAGGACAGTCCTAAAAAATCAGGAAAGACGTTCACCCCAACAGTCCAGCACACTGAAGTTATAGTTAGTGATATTTCATTAAACATTCCGATTGCTAATGGACAATCCATATCTTTTTTAATTTAGTGAAAAACAGAACTCAAAGAGTTTATAGGGCCGGCTCTGTGGCCTAATGGTTAGAAGAGCTGGGTCCCACGTGCCTGACTGTGGTTCAAATCCCAGCCCCTGTAGCTTGAAAAACACGGCAAACGCATGTGCATGTATGCTTAAAATCCCAACAGAGAAATGGAGAAGAGATGACGGTGTGACCACACCCCATGGGGCATGGTTTCTTGCCTTTTTTTTTTTTTTTTTGGAGAGGTTTTCGCTATAGGGCGCGTGCACTCACCAGACAGACAGAGAGATAGAGAGACAGAAAGCGAGAAATCACCCCCCAGGGGGATGGCCACACCGCAATCCCTTCTCCTCCATTCTCATCTCGGGATCTTGGGCACGCACGCACATGTGCCCAGCGTGAGTTTAAGCCACCGGGTCTGGGACTCGAACTGCGGTCGACTACGTGGGAGTCTAGCGACATAGCCATTATGCTAACTGCTGGTCCCTTGCCTTCTTTTTTCTATGTTTGTCTCTCCAGTAAGTGCACCTACCCGCTGGCAAATTGAAGAGAGGGAAGGAGAGAGAGAGTTAATGAAGCACATAGTAGTAGGAACTTTGTATTCCTACTTTCAGTGTCATCGAGGGAAAGGTGTTTTCAGAGTCTTGACTTTTTAACTATCAACCTCACCGAATAGTAAATATATTCTTTGTAAGCAAAAGGAAAGCCCGTCACCACGATTCTCTTCAAATATCTATGAATAATATTCCGTTTTCTTGAATTTAATAGAAATTTAGAACGATTTTCTCAAGTGCTGAACTCTACTCCTGGAGAAAGTTTGAGATAAAAGCCGGGCCCATGCCATGATATGAAACGGCTTGATGGCAATTTATATCTTTCGCGTGTGATAGTGTGCATTATGGGTATTTCTTTCCTATGACTTTTGAAGGAAAGCCAAGAGCGAGTCATTTTCTTAAACTGATGAAAGCCAGCGGGAGACAACCTAAGCAGATATGCATCTCTCCATCTCTCCCGGCCCTGGAAATCCTCTGAGATGCCTCAGATCTCAATGATCCGAGAGAGACGTCGGAGGGTCGGTGCAGTGCAGACTGGGCAGGCCAGGCACCTCCACTCATTTAAAAACGGAGACAGTGAGGCCCTGAGAAGCTTGCAGGAACAAAGCCAGGATTTGTCAGGAGGGCCACCTGACTTTACGATAGGGTCTCCACAGTTCTTAGATGGAAAACCAGGTTTCCCATGCGTGATTTCACACCCCACAGTTTCCAACTTGAGCGGGAATGAAAACCCATCAGGTGGCAGAGCTCTGAAGGACCCTTCGGCCAGTGGCACTAAGCTCGGGAAGAGGGTCCATCTCTTCTCTTCTTGGTTTGACGAGCGTCAGTAGAGACAAGTACTTCATTTCAGACTTCTGCCCCTTCACGTGTGTACTGGACGGAGCTCGGGTCCCCTCCACCCCCAGAATTGATACGTTGAAACCATAACTTCGAAGGTGATGGCATGAGGGTTTAGGAACTTTGGGAGCTCTTAGGTCCTGGGAGTGGAGCTTCATGAATGAGATTACTCTCTTATATATCTATAATTGTTAAGACATTTTTTGCTATAGGGCACATGTGCTCGCCAGAGATACAAAGAGAGACAGAGAGACAAAAGGTAAATCACTGCTCCCACCAGAGGCGGGGATGGCCATGCCATAATCCCTTCTCCTCCATTCTCTTCTCGGGATCATCTTGGGCACGCGCACACACACATACCCAGCATGAGTTTTAAGCCGCAAGGTCCAGGACTCAAACCGTGGTCGACTACATAGGAGTCCAGCGATGTAACCATTATGCCTCCCACTGGTCCCAAGATGAGTGTCCTTATAAAAGAGACCCCAGAGAGGTCCCTCTCCTCTCTCACCACATGAGGACAGAGTGATCCGGTGTCATCCATGAAGTAAGAAGTGAGTCCCTACCAGACTCTCAATGTGCCCGACCTGGATCTTGGACTTCCAGCCTCCAGAACTGTGATGTACACATGTTGCTTATAAACCACCCCATCTGTGGGATGTGGCTATGGCAGCTCGAATCTGGTGTACAAAGGCAGCCTGGAACACGAGGGTGTCCAGTCATCTTTCTGGTTCTAACAGTTCTAAGAGCCTTCCCCGTTGAACGTTGATGTTAAGAACGTCTCTGTTGCTCTCTGACTGTAGTTTGCCCATCCTGACTTCCTTGGCTACTTTCTTTCTCCACCTGCCATTTGCTCTGTGTGGAGCTCCAGGTGGGCGTTGATATATATATGCCCTTCAAAGGTCTCTTGGCTGAGGGTGTAGGAAAGCCAGCAACACAAGAACAGGAGTTTCAGGTCTATAACTGTTATGTATCCTGATGACCGAGGCGTTGGCCATCCCTGCGTTTATACCCTCTACTCGGAGTCAGTCTCAGCATTTTGGCTCATTGCGCCAAATGTGGCTCATAATAGAATTGACCCAAAGGAGGATGGTGTGAGGGGCCAAAGCCAGACCTGGTAATATTGCTTGGTTCTTGCATTCGCATTGCCCAGGCTGCTCTAGGTTTGATAATTCCCCAGGAAGGGATCAACAGGTGGTGTGGTGGTTAAGACACTGGACACTCCCACATGGCCGACCAGGGTTCAAGTCCTGAATCTGGTGGCTTACTTTCTCACTTCCTCTCTTTCTCACTGTTACCCTCTGTCTCTCTCTGGTCAAACTAAAAAATAAATGAATGAATAAATAAAATAAATAATTATTTAAAAAAATAATAATTCCCCAGGAAGACTCATAAGCTCAGTATGCAGTAGATCTCAGGGCTAAGATTTCTGGTAGTGAAAATGATATGAAGCAAGATTTCTTATAGCAAAAAGGATATGAAGCAGAATGAACAAAGGGGGAGGGGGGAGTAAAGTCTGGGGGAAATCCAAGCGCACGTTTCCAGGTGTCTCTCCCAGGGAGAGAGTCACACGGAATGCCTCCAGCAGCCAGTTGTCAGCGTGTGGGGAGTGTTGTCTACCGGAGGAGCTCATTAGAGACGACACGCCCAGGGTTTTTATTGGGGCTGGCCCTGCAAGCACCACCCCCCCCCCCCACCACCACCTCGTGCTAGCGAAAGTGCAGACTTGCAGAAGGAAAGCAGGTGTTCTGCGTGGTTTATACAAGCATTTCAGAATTTCAGACAGAGTAAGCCCTTTTAACCATTTCTGAAAATGGTGCAAATGCACCTGAATTCTCATTCCCACATACCAGCCCGGAAGAGCTAACCTCGCAAGCAGGCCTGGCAGGAGTCTCAGGTATTCTGTGGTCACATCTTTCTGCATATTTCTAAAGTGCTTTTACTTTCACGTGCATTAGCTTTTTTTTTTTTTGGAGAGGTTTTTGCTATAGGGCATGTGCGCTTGCCAGAAAGACAGACAGAGACAGACAGAAAATGAGAAATCATCCCCAGGGAAATGGCTGCGCCACGATCCCTTTTCCTCCATTCTCCTCTCGGGATCTTGGGCACGCACGCACATGTGCCCAGCATGAGTTTAAGCCATGGGGTCTGGGACTCAAACCGCGGTCAACTACATGGGAGTCCAGTGACAGCCATTTTGCCATCTGCTGGTCCCTACATTAGCTTTTTAAGGAAATAAACTGTCGCCATGAAGTCGTAACGGCATCCCAGAGTATGATATTTAGAGCAGAATCTTGGAACATACAGCTCTTTCGGTCATTTTATAGATTAGGGAGCCAATTGTGTTCTCTCTCTCTCTCTCTCTCTCTCTCTCTCTGTGTGGTATATTTTCTACAAGATACAATTTGCCTATAGTAAAATGTGTAGGTAATAAATGTCTGTGTGTTGAGTTTTGATCATTGCATACACACAGATGCTGGGAGCCGTACCCCAGCCGGGGTGGGTGCACAGGAAGGCGACGCCGGTGAACAGGAGTCAGACTGAGACCTCACGCCCCTTTAGCATGTTCTCAGCCGACTGCAGCCAGAGTCAACTCCAGACTGCAGCCCTGATGGCCAGGAGTCATGCGTATTTATTATAGAAGTTTTTACAGTAGTGGGATGGGTGAGGGGAAGTAAGTGAAACATTTTGCTCTAAAAGGTAAGGCATTTAAAGTATAGGAACAATAATCATAAAACATGACATCTGTTTTGTTTAGGTATAAACAGTCACAATTTTTAGAACGAGGAAGTCCATTTTTTGGGTGTATTCTCTTCTTTGATCTTGATTACCAGGGAGGGTCTTTGGATGAGAGGGCTCCCAGGAATCTTGACCACTTCAGTCAGACCAGCTTGATCACTTTAGTCCCAGATTGGCCTCAGGTCAGCTTTTTGAGAACTTTAGCTTCAGGCTAGGGTGGTAGCAATTACAGAAGCCTAGACATAAATCCTGTCTGGTTTAGTAAAGACAAGTTTACTATATACTAAAGTGAAATACTTATGTTATCTCTGGGGTAGTCTACAGCTAAGAGGGTGAGTCTACATAGGAAAGGAATGTGATCTTGTGAGTAGCTGAAGGTTGCTGTGTACTTGGGACCCTCTACATGCTGCTGATGACTGTGGCTTGGGGAATGGCAATCTTCCCTTGTCCTGAGAGTAAGGGTGGCTCATGGTCTTTGGGATAACAGCACCTCGTGAATGAGTCCCTGAGCCCCTCCCGGCTACGGAGATCGATCATTTCGCCCATTAGTAGCTTTAACTTAAACCTTTCTAATGCTTATCTATGTAATCCCTAGCAGGAGAAGTGAACGTAGCATTCTCTATTGACATTTTCTAGGAAGGTGGGGTGAGTCTAATGGGAGTAACTCCTGTTTACAGCCACCACCTGCCGCCTAGTGGATCCCCATTCTTTCAGGATTATTGTAAAAATTATAGTAAGGCAGAATGGTTTCAAAAATATATATATACATATATATACAAATATATATGTGTATATATAAATTTATACAAAATTATAAGACATATTTTGAACATTATCTTTAAAATTCAGTATTTTGAGATCTTGAAAGTTGTTTGTAAACTGTCAAGAATTATGGAGTATGAGCTAAAATTTTTTGCAATGTAAAGTAAATGTTTGTGGAAAAATGTAAAAATAAAAATAAATAAATAAATAAATAAATAAATAAATAAATAAATAAAATTATAGTAAGGCTGGGGGTGCCTTTATGGGGTACTGGGGTATGGCAATAAGGCCCATGGCAGAGAAATTGAGTGCAGGACAGTACAGCAACACAATTCATGAGGTCCAGAACTCGTAAAACTGTTGACCTTGCAAACAGTTCTCCTCAGCCGAGTTCTTGCTCTAGGCACGAGGGCAGTTCTGTCATACTCAGCCTGTGTTAACTGCATGGTCCCAGCACACAGATAATTACATCTGCAAAGGAAAATAAAGAACCTTCTGCTGCGTACTCTAGAATGTTCCTGTGACCCTTTGTGCCCAATACCCCAGCCCAACACAACCGCTGTTCACCTTTCCATCTCCACGGATCACTTTTCCTCTCGTTAGACCGCAGGGATGGTCTCGGGCAGGTTGGATTCTTTGGTATTGTGCTGTTGTGCTCTAGAGGATGCATTTATGATTCTCCTGTGTAGTTACACATATCCGCAGTTCGTTTATTTGCATGGCTATGTACATGCGTTGGATTGATGCTCTGTAGCTTTTGTACCCCTGTCCCTGCTCATGGACATTGGCAGAGTTTCCAGTTGGGTTATTCCATTTGTTTCTTTGTTTGCTTTCGTTTTGCTCTAGGCCATGTGTGCCTCACCGGAGACAGAGAGAGAGAGGGAAGATGAGAAAGAGAAATCACCCCCCAGCAAGGATGGCCGCATGGCTGTCCCCTCTTCTTTTTTTTTTTTTGAAGAGGTTTTCGCTATAGGGCGCGTATGCTTGCCAGACAGACAGAGAGAGACAGAGAGACAGAAAGCGAGAAATCACCCCCCAGGGGGGATGGCCATGCCGCAATCCCTTCTCCTCCATTCTACTCTCGGGATCTTGGGCACGCACGCACATGTGCCCGGCGTGAGTTTAAGCCACCGGGTCCAAGACCGGAATCGCGGTCGACTACGTGGGAGTCCAGTGACATAGCTATTACGCTAACTGCTGGTCCCGGCCATTCCCTCTTCTGTGACTTTGGGCCATCACATGAAAGTGCCCAGCGCAATTGCCAGAGGGGTGATCTGGCACTCGAGCCGTGCCGTCGGCCATGTGGGACTAAGCTGCCTTAACATCCCTGTCACCTGTGGGCCTCATCCCCTCTGCGTAGCTTCTGTATAATGGATAGTCTTACTCAGTTTATGGTTTTCCAGTTGTTTCAAATCATTGATTTGTTCTTTATGTGTTCTGAATGTGAATCCCTGCAAAGATAATTGGCTTCCAGAGACGTTTCCTTGATCTGTGGCTTGCCTATCCATATTTTTTTCTTGTTCTGGTTATTTTTTAATTGACTCGTTTCTTTCATTTTCTTTCTTTTTTTTTTTTTTTTGGAGAAGATTTTGCTATAGGGCGCGTGCACTCACCAGAGACAGAGAGAGACATAGAGACAGAAAGCGAGAAATCACCCCCCCGGGGGGAAGGCCACGCCGCAATCCCTTCTCCTCCATTCTCCTCTCGGGATCTTGGGCACGCACACACATGCGCCCGGCGTGAGTTTTAAGCCACCGGGTCCGGGACGCGAACCGCGGTCGACTACGTGGGAGTCCAGCAACATAGCCATTATAGCAACTGCTGGTCCTGACTTGTTTCTTTTCATTATTTTAAGTTATAGGTATTGTCTTTATGCTCACTTTTCTTTTACTTGTGGCTCAGTTGGAAACATCTAAAAAAAAATGACTTCCACAACAAGAAAGGAAAAACTAGCCATTTTCCGGCTCTGTTTACTGTACTAGACTTGCTGCAATAGTCTTTTTTTTTTTTTTTTCTGTTTTTGAAATAATAGCTCATTTTATTTTGCTGCCTGATGAGATAATGTGCTAGAATGCAAGCTGGGAATAAAAAAAAAAAAAAAAAACATTATGAATATTTGTACTATTAAAGAAAGTTTCCAAGCACATACTATAACTGAAGAATTTGGAATACATTTGAAACTGTCCAATAATAAAGTGAGATTTGAATACCTTCTGTAGCCATTGTTCTATGCAGTATTTTTTTTTTTACGGTGGTAAGAATATATAGCATGAGGCCACCCTCTTCCATTTTTTTTTTCCTTATTTCTTTTCTTTTTTTTTAATTATTTTTTTTTTGGAGAGATTTTTGCTATAGGGCACGTGCACTCACCAGACAGACAGAGACAGACAGAGAGACAGAAAACAAGAAATCACCCCCCAGGGGGGATGGCCACGCTGCAATCCCTTATCCTCCATTCTCCTCTCTGGATCCTGGGCACGCATGCACCCGCACCTGGCATGAGTTTAAGCCACCAGGTGGACTTGATCGACTACGTGGGAGTCCAGCGACATAGCCATTACGCCAACTGCTGGTCCCTTCCATTTTGAAGCATGCCGTTCAGGAGGGTCGGCTGGTGGTACAGGGCTTTACGACCGTTCTCTAGAGGGGATTCTTCTTGCTGATCGGAAACTCCTGCCAGCTGATGAGGGACTGTGCGTTTTCCCCGCCCCCACCCCCTGGCAGCCACCGTCCTGAGTCCATGGACATGAGCAGTTCCGATGCCATATACGAGTGGGAGCATGCAGATGGGTCTTTGTGTGCCTGGCTTGTATCACTTAGCGTCATGTCCTTGAGGTTAGTTCCTTTTGCCACAAATAGCAAGATTTCCTTTTTCCTTTAAAAAAAAAAAAGTTGGGACCAGCAGTTAGTGTAATGGCTATGTTGCTGGACTCCCACGTAGTTGACCGCGGTTCGCGTCCTAGACCTGGTGGCTTAAAACTCACGCCGGGCACACATGTGTGTGTGCCCAAGATCCCGAGAGGAGAATGGAGGAGAAGGGATTACGGCGTGGCCATCCCCCCTGGGGGGTGATTTCTCACTTTCTGTCTCTCTGTCTCTCTCTGTCTTTCTGGTGAGCGCATGCACCCTATGGCAAAAACATCTCCAAAAAAGAAAAAGTAGTTACATGTATCGAGAAATAGGAAGACCAGGACACTCATAACTCTTGGACAGTCAATAAAAATGAATTTTGTAAGCCAATTTAACTTTTTTCTTAAATTTATTTATTTCATAAGAGACAGAGAGAGAGAGAGAGATGCTGACTCTGAACAGGGTCTTAGCCCACAAGCCAACCCTCAGCCTTCCCTGCCAGCCAGGTTCATGGGCACACACATGTTCCCTCGAGTCCAGGTGACCCGAGAACCACAGCTCTGATGGTCCATATGGCTTCCAGCATTGCAGGGGTGGCGCTGCTGCTGTGCCACTGTGGCTGCACTGTGAATGTTTATTTCTTAAAATCCACTAGTGATTGGGCCAGCAGATGGCATAGTGCTGATGTTGCTGGACTCCCACATGGCTGACCACAGTTCAAGTCCTGGACCCGGTGTCTTGAAAATCACACCGAATGAGTTTTTACTGTGGTCACATGAGACCATTTTTCTTTACTGATTTCCAAACAGGACATCTATTAGATAGTAGTACTTTTGTGTACCAAATTTCTCTTCTTATGCTTAGGTTGAAAAAACCTGCATTTCTTCTTAAAAGTATGATTAGTCATGGGGGTGCTCCTCTATTTTTAATAAGCCTTTTCCCTATTGAGCAAATAGATTGGGTACATTTTCTTCGCCGCGGTGAAGTTTCCGTTATGTAAGCACAATGTTAATTTTCTTTTAATGAACAAATGTAATCTAATTACATCTTTAGTTATGAAAATGTTCTTTTGTCTCTCTCCTTTATAATAATTGTTTCAGGAACAGAGACTTTCTTTAAAAAGTTTTTTTCTTGCTCCTTTGCCAAATTAAGGTTGTTCAGAAAAATAATGTAATTTTTAAAGGGGAAATTATGCAGGTCTCCAGAACCTAATGCGCTGTGCTTTTAATATCCTGGATGGAACAGTTTTATTTAATTTTTAAGTATTTTTATATCCACTAACTCTGTATTAGGAGTTTGGAACATCTTTGTAAACACCTGTTCTCGGCGATACTTGTGGGAGAAGGAGGTCTGGTAACTTCCTAGTTGTTGTTTATCTGCAGCAGGATTCTAACTGGCTCTTAAACTGAAAGTCTCATGCATTCTTTTTTTTTTTTTTTTTTTTTTTTTTTTTTTAAATAGAGAGGTTTTCGCTATAGGGCACGTGCGCTCGCCAGACAGACAGAAACATAGAGACAGAAAGCGAGAAATCACCCCCCAGGGGGGATGGTCATGCCGCAATCCCTTCTCCTCCATTCTCCTCTCGGGATCTTGGGCACGCACACACACGCGCCCAGCGTGAGTTTTAAGCCACCGGGTCCAGGACGCAAACCGCGGTCGAGTACGTGGGAGTCCAGCGACATAGCCATTATGCTAACTGCTGGTCCCCAGTCTCATGCATTCTTAATTGAGCTAAGTGGCATTTCTCATGTTAGCCCAGGTCCATTTTGGAGGTATAATTAATGGTGTACAGAAAGATTTTGGGAAAATAGAAGTAAAGTACTAGATTATTTTGTTACCAAAAAAAGGAAAAAAGAAAGAAAAAAAGAAATGATATAGTTTTTTCAAAATAGTCCTTTTTTCTTTCTCTCTCTCTCTTTTTTTTTTTTTCCAAGCCAGAGGGCATGTGTGCTCACCAGAGAGAGAGAGAAAAAGCACCCACAATGGGGTGTGATCACACTGCAGTCCTTTCTCATCCATTTCTCCATCTGGTCAGGACCCAGGGCATGCACACACAGCGCCCAGCACATTTTTCAAAGCCACTGTAGTCTGTGGTGGGTACCGAAACCAGAGCTGGCCATGCGGGATGGGACCCCCTTTACTTAGGGTTTACCTGCCGACCTGCCAATGTATCTTCTCCGTAAACCTTGTGAAGACCCCTCTCCCGCCACACTGAGCTGACCAAAACCATTCTGTTCTTCAGAAATTAATATAGACATTAAGGGACCAGCAGTTAGTGTAGTGGCTATGTCGCTGGACTCCCACGTAGTTGACCGCGGTTCGAGTCCCAGACCCGGTGGCTTAAACTCACGCCTGAGCCTGTGTGTGTGTGTGCCCAAGATCCCAAGAGGAGAATGGAGGAGAAGGGATTGCGGCGTGGCCATCCCCCTGGGGGATGATTTCTTGCTTTCTGTCTCTATGTCTCTCTCTGTCTGTCTGGCAAGCACACGCGCCCTATAGCAAAAACCTCTCCAATAAAGAAAAAAAATTAATATAGACATTAAAACATAGGACTTGCATTGCATCGAGTTCAATTTCAATAAAGATCATGTCACAGGGGCCAGCGGGCGGTGTCGTGGTCAAGGCGCTGGACTCCCCTGGGGCTCATTCAGTGGTTTCTGTGCTCAGAGATTTCCCTCTGGCCATTCAAGGCTTACAGAGTAACTGATGTAATATCTTTTTGCCGGGTTTTGCCTGATAGTGTTGAGTTGAAGTGTGTTTGGTTGAACCGGTGGTGAAATGATTTCCGTTGCCAAGATTAGAGCGCGCTTCATGAGCAGCCTTTGTCTCCCACCATATCCATTTGGAAAACTTTATGTCGATGACCTCAGCAACTACTCTATGGTTGATAGAATGTCTTAATGTCATGTGGAGCAGGAAGTTCACGGGAGATCATGTTTCATGACCAAGCCGGGAACCTGAGATGGGACTAGACCCTGCTTCTTTTCATTGATTTCATTTCTTTAAAACATTTATTTACTTGTTGTGATTTTTTTCTTTCCCAAGCCATTGCGTGTGGGACTTAAACCACCACATTGACCATGCGGGAAACCAGGGCCGTAACCACCATGGCACCTGCTGGCTCCAGACCCTGGTGCTTCATTCTCCTTGTATTTCACTTGTTCTGGACAAAGAGGAAAAGCCACTGAAGGGATGAGACCAAAGGGTGGTGCAGTGGTAACCGGCAATGCTCTGTGAGGCAGACCCACGCAGGAGAATTTGATGGTTCATGTCCTTGTACCTCCCTGGGCGCAGTGGATCCACATGTGCCCATGATCTGGGCTGGCAGGGACTGGGGACGATCACAGCTTCAAGACCCTATGATGGTTATTTGCTCACTTGCTCTCTTAAAATAATAGTCACCATGGGGCCAGCAGGTGGCGTGGTGGATAAGGCAGTGCATTCCCACATGGCCAACTGTGGTTCAAGTCCCAAACCTGGTGGCTTCAAACTCATACCGGGCACATGTGCATGCATGCTCAAAACCCCAGGGGAAGAATGGAGACAGGATTGTGGCGTAACTATCCCAGCCGGGCAGGGGGAGGGGGTGATTTCTCACTTTCCTTCTCTCTGTCTCTCCCTGTCTCTTCGGTAAGTGCACGTGCCCTATGGCAAAAACCAAAATAAATAAATAAATAAAGGGTTACCAAACAGAGAATGAAGGAGAGGTAGCAATGAATGTCTAGCTATGACCTTCGTGAAGAACACACCATCTTTTTTTTTTACTTTTTGGCTTGGTTATCTGTAAAGGAAAGGAAAAGTGGGGGGTTGAAGCTGCCTTTTCTGAGAAGACCTTCAAAGAGAGGGAGATGAGAGGGAGATTACAAGTGGGTCAGGAGAGAGATGGTCGCCCTGCGAGTCGCCAGTGTACAAGAGCGTGGGTTCTTTGATGTGAGTTCAGACAGAACCCTGGCAAGAGGCTGGTTTTGGAGAGGCTAAGTCCCGATAAAAGGCCAGGCGGGGCAGGACTTGCTACAGGGACGAGAGGCAGGGGTAAACGTTGGATCAGGTAGGAGGGGAAGGGATGCTTGAAGCTTGTTCTTTTCTCTGAAGAGCCCGTTTGCAGGTGTCACCTGTGTATGCGGGAATTGCAGGGGCTCGTGAGCTCCGGGAGCTTGTTGTCTGCTCCACAGGAAGCCCTCTCTGTTGGTAGATATTTGTGGGTGCACGGAAGGATCTGAGCCCTCCGGTAGATACCAGGCTGCCTCTACCTGGGACAGAGGAAGTGCACGTGTTACGTAGAGGAGGTGGCGATGTCAGAGGTGATAGGGAGGTGACACATTATAGCACTAACTCGGTGGTCCCCAGCCGCAGCACCATCATCTCCCAGATGACATCAGGCGGGCACCCATGGAAGGCTGTCTGGGTTTCCCAGCTGAGGAAGAGGGCTGGGGCCTGGGGCTGGAGGAGCATGCAGTGAAGACCCCGTGGGTGGCAGCCACAGGTACTGCCAAGCATCCTCAGTGCTCAGGAAGGCCCCCGCATGCCAGGCTGGGCTCATGCCTCTCTTCTCTTCTCAACGGTGTCGGGGCTGACAAAACCTATCACGAGATTCGAGATCACTCAGTCCAGCGTAACTCGTGATAAAAGTGACTTCCAACGTTATCTTTCTGTGTGGGGGACTTGGTGAAGACATAAAGCACGCTTAGTACTTTTTATATCCTAACCGCTCAAAGAGTTGTCTGTCATATTTTTTTTTTTTTAGAGAGAGATTTTTGCTACGGGGCGCATGTGCGCTCACCAGAGAGACAGAAAGTGAGAAATCACCCCCCAGGGGGGATGGCCATGCCACAATCCCTTCTCCTCCACCCTTCTCTTGTGATCTTGGGCACACATGTACATGTATGTGAGTTTTAAGCCGCTGGGTCTGGGACTTGAACCATGGTTAACTACAGAAGTCCAGCACTGTAATCATTGAGCCATCTGCTGGTCCAAACGAGCTGTCATTTTAAGATAAAGTAAGGACACGTATTCACTTATTGCGTCTATCAAGTGAAACCTGAAATAGCCAGGAATTAGAGTCATGGCACTGCAGGCTCAGAACCCACCTTCTCTGGAGTGAATGACATGTGCAGCATTCTGACAGGGACAGGAGGGTAGTAAGCCCACCCTTCCACACGGTACTGGTATTAGTTATGAATTCTCAATCCATTAAATCCACTTAGGGACCCCGATACTCCCTGGAATCTTTGAAGATCTCATCTGCTGGGGCCAGATGGCAACACAGGGGTAACACGACTGGCTCACGTGGAAAGGTCCTGGGTTCACAGCCCGGGGCCTCTCTGCACAAGCCAGGTGGGTGTGTGCACACCCATGTAGAGCTGGCTGAGGCTTGGGGTAGGTTGTAGCATGAAGACTCTGTTAGGCACATCTTTTTCTCTCTGTCACCCCCCACACCCGTATCTCTCATGAAATAAACTTTTTTTTAAAAAATTACAAAATGATGCCAGCTAGTAGCATCATGGTTAAGGTGCTGGACTCTCATGTGGTCAACTGCAGTTCAAGTCCAGGACCAGCAGCTTGAAACTCACAGTGGGTGTGTGTGCATGCGTGCATGCCCAAGATCCCGAGATGAGAATGGGAGAAGGGATTGCGGGGTGGGCATCTCCCCCAGGGAGTGATTTCTCTCTTTCTGTCTCTCTGTCTTTTTATGTCTCTCCAGTGAGCACACGCACCCTTTAGCCAAAATTTCTCTCTCAAAAAAAATGAAAATTTCAAAATGAGTCTGGCCCCATAGCTTAGCGGTCAAGGGAGCTGGGTCCCACATGGCCAGATGCAGTTTGAATCTCAGCCCAGGTGGAGCAGCGGACCTCTCCTCGGAAACAATGTGAGCAAGGAAAGAATGGGAAACTAGTCTCAAAGTGTTGAGTGAAGGGAACCAGCAGTTAGCGTAATGGCTATGTCGCTGGACTCCCACGTAGTCGACCGCGGTTCGCGTCTCGGACCCGGTGGCTTACAACTCACGCCGGGCGCGTGTGCGTGCGTGCCCAAGATCCCGAGAGGAGAATGGAGGAGAAGGGATTGCGGCGTGACCATCCCCCCTGGGGGGTGATTTCTCGCTTTCTGTCTCTATGTCTCTCTCTGTCTGGCAAGCGCACGTGCCCTATAGCCAAAAACCTCTCCAAAAAAAAAAAAAAAAAAAAAAAGTGTTGAGTGAAAACGAATTTCAACCAGTAATACACTACCCGGCAAGATTATCCTTCATATGGGAAGAGAAGACAAGAGCATTCTCAGATAAACAAAACCTGAAAGATTTACCAACTCCAGACCAGCTCTCCAAGAAATGCTGAAGGGAGTGCGGTAGCAGGAAAATGAAAGTCTGACACACAGAAATAAGAGTTCAAAAACATCTCAGGAAATGGCCAGCTTAATGGTAGGGCAAGTCCAGAGTTCTGGACAAATCCAGAGCTGAATGTTATCTTCCAGACTTTAAATGGAAAGCGTGGACCACAACGGAAAATAAATTAAGTACATGAGACTGAACTGGTGAAATAGAATTGTATGACTTGACTAAAACACTACTGACCTTCTATGCTTTGTTTTCCAGAGTTAAAGAGTTTTGTCCTCTCTGGAGTTGTGGACCCCTAACCTGTTTCCCGGCTTTATGTTTTAAGCAAAGTTCTCTTACCATTTTTTTTTATTTTGATTTACTAAAGCTAAAACTGCCTTTCTTGACATTAAAAAATATATTTAAAAAATAGCTATTTAATGACCACAGTAAGCTATCTAGCCTCAGCTAGGTGCTACTTTATAGTATATTCATTCTACTCAGAATTTCATGCCTACAGTCCACATGTGTTCACAGATAGGTATGCATCGGCTGAACTTGCTATCAAAAGTATTTAGATTAATTAAGATATTTTGTGAATCAATGAAATGTGGGAAAGAATAAAGGAATGGAAAGGGGAACATAAATAAAGAAAAGAAAACCATGCTAAGTATGCATGCATGGATGCCCAGATCTTGACAGGATGCAGAGATGGAGAAGGGACTGTAGAGTCACCACATCCCATTGAAGGGTTCTCTCTCTCTCTTCTCCTCCCTTGCCTCTCTCTAGCAACCACACACACTCTCTAGCCAATAAAAAAAAAAGAAATGACAAGGTGAATCCTTGCTCAGACTTTGTTATCAAGTTTCTGATGAAGGAGTTAAGAGTTTGGCAAGACTTACGTTCTCCCGAGGTGCTGTTCCCTCAGCGCCTGCATTTCCTCCATGGGGACAGCAAGGAGCTCTGTGTCAGAGATGTTCAAGGGGCTGATCAACTTCCATCCGGGAAGGAGAGGCTCCGTCAGTTCCACCTTCAGAGGCCCTGCCTCTAACCATGGTAGATTTTTAGCTGCAAAATAAGAACTTGGTGATATGATAAAGGTTGATTTTGTTTCTAGCCCGTTGTAAATGAGACACCTTGACAAGCCTGTGTCCGTGGCTACACCGTTTCATCCTGGGCTTTGTGTATAATTCATGGGAAGTAAATCTGGTGCACTGTAAATAAAACACAATTATGTCATGTATTGTGGTGATATAACTCAGCTGAATCCTCTGGACACAGCAAATGATGTTTTATTTTTGAGAGGTTTTTGCTATCGGGCGTGTGTGCTTGCCAGAGAGGCAGAGAGAGACAGAGAGATAGAAAGTGAGAAATCACCCCCCAGGGGGGATGGCCACGCCGCAATCCCTTCTCCTCCATTTTCCTCTCAGGATCTTGGGCACGCACGCATACGCACCCAGCGTGAGTTTAAGTCACCGGGTCCAGGACTTGAACCTCAGTCGACTACATGGGATTCCAGCCACATAGCCATTATGCCATCTCCTGGTCCCAAATGTAAACAGTTTTGTCTACTGTTAGAAGAGGGCATGACCATAGAATAGTTCTCTGAATTCTAGGCTTCATTAAAGCGAAGAGACTCCAAGGAAGAAGCAAGCCAACCTTGTCTGTCCCGTTCACAGAGTGAGCGACGTGGGGTTGCAGAGGGGTACAGTATATGGTGCTCCTGGAGGCTGGTCCACATGAGAAGCATGTGAGTTCATGTCCGGGAGACTCTTCCTGAGTAGTCAGAGTACTTGTGTCGTCGGGGCTGTTGAGTCTCTCTCTCTCTCTCTCTCTCTCTCTCGCTCTGTGTGTGTGTGTGTGTGTCTCCTACTCATAGAAGAAAGAAAGGAAGAAAGAAAGAGAGAGAGAAAGAGAAGAAAGGAGAAAGAAAGAAAGAAAGAAAGAAAGAAAGAAAGAAAGAAAGAAAGAAAGAAAGAAAGAAAGAAAGGGAAAGATAAGAAAGAGAAAGAAAGGAAGAAAAAGGAAGGAAGGAAGGAAGGAAGGAAGGAAGGAACGAACGAATGAACGAACAAACTAAAAAAAGAAGCAGCAGCAGCACATTAAGAACAAACAGGCCTCGAGGCTGCAACGTCTCACGCTGCACAGCTCTCTGCCACCTGCCAGGGAACTGAGCCAGCCCGCTGCCTGGCTAGGCAACCTAGTAAACGACATCTCCCACTAATTATCACTGCCCACATCAGCTCCAGGTGTCAACAGACAACTCGTGGCAGGGCGGCAAGTTAGGGCGGCAAAACCTAAGTTGAAGACAGAAGAGAGGCAGATGACAAGGGGACCTTGGAAACCAACATCCCCTCCAGAAAAGGAAGGAGTCTCATTGGAAGGAAGGCAAGCTGCTTGTGCAGCTCACAAGGCTGAACACACACGTGGAGCTCTACAAAACAAACAGGGAGAGAAGGATGGACGAGGGCAAGCCTGTGACTTGCGCTGCAGTAAGGAGACACCAGCCTGTCCATTGAGGGAGGAGCCAGGAAGAAGAGATGGCATGGCGGAGATCTCAGGAAAGCCTAGGGAATGGAAAGTGATCTGTAGGGTGAGGCTGAAAAATGAGAGATCCTGTACTTGTCTTTGTGGGAGAAGTTGCACCCCCAGATACCCGTCCCAACTCTACAGAGCTGGACAGTACCCCGTCTCCCAGCAGAAAATGGGCTGGTTCATTGAAGGGAAGTATGTCAGGGAAGCTGGAAGGGTCTTTGCACGGTGATCCATGCACGGTCTCAGTCAGCCGTGGATCATAGGGGGTGCGTCTGGTTGGAAGTATCTAGGTACGAATCTAGAACCTGCCTTGCAAAATGCTGCATGACCGCTGGGCCACTGTCACGGCCCCAGGTGCTGGGGGAGGCTCGTAGGACCACAGCATGGAGACCCCGAGAGGGTTGACTATACTGTTCTTGCTCTGTCTCCTGCTCTTCCTGTCACTGAGAAAAAAATCAGAAAAACAACTTAAAAACATGAGAGAATTTACTCTTAGCAAACACCCGTTTTCTTGGTATGCCGAGAGGATTTTAGCTTAGGAAGGAGCCCTCCTGTCCTAGGAACACACCAGGAAGGGGTTCGTGCTTTCATTTCTCTAAACACAGCCCGTGTGTGGGTCTAGCGTGGATGGGAGAGGCTGTGCTCACCACAGAGAAGGAAGTGGGTATTTTGGAAAGACGACGAAACTCTTCTCCCAGCAACTGCTGAGACAAATGTCTTTTATTTCTTTAAAAAAAAAGATTATTAATTTAATTTTATGTATGTATGTATATATTATTATTATTACTACTATTATTATATTTCACTTGCTATTGGACATGTGAACACACCAGGCATAGACAGAGAGAGGGAAGGAAAATGAGGAAGCAACTGCCAGGTCCAGGACTTGAACTGCAGTCCTTCATGTAGGAGTCCAGTGCCTTAACCACCGCACAACCTGCTGGCCCCGAGGAATGTTTTGGAGCGCAGACCGTCAGGGGTGGACAATGGCTTTGGGAAACTTGTGTGAGGAGGGAGGAGGGTCTGAGAGAGAGGAAAGAAGCAGGCACATGCGAGTGTCTCAGTCCCTTTTTCCCCTTGCCCTGTGCAGGAAGATGAGGGTCCCTCTCCTGCTGCTGCTCTGTCTGTGTGAAGCCCAGAGCCAGGTGGCAACAAGGCCCAATGTCGTTGTGCTGATGGCTGACGACCTCGGCATCGGAGACCCTGGCTGCTATGGCAACAAGACTCTCAGGTGGGTAACACAGCTCCCAAATACATGCAGACAGCCATCCCCAGTGGTGGCTCACGGGCCCACCCAACACAGGCCACACGGAAACATTTTCAACCCTCCGAACAGCACACTCCCATGCTGGGCTTCACCTGGAGACAGCGAGATGTGTGGCGCAGGAAGAGGGGTGTGAAGTTACCTCTGGTATGTAGTGAAATGCGTAGACAGGGAGCTCACCGGGAATGCACCCATCACCGTTCTTTTTTTTTCTTTTCTTTTCTTTTTTAAGAATTATTTTATTTAACTTTATTTATTTTAATTTGACGAGAGAGAGAGAGAGAGAGAGAGAGAGAGAGAAAGTGACAAAGCAAGCCACCAGGTTCGGGACTTGAACCATAGTCGGCCATGTGGGAGTCAAGCGCCCTTAACCACCTTGTTATCTGCCAGCCCCCACTGTTGCTTCTTACCATGGCTATGCTGCTTTGTATGTCTCAGTTTCCTCCTTTTGTTCTACTTTTTCTTCTCTTTGGGGCACCTGGGTTTCTTTCTGTTACTTCTAAGTCTGCCCTGCATCATCCTGGCATGTCAAAGACTCACTCTTACCGCCATACCTGATGCCCCCTTCCTGCTGGGGCTGTTTGCCATCCTTGGCAGCATGGACTATTAGAGTCTATCTGTTTTGGCTGCTGTAGCAGAATAGGATAGCCAGGGGGCTGATCAACAGCCACTGATTGCTCACAGTTCTGGAGACTAGAAGTCCAAGATCCAGGCAGAGCAGATTGAGTGTCTGCTGGGGACTCACTTCCTGACTCATGGATGGGATTTCTTACTGTATCCTCACATGGAAGAAGAGATGAGGGGGCTCTCTGAGACATCTTACTTGAGAGCACTCATGCAATTCAGGAGGGCTCCACCCTCATGACTTCATGACTTCCCGAAGGTCCCACCTCTTAATACCATCACCTTCGGGGTGAAGATTTCAACATGTGAATATGAGGGGACACAGCTATTCAGACCATAGTATGGGCAGACAATCATGGGGAGAGATGTCATATTGTATTTTGGCATGACTTGGAAGGGCCAGGGGTGGTCATAACCGTAGGACAAACAAGGGGAGCCAGGCTCTGGGCATCTCACACTTGGAGCTGAATATTTTCCCAGAGGACGGAGTTGTCTTCATGAGCCCTCTGTCTACAACTGACTTAACATAAGACATATTTTAGGAGCCTTTTAGTTTAAAAAAGAGACGAGTATAATAGAATGCTAGCGTTTATTTTCTCTTTCTAATAATGAGGAAACAATGGCATAAAACAAATTCCATAGAGAACTTCATCACAAAAGCGATCAATACAAACTCAATTAAAGTAGGGGATGGAGAAAAAGCTCATTTTCTTTTCTAGAATTTTCTCGTAGAATCTATGAATAATGAATGTCTGGAGGTGGGGGTGGACACTTGGCCCAGTGCAATGGAACAGTGATTTATTTTCATAGCACTCACTCTGACTCCTCTTCTACATGACAAAGTGTATTTCATTGTTACCTGTCACATCAACCAAAATCTAAATAAATTATTCTCTTAAGGAAAAAGTTGCCTTTAAGATGTAACCAAACATTTCTCAGGGGCAACCTGCATCTTTGCATCAAATGCTGCTTTTTATTTTTAAAATGGTTACTGACCTATGACATGGGTTAGATTTTTTAAAAAACGTATATAGAGAGAAGAGCTGCATGCATTGTTCTCTTAAAATGTTAACCAACCATGTTTGCTTCTGCCTTGTCTTTTGCTTTATTTCTAAAAAGTTTGAGGTCATTTTATTTTATTTATGCACACACACACACACACACACACACACATATATATACACATATATATACACACACACATATATATATATACATATATATACACACACACACACACACACACACACACACCAACAAAAGATGAGTGAGGGACACTGTTATTTCTTCATAGTAGTGTGTGCCCCAGGTTCTGGACCATCTTGACCTGTTGGCTGGAACTTGTTCGTAGCGGTCGCAGAGTCTTCTTTGGCTGTGGTTGGCCAGAGACACTCAAGCTGACCTTGGGGCTTTGTCCTTTGGGGCTGCAGAGGTAATAGGGAGGCGTGGACCTGACTAGAGGAGGATGAAACCTGCCTCTGCCCCATCCCTCACCCTCCCTCCTCACCCCCCGTGACTGAGACTTAGTTTCTCTGTTCTCAGCCAGGGCTAGTGGGCACAGGAACCCAGAGTTCACTGAACACGTCACTGGATCCCCCAGGATGTCAGTCCTGGATCTTGGTGGTGTTCCCAGTTTGAGTCTTACTTCTTTGTCACTTCTTCCTCAACTTCTTCCTTATCTCCCCCCTATAACCACCCTGCTGGCCTTGGTCAGTGGGAGGGTTTCCCTGATAAGAAAGCAAAGAGACAGCTCCATCTCGGAGGTCATCACAAATGACGTGATGCTTTCGTTCTAGGACTCCCGGTATTGACCGGCTGGCCAGCGAGGGAGTGAAACTCACGCAGCACCTGGCAGCATCCCCCCTGTGTACACCAAGCAGGGCGGCCTTCTTGACGGGCCGGTACCCCATCCGCTCAGGTAGCTGCCTGTCCCAAACACTGTGGACCTTGTCCTTCCCCTGCTGCCTCCCAGCTCCAAGGTTGTTCTGGATCTTGAGAGTTGGTTTGTCTTGTTTCAGGAATGGCAGCTCAGAACCGGCTGGGAGTTTTCCTCTTCACGGCATCTTCTGGGGGACTTCCGACCAGGGAGATCACTTTTGCCAGGCTTCTGAAAGATCAAGGCTATGCAACAGCATTGATAGGTATGTGGAGGGATGGCTGAGGGCGGGCAGGAAGCTCTGGGCACTGTGAGCAGGGCAGCGAGAAAGAGCATCGGAATAGCCTTCTTAGGGGTGACACCACAGATACTTTATACAACTCTAAATAGGGAAGACATAATTCCATTGTAAAACAAAGCACAATGAGCCTGGGCTGGCCCATGGCCTGGTGGTTAAGACCCACGTGGCTGACTGCACAGTTTAAGTCCTGGACCTTTTGACTTGAAAAATATACCATCAGCCTATCTGGGCTATTTGACTATATAGATACGTGTCAATGTGAGTGAGTGTGTGTGTGTGTATGTGTGTGTGTGATTGTGTGTGTGCACATATAGGTAGACTCTGGATTGATATAGGTAGGTAGACAGATAATGATAGAAATATAAATTGATGGATGGATGGATGGACAGATACACAACTGGATGGATGCATGCATAGATCAAAGAAAGGATTAATGAATGGATAGATGGCACGTGATGGTTAGCTAGCTAGGTAATGAGATGTGATTGGTACAGATAAATGATAAAGCATACACCTGTGTGTGTGAGTGTGCATGTGAATAGATAGGTAGAGAGAGAAGTAGATAAGATCTGTAGATGCAATAGTGACACATGATAGAGAAATGGGACAGATGATAGATTATAATAGATGTATGGAAGAGATGATAGATGGAGCGTTAGTAGGTAGATAGATATGACAGAAGACTTATAGATTAATAGATGATAGACAGATGCAAGTGATGACAGATAGATGGATAGGCAGGTATAGATAGGTAGATGATAGATAGACAGACAGACAGATAGATAGATAGATAGATAGATAGATAGATAGATAGGTAGATGATAGATAGGTAGGTAGATAGATAGAGATAGAAGATAGCGAGAAGATAGATAGATACATAGGATGGATTGATGTATAAATACATACATAGGAAGGTGATAGATACATAGATAGATAATAGGTAAGTAAATAACAGATGTTAGGTAGGTAAATAGATGATACATGTAGCTAGTTAGAAGAGATGATAGATGGAAGATAGATGGTTAGAATGGATGGATAGATAGATAGGACTGATTGAGAGATACATATATAGGTAGATGATAAATACATAGATAATAGGTAGATGACAGATAATAGGAAAGTAGATAGATAGATAGATATAGGAGAGATGATAGATGTAGATTGATGATATAGTTAAATGGATGATAGAGATAGATCAGAATGGATAGATGAAGTAAGAAAGACTGATGATAAATTAGACAGACATATGAATAAGAGGGGCATGATAGAAGATAGATGGACAGACAGATGACTATACACACAGAGAGAGCATATAACACTACATGTACACAGCATGCTATTGACAGATTTCCATCTAACACTTCACAACTAAAATCACGTCAGAATTTGTCTCCCTTGGCATTCCCACTAAGAGATCTCGTTGACAGGAATGATGCATTCTCCCCTGTTAGTTCAACAAGCTTGAGATAAAGAAGGGCACCAGACGGGGACCAGCAGTTAGCGTAATGGCTATGTCTCTGGATTCCCATGTGGTCGACTGCGGTTTGAGTCCCAGACCCGGTGGCTTAAACTCACGCCGGGCGCGTGTGCGTGCGTGCCCAGGATCCCGAGAGGAGAATGGAGGAGGAGGGATTGCGGCGTGGGCATCCCCCCAGGGGGTGATTTCTCGCTTTCTGTCTCTCTGTCTCTCTCTGTCTTTCTGGCGAGCGCACACGCCCTATAGCAAAAACCTCTCCAAAAATAAATAATTAAAAAAAAAAGAAAGAAAGAAGGGCACCAGACGAATCCTACATCTCATAGGCCCGCAGTGACCCTTTTCTTTTCTCCCATATCATACTATAAAGCCCTCTTCTTTTTTATTTTTTTCCTCTTGTGAAGCATTAATTAATTGAGTGGTACGATTAACATTTTATAAGAAATTTTCCAGAGGCGTATAAGATAATTGCTGAGTTACTGCGTATGATATCTTCTTGCCTCAGGGATAGGTTTCTAGGTAAAGATTCATTTTCTACCTTTTTTATTATTTTAACTCTGCCAGAGGATGTGTGTGCTTGCAGGGGACAGGCAGAGAGAGACGGAAAGTGAGAAAACACCCCCATGGGTGTGGTCATACTATACTCCTTTTTTTTTTTTTGGAGAGGTTTATTTTCTCTATAGGGCACGTGTGCTCACCAGACAGGCAGAGAGAGACATAGAGACAGAAAGCGAGAAATCACCCCCCAGGGGGGATGGCCACGCCGCAATCCCTTCTCCTCCGTTCTCCTCTCGGGATCTTGGGCGCGCACGCACACGCGCCCGGCGTGAGTTTTAAGCCAGCGGGTCCGGGATGCGAACCGCGGTCGACTACGTGGGAGTCCAGTGACATAGCCATTACGCTAACTGCTGGTTCCCTCCCTTCTTTCTTGATGTTGGGCACTCGCACCTGGCATTTTCTCAGGCTGCCAGGCCCAGAACACTAACTGCATCATTGACCATCTGGGGGTCCAGCTGCCTTCAGATCACCAGCTGGCTCTATTTCCCACCTTTTCTTTTTTTAAGAGAGATTTTTTTTTGCTATGGGGTACATGCATTCACCAGAGAGACAGAAAGCAAGAATCACACCACAGTCCCTTCTCCTCTGTTCTCCTCTCAGTACCTTGAGCACACACACACACGCGCCTGGTGTGAGATTCAAGCCACTGGGTCTGGAACTCCAACCGCAGTTGGCCATGTGGGAGTCCAGCGACATAACCATTACGCTGCCCGCCTGCGGGTCCTGTTTCCCACTTTTAACATTCAAGATGGCAGATGAAGTTGGTCCTAAAACTAATTTTAAGGAGCCATCACAAACATCCGCTTATGAAAAACCACTTTTATCTTTCTATGAGGTTTTTGGTTCCTGCCTGTGAAAGGTGACGTTGCTTTTGCTTTTGCAAATGGCGATTTCATTGTTGGTTTTTGGTAATAGAAGTGGCTAATATTCTAGTGTTTGCAGAAAAGGAAGTAAAAGATTTTAAGGTCCTGGGCTCGATGGTGGCACAGTGTTCATGCAACTGGAGCTGCGCGGGAAGATGCCGGTTCGTGTCCCAGAGCCTCCGTGTAAATGACGGGCAAATGCATGTGCCTCTCATCCTGGCTGGTTGATGCTGCAGATGGATTGTGGCATGATCCACCCTCCACCACCGTCAAAAGAATGAACAAATGAAAGAGACCCGCGAGGTCTCACGAATGGGAGCCATTGGCTCATGACATACACAGCCCATGCGAGTCAGAAGCTGGCGTTCAAATCAGGCTGTTTCTCAGGACTCAAGGTTTTGTTTGTTTCTTTCTCATTTGTCTTCTCAGGGAAATGGCACCTCGGGTTGAACTGTCACAGCAAAGCTGACTTTTGTCACCACCCCGTCCATCACGGCTTCGATTATTACTATGGGCTCCCAGGCACCAATCTGAGGGACTGCAAACCGGGAGCAGGCAGCGTCTTCACCACAGCCTTCAAGAACGTGGTGTTCATCCCTCTGCAGATCATCGGGGTGGCCGTGCTCACGCTGGCGGTGGTCAGCTGCCTGGGGCTGCTGCGAGTGCCGCACGCCGTCTTCTTCTGCCTGCTGCTGCTCGCGGCCCTGATCCTCGGGCTCTTCCTGGCCTTCCTGCATTATTTCCAGCCTCTGAACTGCTTCCTCATGAGGAACCTGGAGGTTGTCCAGCAGCCCATGTCCTACGACAATCTCACCCAGAGGCTGACGACGGAAGCAACCCAGTTCATTCGGCGGTGGGTTTTGCGTTTCCTTCTGTCGTACACATGAAAGAGAGTCTCAGTTATGTCCCACTGAGGTAGAAGCACCTGTATGGCTATTCTTTCTTTCTTTCTTTTCTTTTTTTTTTTAGAGAGATTTTTCCTATAGGGTGCATGCACTCACCAGAAAGACAGAACGTGAGAAATTATCCCCCTCCCCGGGGGCACAGCTACACTGTCATCCCTTCTCCTCCATTCTCCTCTCAGTATTTTGTGCACGCACACACACCCGGTGTGAGCTTTAAGCTGCCCGGTCTGGGACTCGAACCACAGTTGATGACGTGGGAGTCTGGTGATGTAACCATTCTGCCATTTGCTGGTTCCTCCTTCCCAGCGTGGCTACTCTAACTGCACTGGCTCTTCCACGCTAGCTAGCTTACTCAATCCAGGTGTGCTGGGGCGGATGCAAGTGGTGACAAGGCACGTGTTTGATGGCCTCAGAAAGGTTATGATGCAGTGGGCTTTCCTTAGGGTGGCTTTGCCGACACTCCCCATGTCTTCTGCTTCTAAAGTCATGCCAGAAAAATGTCTGCTGAGACGGAGGGGCACAGATACCACCATACGCTTTCATCTTCAGGGTGGGTGTTTACTCTAGAAGTTGTGCTTGTGATGCGAACCACATTGAGGGACGGACAAGAGCGCCGTGGCAGCCCCAGTTCACATCCCCGAGACTCCCTGTGAATGTGTGGAGTGGCGTGCTCTGGGTTGGCAGAGGCGGGGGTGAGCCGTGGCATGGAGGCCTTGTTCTCTCTGGCCTGTCTCTGTCTCTTTCGCGGCAGAAATAGATTAACTTACAAAAACACAATGGGGAAAAGATCTAAAACATTGCACACCAGTCTGTGAGCAACGATGAGCATCAATAACCCTCTATAAACTAGGTAAAAGGAATGATCTGTTTTAGGGGTTTTTTTGTTGTTGTTTTTTTCTTAGGGAGATTTTATTGCTGTAGGGCATGTGCGCTCACTGGAGAGACAGAGAGAGAGAAAGCAATAAATCACTTTCCGGGGAGGATGGCCATGCTGCAATCCTTCCTCCTCCATTCTCCTCCCAGGATCTTGGGCACACACACATGTGCCCAGTGTGAGTTTTAAGCCACCAGGTCTGGGACTTGAACCATGCTCGACTCCTTGGGAGTCCAGCAACATAGCCATTACGCCACCTGCTGGTCCCTGTTTCAGGTCTTTGAGGTTGCATTTTATTCATAATTGTGGAGGCTTGCAGTCAGTATATGGAAAAACTACAAACAGAGGGACAGACGATAATCTGGAATTATATAGATGCATGCATAAATAACTATTCTATATTGCATGTATAGACACGCTTATATAAATATGCATACAGTTGGAGTCATGGTTAAGGTGCTGGACTCCCACATGGATTGTGGTGTGATTTCTGGACCCAGCAGCTTGAAGCTCACACTGGGTGCATGTGCGTGTGTACCCCAAATCCCGAGAATGGAGGAGAAGGGATTGCAATGTGGTCCATCCCCCTTTTCTCTCTCTCTGCCTCTCTCCAGTGACCGCATGCTCCCTAGGACAAAGTTCTGAAAAAATAGAAAACAGAGTTAATAGCCAGAGGGTGACACAGTGGTGACGCAGCAGGCATGGTACAAGCTCTGGGTTGAAATCCCATGGCCTCCCTGAGCACGTTGGGTGCATACAGGCATGCCACAGTCTGGGCTTTCCGAGCCTGGGGCTCACAGCACGAGGACACTGCTTGGTGTGCCTATCTCCCTCCCATGAAGGAAGGAAATAAGCAAGCTTTCAAAATAAAACAGAGTGGGCCCGCCCGTGGTGTGGTGGTTAAGATGGCGGGATCCCACGTGGCCAGCGATGCGGTTCAAGTCTCAGACTCAGTGGCTTGAGGAGCAGGCTGGGTGCACGTGCACATGTGCCCAAAATTATGAAGGGAGGGAGAGATGGAGGACAAGGGATGGTAGTGATCATTTCCCATGAAGATGCTTTCTCACTTTTCCTCTCTCTCCCTCTCTCTCTCTCTCTGTCTTTCTCTGGTGAGCACATGGGCCCTCTGGTAAATTTAGAATAAAATAAAACAGAGTTTGGGCCATCCCCATAGCCTGGTGGTGAAGGGAGCCAGATCCCACATGGTTGACCCCACGTTGAACTCCTGCCTGATAGCTTAAAAACCATGGCAGGCACGTGTGTGTGTGCCCCAGGTCCTGGGAGGATGGACCAATGGTGGAGACGGGACTGCGGCTTGACCATGTCCTATGGGGAATGCTTTCACCTCTCTCTGTCTGCCTGTCTGTCTGTCTCTGCTGAGCACATATGTCCTCTGGCAATTAAAAAAAAAGGTGGAAAATAGCTATTCAACTTTCTCAATATTGAGCTGGACTGTAAAGAGTTGGGTTCATTCTTTGTTCTTTCATTTACTCTAGTTTGGCAAAGTCAGTAGTAAGGTCTGATTGAATGTCTGCCTGGAGAAAACGAGGCTGTTGTACGGGTGTCTCAGCTCCCTTTCCCCAGTGCAAAGAGCCCGGGTCCAATGCTCTTGCCTGGCCCTGAGGGAGACGGCATCTCCACAGTTCTTTGAGAAGTTCCAATGTCAGGAATGTTGTCATGACCATGGTGATGGAGAAATATCTGGATGTTCTGGAGGGGAGAAGCTCCATGGTGATGGGTGAATTCAGCAAGTTAATTTTATTCACAAAGTAGTTATTTTTTTAAGTTCAAGTCAAGGCTAAGTTTCAAAAATGTTTTGTCAACAGATAGAACAAGATTGTGTTTTAGCAGTCTTCAATAGAGAGAGGTGACCCTCGGCGATTCTGCTTCGCAGACAGCAAAATATGGTGACTCTAAGTTCACTGGAAGCAGTGTTGCATTGCCAGGGGAAGCACTGAAGTTTAAAGAAATCACTTTGTATTATTCTCTGAAAATATGTGCACACTCACATTGAAGAGTGCATTAAAATGCACACATATACACAAACAACAAGAAAAACATAACTAGGGTCAACAGGCGGCATAGTGGTTAAGGCACTGGACTCCCACATTGCCAACCATGGTTTGAGTCCTGGACCCGGTGGCTGAAACTCAACCTGGATGTGTGAGTGTGCGTGACCAAAATCCCAAGAAGAGAATGGAGGAGAATCATAACGTTGCTATCCCCCTTGAGGGGCAGTTTCTCACTTTCTCTCTCTGTCTCTCTGGCAGGTGAATGTGTGCTATAGTAAGTGTCTTCTCCAAAAAAAGCAAAAACTAAAACAACCATAACTGTATACACACCCTCATACTTGTATAGCTTATGGCTTAACCCAAACCCCCAGGCCATAGTTTGATACTGGCCCCTGGCCTTTCAGGAGCTAGGTTGAGTATCGGTGCTGACCTGCCAGGCCACATATCGGTAGGTGGGTGGGTGGCAGACCAGAAAGCTTGATCTGTGTTTGCAGTCACTCCCCATCAATCACATTGCGTCCTGGGCTCTGCTTCCTGTCGGATCAGTGGTGGCATTTGATTCTCTTGGGACTGTGATTCCTGTTGTGTGATTGTTTCATTGTGTATTGCAATGTGGTCGTGGAAAAATGGGGTGCACGGTAGATGGGATGCACTTGGGTCATCCCAGAACCACTCTGACCCCATCTGTGGAGGGATTGTCTTCCACAAGGCTGGTCTCTGATGCCCAGAGAGTTGGGGACCACTGGCTTATGATAGCCAGTTATTGGATTTGTACACTCACGTGAACAATGCTGTGAGTATTTCCCGCTGGGTAACAGTCTCAACTCTTACCCAGTAGTGCCCCTGTGGTTATCTATCTCTGCACCTCTGAACATCCTCCGTGGAAATGGCTAGACACCTTTGTGTGGGGGGGGGATGTTCCACATACACTGAAACCTGAGATTGGACCCTGAGATCATGCCTGTCTCAAGGAGCAGTTCGCAACCCCGGTCAGGGTGCAGTAAGCCCCTCTTGTCTGTGTTCATCCCCTGAAACACATACAGCAGTACTTAGGGTAGCTCAGAGAGGGGCCAGCTGCTGGCATAGTGGTTAAGGCAGCTGGATCCCACATGGCCAGCAATGGGTTGAGTCGTGGACCTGGTGGCTTGAAACTCACGCCAGGTACGTGTGCACGTGTGCTCCAAATCCCTAGAGGAGAATGGAGGAGAAGGGATTGCAGCATGGCTATCCCTCCTGGGAGGTGATTTCTCCTTCTCTCTCTCTCTCTGGCCAGTGCTCCCACCCTAGAGCAAAAGTAAAATAATAAATAAATATAATAAAATCTCACTTTTCTTATAAAAGAAAGATCGCTCAGACAATGCTTTGTTGGATCTGTGATTGCTGCTAGCAGAACCCTGCCCCCTTTTTATCTAGTTCCTATTTTTCTTTCTGCTGCAAGACATGTGCATTTGCCAGAGAGAGAGAGAGAGAGACAGAGAGAGGGAAAGTGAGAAATCATTCCCTGGGCCGGGGAGAGCCATGCTGCAATCCCTTCTCTTCCCTTCCCTTCTCCCCTCAGGATTTTGAACACACACGCACATGCACCCAGTGTGATTTTTAAGCCCCCAGGTCTGGGACTCAAACCTCACAGCCAGTCACATGGTCTTCTATAGAGTACCGAGCCTTGTGCCAGCAGAAAATTAAATTTTTTTATACAATTATTTTATTTCATCTTATTCATTGTCCTTATTTTTAGTTTATTGAAGTTGACCAGAGAGAGACAGAAAGAGAGACGGAAAGTGAGAAAGCAAGCTGCCAGGTCTGAGACTCGAACCATGATCAGGCTTATGGGAGTCCAGCCGCCTAACCACCACACTACCTGCTGGCGCCAGAAAATTCATTTTTTAAGGTTTACTTTTATTTATTTCTTCCATGAGAGAGACGCAGAGACAAATAGACAGGCACCTCTAGCACAGCCTGCATGCCACGATCCTCTCCCTCCCACAGTCAACCAGGATCCCTGCACACGGGCATGCTCATCCAGTGAGTAGAGGGGGACCTCAGGGTGGGAGCACGACCTTCCCGTGTGGCCTCAGCAACGCGGAGGACTGCGTGACCGCTGCTCCACCGTGACTGGCGCCAGAACATGCGTTTAATAGATGCGCAGTGTGTGGACGGAAGGAACGCACCACTGGGTGTGTAAGCCCACATGCTGTTCAGAGCCGTGGTCGCGTGAACCCCGGCAGGGAGACCGTGGGTGCCGTTATCTGCTTGGTCCCATCCTCTTGGTCACCAGCAGCCAAGGGCTTGCTGAGAACGTCAGCAAACGCCTCTCTCCGTATTTGCATTGCTCTCTCTGTCCTCTCAACGTGGAGTAGGAAAGGTCAGACACTCAGATGAGGGGAGTCATCTGCCAGGCTGTCCAAAGTATAGTTAGCGGCACACAGAAGGAGAGGAAGGAAAAAAAAAAACATTGCTTTCGTCGTCTTTGCGCCTGGATGTCGGCTCCTGCCTTGATGGGATGTAAATCTTGTTCTTCTGAGATGGGCATGATCGCAGGTCGCCGGGAAGATGCAGGGCTGCCTTCCGTATTTTTAACAAATGGAGCAGGCAGGAAGCGGCGGAAAGTTCCATCTTTCCACAGTGTGCGAGACAGGGGCAATAAATTTTCAAAAGGCTTGTTTACCCAAGTGCTCCAGCTAATAAAAAAGGAGTTAAGCTGTTATGGAGAAATCCCCCCTTCCCACCCACACCCTCCGGTGTCACTCAGTTCTCAAGGTCGCACAGACAAAGGGGAAGTCCAGTCTCCTCCGTGAGCCTGGCCACCAGGGAGATGCCCTTCCCAGCTCTTTCCAAGGGATGAGTAAGCCAGAGTCCCGTCACCCAAGAACAAGCCGTTGGCCCAGTGTAGGTGGACATGCCTATGCACTATGCATTCTGTTCCTACGCCTGGATGATAAATCTTCATGGTATGGTGTGTTTGCAAGCTTGATATGTTTCTGTGTTTCCTGGCTTTCTTTTTGTTTGTTTGTTTGTTTGTATTTTTTTTTGTCTGTTTCTTTTAATTTATTTATTCATTTTTATTTTTTTAATTTGACCAGAGAGAGAAAGAGGGAAAGGGAGAAAGCAAACCGCCAGGTCCAGGACTCAAACTGTGATTGGCCATGTGGGAGTGCCCAGCATTTTAGCCACCATGCCACCTGCTGACACCCTGGTTTCCTTTTTGTATCTACAAGCTTAATCACTCAACTCCAACCCTCAATGTAGACTCATAAGGTCTGTGCAAAGTGCTGGTATCTCTAATGTCTCCGTTATTAAATCAAATGCAAAACCACGGCATTATAGAAAAATGATTGGAAAAAAATTCTATAAATATGTGTGTTTTACTAATCAGCATGTTAATCCCCTCCTGCATTCATTCTATGAGAAAAAGAGCTGGCGAGATTAGCGGCCCCAAACATTAGGGTCTTGGTGCTGTGCTTCACCCTGGTCTCAGCCAGCCTGGGTCACAGGCACACACAGCCTGGTGTGTTCATGGACATCCTGGGACTTGAACCCAGAATGTTTCCCATGCAGATCCTGTTGCATTATCACTGTACCACTGCCTGCTCCCAACAAAGGGTGGGGCATTGACCAACTGCTCCTGCTTCCTTCCTCATGAACCAAGATTGATCCAGGGCTCCCTTATTTGCTCATTCTCCCGTCTGTAGCATTCATTTTTTCTTTCTCATCTCCCATGTGAAGTATGCTTCAATCTTATGATCCTGTCAATCATATTGACTGCCACTGCAGTCTACAGGAGGTTGCAGTCTTTTGGCTGTATTATTATTTTTTTTTCTTTTTAACTTGTGAACAAGACGATGCCCACCTAAAATTGGAGCATGCACGTTGAATCTGGATTGGAGCCCACAGTCGGACAGTCTGGGCCGCACGGTCACCTCTTCATTCTCAGCCCACTCTGGCAGGCATGTCCTGTCTTTCTATCTCTGTGTTTGCAAGATTGACTTTTAAGCTTCCTTATCTATTTCTCTTAACTTTAAATCTAAAAATAAATGGGAGAACAGATGAGAACGAAATTGCAGGGAAGTCGTACTCATACATAATGTAGCTGTCTATTTAGGAACGCGTGTCAGGAGTGTCGTTCTTGTGCGTGTTTGCAGGGATCGAAGCCAGGTTTTAGTTCCGTCTGCTCCTGGAGAAGGTGGTGCCGTTCGCCCAGGTGCGAATAAACCTTCCCCCTAACGGCGAGGAAGGAGGCTGAACAGACAGCCTGCCGTGTAGACCACATGTCCCTGAGAGGTGAGGGCTTGGCTTCGGTTCCTCCCCATTCTTCAAGGTCAGCTCCCCGCACAGAAGTCGTAGCAGACGTTCTTGTAAGCAGATTGACCCCTGGGAAAACAGGGCCATGCTTCCATCTGAAATCAGCCTCGCGTCCTTTCTTCCCGAGCTGTAATGCTGAGACGTAGAGACCAGAGGCTGTGGGTTCTGATCTCCTCCCTGCTCCTTGCATTTCCTGCGAGAGGTGGGACAAGCCACCTACGTATTGGGTTCTGTTCAACATTCCAAAGGGAGAAGCAGAAAAGGAGGGATTTCAGCGTGACCACCCCCTCCACCCCATGGAGGGTGTTTTCTCCTTTTCTCCTTCTCTGATGAGAACATACACCTTCTAGCAAATATCTGAAAAGTAAATGCACAAGAAAACGGACATTTAGGGACCAGAAGTTGGCATAATGGTTATGTCGCTGGACTCCCATGTAGTCGACCGCAGTTCGAGTCCCGGACCCACTGGCTTAAACTCACGCCAGGCACGTGTGCGTGCGTGCCCAAGATCCCGAGAAGAGAATGGAGGAGAAGGGATTGCGGTGTGGCCATCCCCCCCTGGAGGGTGATTTCTCACTTTCTGTCTCTGTCTCTCTCTTTCTGGCGAGTGCACGCACCCTATAGCAAAAACCTCTCCAAAAAAAGAAAAGAAAATGGACATTTATAAAAGCAGTTGCTGTGTTTACTGGTTAGATGTGCGTGTGCACAGATAGAAACTGTTTTTTTTTTTCTCCATGAGACTAGTGTAGTCATGGTGCTCGAATGCACATTAACCACCGTACAGAGAAGGAAGACTAGAAACCACCTCCCTCTGCTAAATAAAACCATGCGGGCCATGTCGCTTTCTCTGAATGCAAGGCACCGTGTTAGATAATGCAGAGAGGGTTTGTTACAAGTGTTGGAATGGCGTGGCGTAAGAGCCTGACCTTCATCGGGACAGTGGCGGGCATCCTTGTGTTGAGTTCGGTCTCTTCTCTCTTCCGCAGAAACACGAAGACCCCGTTCCTGCTCGTCCTGTCTTACCTGCACGTACACACGGCCCACTTCGCCTCCAAGGCCTTTGCAGGCAAGAGTCAGCATGGGGTTTACGGAGACGCCGTGGAGGAGATGGACTGGAGTGTAGGTATGTACCGTGGACCTGCAGCATACACAGACGCAGTGCCTGGCACTGGACCCTTCCCGGCCCTTCTCGGTTCTCTTTCTTTCTTTCTTTTCTTCTTCTTTTGAGAGAGAGGTTTTTTGCTATAGGGTACATGCACTTCCCGGAAACACAGAGAGAGACAGTCAGAGAGAAAGTGAGAAATCACCCCACGGGGGGTGGCCACATTGCCATCTCCTCTCCTCCATCCTTCTCTTGGGATTTTAGGCATGCACACATATGTTTTCAGGCCACCGGGTCTGGGACTCGAACCACAGTCAGCCACGTGGGCATCCAGTGCCTAAACCATGACACCATGGTTTATTTCTTAGGAATCCCTACTGCTGCTTCTGATGGCTTGATACACAGAACGTATGAGGGTTTTATTTGATTTATAAAACAAATCTAACATCGTTTTTTTAGAGAGGTTTTGCTATAAGATATGTATATTTTCTGGAGAGACAGAGACAGAGAGACAGCGAGAAATCACCCCCCAGGGTGGATGCCCATACCACAATCCCTTCTCCTCCATTCTCCTCTTGGGATCTTGGGCACACACGCACATGTGCCCAGTGTGAGTTTAAGCCACTAGGTCTGGGACTCGAACCACGGTCAACTACATGGGAGTCCAACGACATAGCCATTACACCACCCGCTGGTCCATCTCACGTTCATTCTGAAAGGTGCCCAGACCGTGAGAAACATCGCCAGCCCTGTGTGTAGAACATCCGTGGTTGCTGATGTCTACACCGTGGGGCCAGCCCAGGTGTGGGCCGGTGAGGGAGTGGCAAGACTAGGGAAAGAAGGGGCCGAGTGCTAGTCCTCGCCCTCACTTCACCTCGCCACCAGGAAGTACCGACAGCGCCCGTCATCAGCAATGTCGGACACGTGGTGGGTTTGGGATCTGGGGTGCCCGTAGCTGGCTTCAGCTTCACTCGCCTCTTGGGGCAATGCCTGTTGTGGTCCTCATACTCTTCTTGCTGCTTCTAGAACTGCGGTTCTCTTCTTTCTTCCTGCCCCTTCCTCCACTTCCCAGGTAAGCACCCTATTTCTGACCCACGTGGCGTGTTTCGGATGTTCCTAATGGAGGCTCTGGTTATCAGAATCTGCCTTCTGGGGACCAGCAGGAGATGGTGGCATGGTGGTTAAGGTCCTGGATTCCCACATAGTCACGTTCAGTGTGGGAGTGTGTGTGTGTGTGTGTGTATGTGTGTGTGTGTTCAAAGTCCTGAGAGGAGAATGGAGGAAAAGGGATTCCAGCATGGCCATTTTCCCAGGGGGTGAGCTCTCACCTTCTCTCTGTCTCTGTCTCTGCCTGTGTCTCTTTCCTGCAGGCACACATGCCCTGTGGCAAAACCAAAATAAATAAATAAATAAATAAATAGCTGCCTTCCCCATTTATAGAGATCGTGGTCAGCATGCTTTGCTTTGCGTTGCTGTTGAGCTCAGCTCCATTCCCCAGAGCCTAAGAACGGTCACTGTGTGTGGCTTGCACAAAGGAATGGAGCGTTTGTGGATTCTGAACTGCCCATGGAGGACCAGGCTCCCTTAACGACGTCACATCTGGCTCTACATTGCTTGCGTCCTCCGGACAGAATCGAGGCGCTAGAAGGCGAGGAGATCTCCGTGTCACCAGCCACGCGGGCTGCTTAAGAGGTTCATGTATCTGTTTCCTTTCTCGTTTCTCACTCGCGTTCTCATTCTTCCTCCCCTTTTCTCTCTCGGTGCTCACTCAAGAGCTTCTCACTTTTGGGACCAGCAGTTAGCGTAACGGCTATGTCGCTGGACTCCCACGTAGTCGACTGCAGTTCGCATCCTGGACCCGGTGGCTTAAACTCATACCGGGCATGTGTGCATGCGTGCCCAAGATCCCAACAGGAGAATGGAGAAGAAGGGATTGCGGTGTGGCCATCCCCCGGGGGGGGGTGGGTGATTTCTCGCTTTCTGTCTCTCTGTCTCTCTCTCTCTGTCTGGCGAACGCGTGCGCCCTATAGCAAAAACCTCTTAAAAAAAAAAAAAAGAGTTTCTCACTTTTTCCTCTCGATGTTTTACAAGCTCACGAGCATGGCTGGCCACGCAGCTCTGTGTGTATGGCTTGAGTGATGCGGCAAATTGAAAGTGCGGGTGGTCCCCTACTGTGTTGATCGCAAGAACGAATTCTATTTTATTTTAAGTCAAGCAGGGAGCGCCGTCTTAAGAAACAAGGTGACTGGACCCTGGTTCTGGCTTCTGACTGTTTCTTTACCTGTAAGATTTGCCCGCTGTCCGTTTTCTGAGTTTGTACTTTCAGTTCCCCATGCTCAGTCTGAAAGTAATTTTTTTTAAGAATTAATTTCCTTTGTTACAATTATTATTATTATTATTATTTGACCAGAGAGCGACAGAGAAAGAGAGAAGGGAGGTGAGAAAGCAAGCCGCTAGGTCCAGAGTTAGAACCAGAGTTGGCCATGTGTGAGTCCAGCACCCTAGCCACCACCTGCCAGCCCCCAAGTCTGAAACGATGAAGTAGAACATTCTAGAAACCAGCCACTCCCCAGTTGAAGTTGCACACTGTTGTGATTCATGCCGTGAGATCTCGGGCTGTCCTGCTGCCTCCCACCTGGGTTGGGAATCATCCGTCAGTGCAGAGAATTCACGCTGTACACCCCTCCTGCCCTGAGGGTCACCTAGCAGCTATCTCAGTTCACACATCAACTGTACTTTATTATTTTTTCCTCCAAAGAATTATTTATTTAATTAATTCCATGTGTTGTCATTATTATTATTATTATTATTTAATTTGACCAAAGAGAGAGAGAAAGGGAAAGTGAGAAAGCAAGCTGCCAGGTCTGGGACTAGAACCGTGGTTAGCCATGTGGGAATCCAGCGCTTTTAACCACCACGCCACCTGCCGGCCCCTCAATGGTACTTTTATTATAGTCTATTGTCACCATAGTTGTCTGTTATCAGTAGCCACTGCTGTTTATCTCTCACCGTGCCTCGTTAATAAGTTGGCCGTTCTCACAGGGACGCGAACATGTAGATCAGATCGGCTCCCGTCTGCGCTTTCAGGGACCCACCGGGGGTCTCGTAGCGTGTATCCGGTGGGTTCTCTGTGAACATGGCAGGTGTTTAAATCCCTAGGACTCTGGGCAGTCGTCTTGGGAGGAAAGAATTCAGAGTAGGCCAGAAGAAGTCTAGGTTTCTGTGTTCTCGGAAGGGCTGAGTCTGTAGAATGATAAAAGTGAGTATAAACGGTGAATAGGAACTAGGAAAAACAAAACGGGGATGTTCTCCCTAAGAAGATTAGGAAGGAAACGCTCTGTACCTACGGCTTTTACATGTGCTGGTGCAAGCCTGCCTCCGTTTAGTTGATTCCTCTTTCCATGCTGCATGGAAATTGACTTACAGTTTCCACACCTTACTAGTGTAAATCGTTTTTCTCTCTTTCATCTTTTGGCAGTCGTCTTGGGAGGAAAGAATTCAGAGTAGGCCAGAAGAAGTCTAGGTTTCTGTGTTCTCGGAAGGGCTGAGTCTGTAGAATGATAAAAGTGAGTATAAACGGTGAATAGGAACTAGGAAAAACAAAACGGGGATGTTCTCCCTAAGAAGATTAGGAAGGAAACGCTCTGTACCTACGGCTTTTACATGTGCTGGTGCAAGCCTGCCTCGTTTAGTCGATTCCTCTTTCCATGCTGCATGGAAATTGACTTACAGTTTCCACACCTTACTAGTGTAAATCGTTTTTCTCTCTTTCATCTTTTTTGTTTTTTAGAGGTTTTTGCCATGGGCACTCACTGGGGGAGAGAGAAAGAGGCAGAGACAGTGACAGAGAAAGTGAGAAGTCACCCCACCCCACCCCCCGGCACAATGGACACACCACAATCCTTGTCCTCCATTCTCCTGCTGGGATCTTGGGCACGCACACACATGCACCTAGCATGAGTTTCAAGCCACCGGGTCCGGGACTAGAACCACTGTCACTCATGTGGGAATCCAGTGACGTAACGGTTATACCATCTGCTGGGCCCTATCATTTTTTCTCTTTAATGAATGTTTAATAATATATATATACATGTCTATGTATATATATTTAGTTTTGCTATGAGCACTTGCCAGACAGAGAGAGAAAGAATGAGAAATCCCCTCCCAGGGGGGATGACCACACCACAATCCCTTTTCTTCCTTTCTCCTTTCAGGATTTTGGGCATGCACGCACATGTGCCTGGTGTGATCTTCAAGCCACCGGGTCTGGGACTTGAACCGCACAGTCAGCCATGTGGAATCCAGTGCCTTAACCTCCGCACCACCTGCTGGCCCCAATGAGTGTTATATTTTAATGCCTCACGTTCTACACACATGCTCTGTGAGTCCCGTTGACCACTAAGCAAGCGCATGCCACTGTCATCACCCTCATTAACTTCTATTCCTCTGTAATGGCCCCCGTGGCTACCCTCACTCATAACGGGCGTAACTTCCAGCATTGCCCTACCCTAGTTTCAGCTAGAATAGGAAGGAGAGGATTGTTGGTGCCTCAAAATCTGCATTCGATCCTGATACCATATTTATAGATGATTGCGTCCGTGCTTGTCTGCCAAAATATGAAAAGAAACTGTCCCCTTAGGCCTGACATTCATTTCTGAGGATATCTTGGTGGTTGTGTAAACCTCCGTGTTTTGATGAACCTTCCTTCTTCCTGAAAAGGGCCTTTCATTTTCACCCAGATGGGAATTGCAGGGTGAACGATGGTGGAAGAGCACACAGAGGGAGGCCGGCTCAGCAAGCACTGCTGTGGGCCTCAAGGAGCCCTTTGAAGAGACACGTGGTGAAGGAAGAAGCAGCAGCTCAGGGAATCCCAGCATCTTCCTGTCACGTTTGGAGCTGGAGCCATGACAGGGGGCAAGACTTGCTCCACTCCACCCTAGGGCCACCTGTACCTGGGAAGGCATTTCCGTCACGAAGGACCCTGATGGTCCTCCAGGGTCAATTAGTTTCTGTCCTTAGCCCTGTGACTGCCCTGGGGGCGCATATTGTTTCATTAGGGCATTGGGGAAGTCATGGCGTAATTTTTCTGTGCAAAAAATGCATCCTGACTTTCCCGACGACTCGATAGTAACCAGGAAACGCCTGAGTTCACAGACAGGGTAGGAAGGCTATGGGCGACCAGCACATGGCAGAATGGTTATGCCACTGGACCCCCACATACTTGACCATGGTTCGAGTCCCGGACCTGGTGACTTAAAACTCACACCAGGCTTTCCCACCTACCATTCCTAATTCTAGAGGTATGACAGGGAGACTTGCAGACGCTTAAGGATGCCCACGCCATCGGTCCCATAGTGCAGGTAGGGCAGGTGAGGCTTGCAGAAGCTTACGCACACCCACCTCTGGATACGGAATTCCTAATGGATGAGCAGGTGTTGAGAAGCAGGTGTACCGCCCGGAGCCGACATCCACACTGTCGTATTCCTTTTCTCTGTGTAGTAAGAAAGACCACTTCCAGCGGCGCACAGTCAACAACAGATCTCTGGGAACCAGCTGGTTCATCCGCCAGACGCCAACTGGGTGCCCAGTTTGTTTTTTTCTTTTGGGGTGGGGATGCCTTCATGATAAGATGAGCAGCTTAGGAGAACCTAGAGGCTACTGAGGGATGTCAGATTCTTTCAAATCTTCAAGTAACAACTCAGGGGAGAAAGTGAGAAGTATCCTGAGTGAGGGAGCAATAAATCGAGAAGTCTGGAAAAGCAAACGGAGGGCAATGTACCCCGGGCCCTGGGCAGCTGCACGTTTAGCAGGACCCACCCACGGTGCAATCCTGTGAGCCATCCTGGCACTTTCAATAAGTCTTGTTTTTCTTTTTTATGTTGTGCTGTTTGTTTCCAATTCCAGTTACTTCTGAAACAGACGGATGTTGGGGAGGGATAAACGTGTAAAATCCTGTTGTTTTCATAGCAAGCTCTTTGCAGGGGAGTGTGTTGTTCCGGCTGTTTCTCTCCCTTGGGAAGTGTCACTGTTCAGGAGTGACATTTACCATGGACCCGTTCTTGGGTGGCGGCGAGGGTAGACAGAAAAAGAGGAGAGATGGACCTGGTTTTGTCTGTGATTTTTGTTTATCTTACACAGTCAGAGCCATCCCAGCCCCGCTGGCCAGGTGGATTTGCATGCCATCAGAGTTTGTTTAGAGCCCAGTGCTATTACTACCACACACACAGGAAGGAATGGCGGATCAGCCCTGGCTCAGGATGGGCCTCGCAAGTTCTGTATTCTTACAAAGATAAACGCAACTGGAGAGCAGTAACACAAATGCTAAAACAACTCTGTAGCTTTAAATCAAACCTTCCTGGTGGGAAAAAATAATAATCACCATAGAAAAAACTCCCCGCCACCCTCGGGATTGGAGTCTAACGGTGCATGTGAGATGCTGTCTTCAGACAGACACAGGGAGGCTTTCTCCATAGGTGGCAGAAAGAGTTTGTGGATTTTGTGGCTCAGAATCTGAGGCTTGGCCGCTCTGGTGGAGCCTCACAAGTCAGCTCTCCGTTTCCGCTCTGCTTTCTCCTCCTCCCCAGCCTCCGCTCTCATGGCTTTGCCTATAGTCGCTGTTGGGAGCTGGAGAATACCCTGAGAGACCTCAGGATAGAGACGAGAACAAGAAAGAAGACGGCCCTTGGGGAGCCTTCGACATTGATCCAAGCTCCTGAAACGTAAAGCTGATTTGTAGCCCCGATGTGGCATACCAGACAAGGTTCTAACAGACTGCCTATTTAAAAATAGACTCTTCCTAGGGACCAGCAGTTAGCGTAATGGCTATGTCACTGGACTCCCACGTAGTCGACCGCGGTTCGCATCCCGGACCCGGTGGCTTAAACTCACGCCGGGCGCGTGTGCGTGCGTGCCCAAGATCCTGAGAGGAGAATGGAGGAGAAGGGATTGTGGCGTGGCCATCCCCCCTGGGGGGTGATTTTTTGCTTTCTGTCTCTCTGTCTCTCTCTGTCTGTCTGGCGAGCGCATGCGCCCTATAGCAAAAACTTCTCAAAAAAAAATATATATATAGACTCTTCCTAGAACTGTGGGATGGACATTGTCCCGAGAGAATGGGATGCAGTGTACAATGAATACCTTTTAGTTCATAGTTCACTGACGTGGACAGAAGTGTCCTAGGGTAGTTTATGGTGAACACATCCACATGCCACCGTACGGCATGCACATTGTAGGCACTCCATAAGTCATTTAAAAAAAAAAAAAAAAGAATTTTTGCTATAGGGCGTGTGCACTCACCGGAGAGAAGAGAGAAGATAGAAAGCGAGAAATCACCACTAGGGGAAATGGCCATGCTGTAATCCCTTCTCCTCCATTCTCCTGTTGGAATTTCGGGCATGCACGCACATACACCCGGTGTGAGTTTGAAGCCGCCGGGTCCGAGACTCGAACTACGGTCGACTACGTGGGAGTCCAGCGATGTAACTGTTATGCTATCTGCTGGTCCCAAGACAGCTATTTTAAAAAGTGAAATCATGAAGGTCAGACACCTGATCCCTGCTGAGCTTCATCATCTTTCAGGGTGGAAGTGCATGCCCCGGCAATCTGGTCTGGATCTCCAATCCATCTCCTCCCAGGCCACCGGGCCCCTCTTTCCTCGTCTCCCTATCTTGTCATTCTCTTCAAATCTCCCGAACACCCTTGCACACTTGTCTTTTTGTGACATGTTACTGGCACCATTTCAATCATCTGTCAAGCCACCTCGCTGTGTCTAGGTTAGACTGAAGTCACACAATTCCACACGTGGATGCCAGCACTCCACACGGGGTCCCCGAGGAGAGCCGAGCTAACACACTCTGAATAAGCCATGCCGTTGTGCCAAGTCCCCTGTTTCCCTCGCAGGGGCTCTCTGCCCTCACGGACCCAACTGTGAGCATACAGGGCGAATGCTTTATAGCGAAGAACGCGGAGCACTTATGGACGACACGTTCGTTCGCCGACTGTCTGGTTTTATCAAGCAAATGCGGACAAGGCTGGGGACTGATGGAGTGGCTGGCCACCGGCCGGCGTTCCTGGCTTGCACGGGTTTCGTGGTGGGGAGGTGGTCTGTGCGCACTACAGCAGGCTGGCTTCCAGCTTGGCACAGCCCGGCCCCGTCTGCTGGCCGGACGGCGCGAAGACAGAGTGAGGGCACAGACCCTCCCTCTCCATAGCCGGGGTGCACATCCTGGCAAGAGGAACAGGGTGCACTTAGAAGCAGGATGAGCTGGAATGCAGAAGCATTTTCTCTTGAAACTTCGGAGGAAAAGCAAGTGTCTTGTCTGCTGTCGTAGCGAAGCCTAGATGAGGTGTGTATTCTTAAATTGTCGTGTCGTATAAACGTGGGCTTCGTAGAATTCACATGAAAAGGTGAAGACCATGTGGCACTGGCCCCAGAACAGACAGAGTGGATGGAACAGAAGAGGAAGCCCAGAAAGAGAATGCCATGCAAGTGGAGAGGAGATGGTGTGCGGCAGAGAGCTCGAAACAGATAATTGTTAACCGCAATTCTAGGGGAGGCAGCCTGTGCTATTGGGCAGTGCCTGCCGCTGCGGCGTTTCGCACGCACTTAAATTATAGTACAGGGATATGGGGATGTTGCGGAAGATGGTGGTCATAGCGATGGTGCTGATGCTGATGAAGACGAAGAGGACAACAGTGGTGGTGGTGATGAAGCAGAATACATCGTGACGATGACGGTATTGGCGATGAAAATAACGAAGAGGAGAAGTTGGAAAATGGAGGAGAGATAATAATCAAGATAAAAGAGTTGTGTGGGGCCCATTGCCTGGTGGTTGGGGGAGCTAGATCCCCAATGGCCAGTTGCAAGGTTTGAATCCTGTCCTTGGCATCTTGAGGATTACACCCTGGATACATGGGAATTTGAGCCCCAAATCCCAACAGGATGGAGAAATGGAGGAAAAGGGATCGTGGCATGACCGTGCCCCACTGGGGAGCAATTTCTCCCTCTCTCTTTCTCTGGGTCTCTCTGTCTCTCTCTGGTTCATGCAAAGACCCCCTGGCAAATTTTTTTTAAAAAAGGTGTCAATTGTATAGGGAACTGACCTGTAAAAGACTCAAGTAACTTGTCTATAGGCGTGAAAGCAGCATGCGATGCTAGGATGTTAATCTAGCTGTTTCGCACACGATGCTGCGTAGTCATTCCTCGTAGATCCAAGTAAATCCCCCAGGCAGATTGAGTTTGGCAAATGGAACCGCAGAAGAAAGCCAGAAAATATATGGAGATATATTTATCTGACATAGAGTTGAACAAGATTGCCAAGCTTAACAGCCAAGGAATAAATAAAGCATAGAGGAAAAGATTGCTAGATTTGACGGCATGAAATGTACCGTTTCCTAATGTCAAACAAAAATACCACATAAACGAAACTAAAAGATCAATGACAGAGCACTTCGAAAGCATGTGCAATATTGACAAAAAAGAAGAAAAGCACCAAAATCTACAAATGGCTTGTGCACACCAAGTGATAACAAATACGAATATCAGGACAACGTGGCGTTTGTACCAGTTCATCCTGTCTGTTCTCTATGTATTTTTTAGCATTGGATAGATGATTTCCTAAGAAGCCATTACTTGCTAAAGTCAAAGGAGGGCAATTCTTTCTTTAAAAACCACATATATCAGGGCCACCAGGAGGGATGGTAGGTAAGGTGCTGGATGGACTCCCCCATGGCCGACCATGGTTCAAGTCCCGGACCCAGTGGCTTAAAAATCACACCAGGCACGTATGTGTGTGTGACCAGAATCCCAAGAGGAGAATGGAGAAGGGATTTTGATGCATCCATTTCCCATGGTGGAGGGGATTTCTTACTTTCATTCTTCTGTCTCTCTCTGTTTGGCAAGCTCACATGCTCTGTGGGGTGAGGAGACTAAGAAAAAAAAAATCACACGAGTGTTATATTGATTCCTAAGGAGGGCAAATATATTTCATATTTCCTTAAATAATTAAAGTCAGAAAACATTCTTCAGCCTCGACACCCCAGGACGGCGTACAGCTGCCACCCTTAGTGCTTATTTTAGTTTATAAAGTGTTGTTTGTTAGGTATCTGCCATAGGGCGTGTGCACTCACCAGAGAGAGACAGTAAAAGGGAAAGTGAGAAATCGTCCCCCAGGAGGAATGGCCATGCCACAGTCCCTTCTCCTCCATTCTTCTCCTGGGGAATTGAACACATACACACACACACACACACACACACACACACACACACATGTGCCTGGTGCAATTTTCAAGCTGCCATGTATAAAACTTGAACGATCGGGACCAGCAATTAGCGTAATGGCTAGGTCTCTGGACTCCCACGTAGGCAGAAAGTGAGAAATCACCCCCTGGGGGGATGGCCATGCCACAATCCCTTCTCCTCCATTCTCCTCTCGGGATCTTGGGCACGCACGCACACGCGCCTGGCATGAGTTTAAGCCACTGGGTCCGGGACTTGAACCGCGGTCGACTACATGACAGTCCAGTGACATAGCCATTACGCTAACTGCTGGTCCCCATAATGAAGTTTTGAAACTTCAAGAGACACCGAAGAAATAAAGACAGATGCCTACATGGTAGAGAAAGGACGAATGCAGACCCTCTTCCGCGCGTTCCTCTCAAATGCATTAAGTACAGGACCTGCAGGACAACGCGCCCGACTGCAAAGGCTTACAAGGAGACTTTGATGCGTTGGTGGAAGACGGAATGAAAGTAGGAGTTTATTTGGATACAGAAATGTTTGAAAGCCAGGCCTGGTTTTCTCATCACATGCTTTGCCCGTGAACTTGAAGACTCCTTGTCTGATGAACTTCAGGACACCTCCTGTGAGGCTGATTGAGAATATCTCTCGCACACATCCAAATACAGGGCTTCTCCCTGTCGCTATGTAGTGTTGCTTCCGCTATCTAACTTAATCTAGATTTACATGCTCTTTGTCCCTGAAGGGAAAAAGTGAACGTAGGATGTCCCGACCCGGGGGACAGTCGAACAGGTTTCCTGAGGGAAGGAGTGAGAGCCGGGACAAGTGGCGTAGTGTTACAACACGGAGACGACACAGTGTCTTCAGTGTCGTCCGTTTATTGTGGGCAGCACGGTACAGCACGGAGACGACGCAGTGTTACAACTCTTCAGGGTCGCGTTGTCTATTGTGAGCAGCATGTTTACGATGCGATGTCACAGCTCTTCAGGGTCTTCCGGGTCGTCTGGCGATTGTGGGCCAGGTATCGTGGTTATATATATGCAGGTGGGCCGTGATTGGTTGTAAAAGGTGGGTTATGATTGGTTGCTTTTGGACCAATCATGAGGTGCCAGATATGCAAATCTGAGGGATTCTAGTGGCCAATCAGAGCAAGGTTTCGAAGGTCAGGTTTTTTGAAGAGAACCAATCATGGCAATTGTTTGCTCTCTGAGAAACCTTGGCAGACTCGCTGGTGCGCAGCCTCCCACAGTAGAATAAATGGAAACGCAGCCACATGTAGACGTCTTTGGGAGAGGCCAGATAGAGGCTAGATGAGCCAGCAGGCGTGAGTTGTGCCCTCATTCCCTGGAATTTGGGCTTGTTCCTGCATTGCTGCAGAGGAAGATTTCTGTGTATGCAGGTACCCTCCTGTCCAGGGGCAGGTTGCAAGAGCTGAGCTCTGCACTGGATGGCAGGCACCATCTGCCCTACCCGTTTGCGACAGGAAAATACAGGAAAGTATTTGCATTTTTATTTATTTATTTTTTTAGCAGGGAGAGGTTTTTGCTATAGGGCTCATGCACTCGCCAGAAAAACAGAGAGAGAAAGAGAGACAGAAAGCGAGAAATCACCCCCAGGGGGGATGGCCACACCACAATCCCTTCTCCTCCATTCTCCTCTCAGGATCTTGGGCACGCACGCACATGCACCCAGCGTGAGTTTAAGCCACCGGGTCCGGGACTCAAACCATGGTCGACTACATGGGAGTCCAGCGACATAGCCATTACGCCAACTGCTGGTCCCAGTATTTGCATTTTTATTATCAAAAAATAATTGTCCATATTTGTGGGAACTAACTGAATTTCAGTGTGCGTAATTAAATTGGTCATTGGCATAGACATCCTCTCAGCCCTTACTTGTTTTCTTATTCTTCTTCTTATTTTTTTTTGAGTGGTTTTCGCCATAGGGCGTGTGCACTAGCCAGACAGAGAGAGACAGTAAGCGAGAAATCACCCCCCAGGGGGGATGGCCACGCCACAATCCCTTCTCCTCCATTCTCTTCTCGGGATCTTGGGCACGCACGCACATGCACCTGGCATGAGTTTTAAGCCACCGGGTCCAGGACTCGAACTGCGGTCGACTACGTGGGAGTCCAGCGACATAGCCATTACGCTAACTGCTGGTCCCACCCAGCATGAGTTTTAAACCATCGGGTCCAGTACTTGAACTGGGCTGGACTACATGGGAGTCCAGTGATGTAACCATTATGCCATCCGCTGGTCCCAGAAGGAGATTAGGTTAAGTAAAATAAATAAAGCAGGGACAAAATGAGAAATGCCGCATGTTTTCTGTCATCTGTGGAAGTGGGGAAAAAATTGCATTGTTCCCTCCTCTGTTATCTGGTTTTTTTTTAATTTGTTTTTAGTATTTCCCCCACTTTGTGTAATTCTCTTTCTGATTACCAAAATAGTCCATATGAACCAAAACCAGAGGACACAGACAGGAAATGGCCCGTGGCACGCCGTCCCTGTTAGGTGACCTCGAAACACTTCCCCCTGTACATGTCCCTGTATAGGATGCCAGTTCGGTCTGACAAAACTCGGCTTCCACGTTGATGATCAAGAGTATTTGGTACAAACTCAGTACATCATTTTGTAATTTTCTTTGTTTGACTTAACTATACATTGGGGCATGTTTCAATTTCAGTCTTTCCATTTTCATCTCATCTATTTTTTCCCCTAAAATTTTATTTATTTATTCCATGAACAAGAGAGACAGAGAGACAGCACTGCCAATGGGGCACAGCCAGCCCCAGGTGTGTGCTCTCTGGTGCTCAGCGCCTTCGGGGAAAGCCCCGGTCAGAATCTGGAGCCTTCCCCTGTGACAGACTCATCACGTTTTACCGTGGGGCCACCGTGGGGCCCCTATCTCATCTTTCTTAGACTACAATTTATCAGGAGACTCCAAAAAGCTTGTGGAAAAATAGGATGAAAGTACGGCTCAATGTTGGTGCGAATAAATATGAAATGCATGCAGGTTTTCAAGTTTTTTTTTTTTTTTTAACTTAAGCAATGTTGGGACCAGCAGTTAGTATAATGGCTATGTTGCTGGACTCCCACATAGTCGACCGTGGTTCGAGTCTCGGACCCGGTGGCTTAAACTCACGCCGGGCGCGTGTGTGTGTGTGTATGCCCAAGATCCTGAGAGGAGAATGGAGGAGAAGGGATTGCAGCGTGGCCATCCTCCCTGGGAGGTGATTTCTCGCTTTCTGTCTCTCTATCTCTGTCTGTCTTTCTGGCGAGTGCATGAGCCCTATAGCAAAAACCTCTCCAAAAAAAGAAGAAAAAAAAATTTAAGCAATGCTACCATGGATATTCTCTTCTGTTGCATGCAGCTTGTGGACTTGTGGGAATCATTTTAACATAAAAAGGCAGCAGCATTAAAATGCTGGATTGAAAAGTATAAAAAGCATTTAATTCGATGAAATATGGCCTAAAATAGCATACTCCGTTTTTTTTGTTTGTTTGTTTGTTTTCTACCAGGGCAATAGGACATCCCTTGATGAGCTGTTAGAATGCTAATTTGCTCACACTCTCACAAAGCCTAGGTATTCTCTTCCTCTTTTATATTGGTCTGGTTAAAAAATGCCATTTCTTTATGTAAATGCTCCTTTCTAATGCACGTGGGCTGCAGCTCTAGGCTGTAACCCGTGGTTGGATTGTTTTCTCCTAAGAATTGTCTGTTGGTGTCCTTGGACGCGTGTTCTGTGAGTCGTAGATGCTGTTCTTCCTGGTTTGGATCTGTTGTCTGCCTTGGAGGACATGGCTATCTCACTCATCGCTTGCTGTCAGTAGTTTTCCAGCTTTTCTTGTGTCTCTTCATTTTATTTATAGCATCTTCTGTGACGGCTTCCCGTGGTCAAAGTCAGGCTTGGCTTCGTGATGTCTCGTACTTGGGACTCGCACTTAATCTTTGCCAGGCATTTTTTTTTTAATAGAGAATTTTGCTATAGGGTGCGTGCGCTTACCAGAGAGACAGAGAAAGAGACATAAAATAGGAAATCACCCCACCACCACCACCACCAGGGGAATGGTCACACTGCAATCTCTTGTCCTCCATTCTCCTCTTGGGATTTTAGGCATGCATGCACATGCGCCCGGCATGAGTTTTAAGCCACAAGGTCCGGGACTCAAACTGCGATGGACTACGTGGGAGTCCAGGGACATAACCGGTACAGCATCTGCTGGTGCCTGCCAGGCATTCTGAGTTGTTCTCATGGTGGCCCACCGAGTCTGGGACTGTGACCGCCCATGACGGAGGTGTAAACCGACCACTCGGGACAGAAGTACCATGTCCCAGCCAGCGCATGCACGGGCAAGTGGTAGAGGCAGAATTTGGAGCCAGGGCTGTGTGGCTCCATCCGACTCAGTGTCACCTGGGACGATGGCCTCATGACACTTAAGGCTTCTGCATGTGATCGCAGCAGGGGGTGCCAGGCAAGGGTGCAGACTTGGGGGACAGATTGCCTGCTGTCCTCTCCCCTGTCAACCACCCTGTGCTGTGAAGCTGGGCAGGTTCCCAGGGCCCTGGGTTGGGGACATCGATGGTGTATGCTCTTCTGTTGACTTGGAGGTATAACCATTGGTGAAGGGAAGTGTTCTATCTTTCTTTTTCTTTTTCTTTTTCTTTTTCTTTTTTTTTTTTTTGGTGATAGGGCATATGTGCTCAACAGAGAGAGACAGAGAGCGGGACAGGGAGAAAGCCCTCTGCCAGTGAAGGTGTAGCTGTCCCACAACTCCATCGCCTTCATTTCTTCATCCCATTTATTGGGATTTGGAGCACGCGTGCACATGTACCTGGCACCTTTTCCAAACCACAGGGACCAGGATTCAAACCGTGGCCACCCATGTGATAGGTGGCTCCCTTAACCACTTGGCCACAAAGCTAGTCCCCACTTGTTTTCAAAAGGTATTCTTTTCTGGGCCAGCCAGTGGCATGCTGGTTTAGGTGGCTGGATCCCACATGCCCAACTGTGTGTTCCACGTCCCAGACCCAGCGGCTTGAGAAATACCACGGGTGCTTGGCTTGTGTGTGTGCGTGTGTGTGCGTGTGCCCAAATTCCTGAGCAGAGAACAGAGGAGAAGGGTTGCTGCATGGTCGTCTCCCGGGGTGCTCTCTGTCTTTTTCTGGCTCTCTGCTGAGCATGAACCCTATGCAAACTAAAAAAATAAAAGGTAAAAAAGAAACATTCCTTTCTTTCATGACTAAGATAAGACTCAGAGAGAGACAGCACCAAAATGTCAAGGGGTCTCAGCATCGTGACACATCTTAGCCTCCGCCAACCCTGGGCCACGGACACACACATGCCTGGTAGATTATACGGCAGTGTCCGGATGTGAGCCTCGAACCCCCGCAGTGTGGGTCAGAGTGCTGTGTTTTACCACTGTGCTAGCATTTAGCACTTTGGGGAAAGGAAAGTTTCTCTACAGTGAGATTCTGTAAGTGATTCATTGCCTCCCAAGAAGTCGAAAAAGCAAAGGCGGGTTATCAAGTGACATGTACGCCCAGAAACAACTCCTTTTCACGACAAAATGGATTTTTTTTTTTTTTGGGGGGGAGAGGTTTTTGGTATAAGGCGCGTGCGCTCGCCAGACAGACAGAGAGAGACAGAGAGATAGAAAGCGAGAAATCACCCCCCAGGGGGGATGGCCACGCCGCAATCCCTTCTCCTCCATTCTCCTCTCGGGATCTTGGGCACGCACGCACACGCGCCCGGCGTGAGTTTAAGCCACCGGGTCCGGGACGCGAACCGCGGTTGACTACGTGGGAGTCCAGCGACATAGCCATTACGCTAACTGCTGGTCCCCACGACAAAATGGATTTTGTCCACTGAATACTCCAGACACTGTGCCTGCAAACAATGAAAAGCAAACGGATCTGTGCTGTGTGTCAAGTCACCCAGATACTCGCTGCATGTGACAATATTTCATTTATTTAAGGTCAGCCGCGGTGGGCGTACTGCTGGCCGGAACCTGCCTCCTGATGTTTGTCAGCTGCTTGCATTTTAAAACCAACCCCTAGTGACGCCCCCCCCTGCATCAGTCCTCTTAGTCATGGCAGAATACGACGCTCACACACGTTCGCATTTTCCGTTTATAGAAAGCTGTTAGGGGAAGGACGTCGTTGTCACAATATTTCTTTTCGTTCCTAAGTAAGATGATAGCTAGAAGAAAACAAAAAGGACAAATGACAGCATCCTAATTACCGGGGGGTGGACTGGCCATCGGATGCCCGCAGAGACAGCCTCAGTGGCCTGCCTGTCCAGTGCCCCCTGCAACATGTCTTCGCCAGGCATTGATGGGTCTGGCTTTTCGCAAGTACAGATCCCGCAGTGTGGGAAGACAGAGACCTGTGGAAAACAAGCTCCTTTGGCAGGCTCGGAAGCGTCCAGTACTGACTCAGAGAAACGCCGACGTTGCTTTGTTTACACAGCTTGACATTTGGGATTTGCTCTGTGTTCCCTCCCAATTAAGTGGAAGGAGGAGGAGGAGAGAAATGAAATGACATGACCCTTTATTTTGAATTAGGAAGAATTACCATCTTCCCAGCTCGGGTAGAAGCTTTCCTCTTAGTTGTTCTTCGTGACTTTCTCCTCGCGGAACTTTCTGAGAAGATACCCCGGCATATACACGTGTCTGTACAAAACACAAGTCTTTTAGATAAGCCTGAGTCTTGCTCAGATGTCATTGACCAAGGAGGGTTGCAGCTCACTTGGTGTGGGTAAAGAAAGGACTCTTGGACCCGAACAGTGAGAGTAGACTTAAAACAATCACAAGGGTTAGTACCAAGTCCACAAACTCAAAGCACTTCCACATTTGTATTTTGAACTTGAATCTGCAGGAGGTCAAGTGCCAAAGGATGAGTAATGGGATGAGAGGTCTTCAGAAAGTTCAGAGACAATGTGTATTATGAAAAAACTCTGCATGGGGCCCAGCAGGTGACATAGTGGTTAAGGCACTGAACTCACACATGGCTGACTGCAGTTCGAATCTCGGACCTGGTGACTTGCAATTTGTGCGTGCGTGTATGGCCTAAATCCTGAGAGGAAAATGGAGGGGAAGGGATTGTGGTATGGCCATCCTTCCGGGGGTAGGGCAGCTAATTTCTCACTTTCTTTCTCTCTCTCTCTCTCTCTCTCTCTCTCTCTCTCTCTCTCTCTCTCTGGCGAGCACACACGCTCTATAGCAAAAATCTCTTGAAAAGAAACTACGCATGAATTTCAGGGTTTTTTTTTTTTTCTTTTTGCACCAGAATAAACTTGTATGAGAGTACGTCAAAGAGTTTATGAAACATGGAATTCAAGTATGAGCTGATGTTGGTGCAAATTTTGAAAATTTGAAATAGGTGCATAGTTCTTTTCATGATGGGCATTGCCTGTGAAGTTTTGGAAGTCCTCGCCCATGCTACCTGCTCCCCAACCTTGTCTCCCCCGTGGTCAGTAAGTCCCTGAGTTTCTGCGGGCTCGGCAGGGTTCTCTGTTTGCCATGGTCCATCGCTCTGTCCTCCTGGTCTTGCTCTGAGTGCATCCCACCTGGCAGGACGGTGGTCCTCAGAACGCCTGCATCCTGGACGAGGCTCTTTGTTCTAATGAAATGTCTCAGCCCCTCTGCTTACTGTGGCTTCAGAATCACACTGGAAGCACTTGCGGATTGCAAAGACTGTTGGCCTTCCTTTGCTACTGAAGAGGCAGAGGCAGGGGTGGGTATGGTGGTCATCTCTCCCAGTGCTTGCTCTCCAAATGCCACCTGCCATGTTCCGTGGCCATGTTTTCCCTGTCTGCACGTGTAGCAACAGTGGGAGAGGTTGTTGGCTTCCTGATGTCCCTTGCGGGGGAAGAATGACTTCCAGCTTGACTGCTGTCTAGGCATTGCAGCGCCTCCGTACCAACCTCCTGGGCCCTTCATTGCCATTTATACTTGCCGTTAGACTTCTATGCCCCTAGCAAGCCCCCAAGACTGATAGCTGAACCACTCATGCCACCCACCAGGAGCAAAGCAGATGTGTCACTGTGGTTTATTGAACAGATAAGGATGTGCGTGGTATAATCTGATTCCACATATAATGGCATTGGGGGTTGGTGAGACCATGCAGAGGAAGATCCACCTTGGGGCCAGCAGGTGGTATGGTAGTTAAGGGGCTCAATTCCCACAGCACCGATCATGGTTTGAATCCCGGACTTGGCAGCTTGAAAATCACACCAGGCGGCTGTGCATGCGTTTCCAAAATCCTGAGAGGAGAATGAAGAAGGGATTGTGGCGTGGTCATCTCCCCCCCCCAAAGGAAAGAGGTAATATCTCATTGTCTCTGTCTGTCCTTGTCTGCCTCTCTCTAGCAAGCATACACGTCCTATGGCAAAAACCAAAACAAACAGGAAGATCCACCTTCCGTGTGGGTGGGCTCCCAGCCACGCAAAATCAGCATGTAAGTTGATGCAATGGCAGGAAGACCCGCCGTCGCTGGGGTAGGCTCAGGGTAGCTCCAACTGCCTGGGAGCAGAGAAGGGACAAACAGAGGCAGCGGCAGAGTCTGTCTCCTCCTCTTCATCCTCTCTTTCTATTTGAGCCCATCTTCCTTTCTCTGCTGCTGCTGCCATGTTGGGATGGAGCAGCAGAGGTCAGTGTCATGCCTTTGGGATTGCCAGCCGCCAGAACCGTGAAACTGTTCTTTCTGTCGCCCATCTCTGGTGTTCCTGGGAGCAGCACAGTAGCGGGCTAAGACGCATGTTGATCAGACTGTTCTGATTGGTACTTTCTGAAGAGTAGAGACGTACACTTCCTACCCTGAGTGAACAGCAGCAACTCAAGAATCACGAAAGATGAGAGCCAGTTATGACCACGGGGACCAGGGGGTACAGGGCATCTAACTTGCTTTGTGAATTTCCAACAAATCTGCATGTGTGACAAAATAGTCATTTTTTTTTTCCTGCAGAAAGGGAGGGGTTTTATAGGAAAATCAGGAGGATGGGGAGAAAATATCGTGGTGAGACCAACCAGGGGAAAATGAGCTAAACCAACTTAGGGTAGGATCCTTGGCCGGAAATGTATGGGTAGAATATTGATGCAGGTTCTCTAGATGGACTTTGTTGATAAATCCTTCATCGCTATGCTTCATCGCCTCCGTGACAATGCTACCATTTTTAAACAGCAGGGACTCAATTCCCATGACTGAGCTGGGGACTCATATGGTCTCAGCTTGATGCTACATCTCGAATTAAAATGGTGTTGAGCGTTGCCCTGTAAATCCCTTCCCTTGAGAAGATACCGTACTAAGTATCAAGCAATGGAGCTGGCTGATGACTGTAAGCAGGATGAATTAACATACAAATATGGAAGCGTTTTAATAGTGCCAGTAATAGGGACACAAGAGCAACCGCCACCTCAGTGTCACTAAACTTGTATGGGCTCGCATGGGCGCATAGGCACAGCATGTGGGAGAGAATGTCAGATACCTCCTAGACCTCTCACATATGCTCCATAATTCAGTCCTCACCACTACTCCGGGACATGCTGAACCTTCACCTCTAGTTTGTAGGCAGGAAAACAAAGTGTGGGAAGCTGAGTCTGCCCGGGAACCACACCACCACACCACTTTTTTTGGTTTTGTTTTTTTTTTTGTTTAAGTTAAGACATTTTATTTGAGGCAAGCATAGTTTTTAGCATGCCATGAAAAGCTCATTATATACGTTCTTTCAGAATGCTCATCCTAAGCGCCAGCAGGTAGCATCGTGGTTAAGGTCCGGACTTCCGCATGACTGGCTACAGTTCATAATCGAGACCTGTCAGCTTGAAAATTACACCAAGTATGTGTGCGTACGTGCCCAAGATCCCAGGATGGGAACGGAGAAAGGATTGTGGTATGACCATTCCCCTTGGGGGGTGATTTCTCACGTTCCCTCTTACCACCGCTCTCTGCAAGTACATACGCCCTATAGCAAAGACCTTTAAGAAAAGAAAAAGGCATTTCCAACCCCCTTTTTTTTTTTCATTTAGCAAGAAATAGATATGTTACTAGCTTACTCTAAATATGTAAAAAAAGGTTTCCTTCTCAACACATTTTAGAAAGCATATCATGGAAAGATTTCTCTCTCTCTTTTTTTTTTTTTTTTTTTTTTTTTGGAGAGGTTTTTTCGCTATAGGGCGCATGCGCTCGCCAGACAGACAGAGAGAGACATAGAGACAGAAAGCGAGAAATCACCCCCCAGGGGGGATGGTCACGCCGCAATCCCTTCTCCTCCATTCTCCTCTCGGGATCTTGGGCACGCACGCACACGCGCCCGGCATGAGTTCTAAGCCACCGGGTCCGAGACGCGAACCGCGGTCGACTACGTGGGAGTCCAGCGACATAGCCATTACGCTAACTGCTGGTTCCCTCTCTCTTTTTTTAAAAATTATTTGCTAGAGGGTATGTGCGCTCACCAGACAAAGACAAGGGGAGAGGGAGAAAGCACCCCCCATGGGGAACGGTCACACTACAGTCTCTTCTCATCCATTTCTCCATCCCCACCCCCCACCCCCCCCAGGATTTGAGGCATGCACGCACACACACCCAAGCCTTCAAGGCTGGGATTCGAACTACGAGGTCAGCTTGGTGGGATATAGTTCCCTTGAGCACTAGGGCCACAGGGCCACTCAGATTGTCGATGTTAATTAAGATGATAGATAGACCTGGATGTGGGTGAAGTCTTTTCCTCTATAGCTGCAGATTGTCAGAAAAGCAAAATGGTTTTCTTCCAGCTCCTGGATCCTACGATTCCATTGAAACCTTCTTGGGGGTGTTGTTTCTCTGTCTCTGTTCTCTATTTCTCTCTCTCTCTCTCTCTCTCTCTCTCTCTCTCTCTCTTCCTCAGAGGAAATAAATAAGCTCTCTTAAAAAAAAAGTCTAAGGGGGACCAACAGTTACCGTAATGGCTATGTCGCTGGACTCCCACATAGTCGACCGCGTTTCGCGTCCCGGACCCAGTGGCTTAAAACACACGCCGGGCGCGTGTGCGTGTGTGCCCAAGATCCCGAGAGGAGAATGGAGGAGAAGGGATTGCAGCGTGGCCATCCCCCCTGGGGGGTGATTTCTCTCTTTCTGTCTCTCTGTCTCTCTCTGTCTCTCTGGCGAGAGCACGCGCCCTATAGCGAAAACCTCTCAAAAAGAAAAAAAAAAAGGTCTAAGAGAAAAGCAATCAGATATTTGCACCATTTTATTTATTTTTTCTTTATAAAATATTATTTCAGCTTACATTTAAGATGTCCCCTGTGGACCCTATACTGCAGAAGAGCCCACTGATAGCTTTGGTCTATCATATAAAAAGAACTGAGCTTGAATTCTCCTCTTGAAGTCACCTGGTGTTAGGAGGACATTTACAAAGAAGTTGCAAATGGGCAAAGTTGGCATAGGATTGACTAAGAGCAAAACACAAAAGAGGAGCGTAGCAAGGGGACCGTCCCTGTTTTAATCTGAGCTGAGAGGAGACTTGAATCTGTGCCAGCAAAAGGAAACATCATTTTAAATGTTTTAGGTCTGTTTTTTCATTTGTTTTTCTGGAAGAGAGAAACAGAGAAACAGGTACGCCCGGTTTCATGCCACAATCCGCCCCCAGCCTCAGCGAGCTGGGATCACAGCACACACCAGTCCCTGGCATGCTCAGGACTTGAACCTGGGAACTCCCCATGTGGCTTCCCCTCACAGAGCATTGCATGAACACTGCTTCACTGGGGCTGGTCCGTTTTCATTTATGTCTTCTGCTGTGTAGATGGTAAAACCAAATGCAAAGGTCCAGCCCCACCACAGACATGAGAAATAGCATTCCGGAGGGCTGAGTGTCCTTGATAGTTGTTCATGAACCTTCCGTGTTCTCTGCTCCCAATCCCCCCCCTTCACTCCCACACCCTCCCTCATCTGAGGCTGGAAGTTTGAGGTTGCACCTCCATTCAGACGGTGCTGGAGAAGTTCTAACTGACCTCCTTCCAGAACTTTGCATCGGAATCTGTCATAGACATGAGCATCAGAACAGCCCCGTACTCCAGGGTAAGGCCTGGATCACCTCTCAGCTGGTGGCCATTAGACACAGCAGGCAGACGAATACCCAACCCTCATTGCCCACAGGAAGAGAAAGTCCAAGTGTTTTAGTCCATCGCTGCGTCCCTAACAGAAATAGGCAAGACTGGGGAGTCAGTAGAGAATAGCCGTGTGTTTAAGTCATGATTCTGCTGGCTGGAATGTCCAAAAGGCAGGGGCCGGGCACCTGGCCAACTTCTCTTACTACATCGCAACACAGCCAACAGAACCTGTGAGACAATGGCGGGCACAGGCAGGAAGAGACAGACCTGGAGGCAGCCATCTTCCTTGGATAACAGCCACTCTCTGGGAACTAACCCTTCTCATGAGAGCTAGAACTCACTCCATCTCACCAAATGGCATTAATCCATTTATGAGGGCAATGCCTCCCTGATCCAAGTCCCCCTAAGGCTTGGCTCCTTGAGGTCTTCCCACATCTCAATGCCATCACCCTAGGGGCCACATTCCTCAGCATGAAACTTTGGGGGACAAAGCATGATCTAAACCATAGCACCAGGAAGTAGAGTGTTGTAGCTCCATCCTGAGTGGGCAAGAGGTGTGCTCACTCTGACCTCTGCCTTTTCCAAATATCTCCCGCCAGTCAGATTGGCTGCAGCTCAAGGAGTCCACTCTCTGGTGATCATGTTGACCTCCGGAGTATCGTGTGGACACACGTGGCCTCCTCCAACCTGCAGGCGTGCTGACTTGGAGTTTCCTCCCAGACACACGTAGATAATTCCATGGACGGGACTCAACGACCGTGCTTCATTGTACCTTCGCCTCATTTACGCGGGAGCGTGCCGGTGTGTGTTCTGTGAGGAAAGAGGAGTTGTTGGAGTTATTCAAATCATTTCCAGCAAATGCAGCGCTCTGGAAAAAACACAAGTTTTTGTTAATCCGAGAAGATAAGGAATTAGAGCTGTGAAAGTATCCCAGATGGCGAGAGCAGATGCCAGTGCAGGGGATAAATCACACGTTACAGCGACGATCAGGGCAGAGATGGGTTTAATGGAGGAAATCACAACATTATCCTAACAACCACATACAACCCAAAATAAGGATGAATTTCCAAGGGACGTATGAGCTCAGGAACTCAGCAGAGAGGGAGACACCAGCCAGCCAACGAGAGAGACCTTTATCAAAGGGCATCCATCCCAGCCTTATAGTTTTCCATGTCTTCATCTCTCTAATCATCCCAGTAGCTCTAATAATCCTGGTATGTATTTACTGGGATTATTTATTGTATGTGAAAGTTACCTGTTACATGCCCTCACACTCTAGCCAGATCTCATGACCCAGCCGTTCTTGTCATCTCTGAAATGCCAGTCTGTTTGGGTCATCTGTCAGCACCTTGCCTCTACGCACACGTTCACCTGCCTTCTGTACGTACGGCCATCTGACAGGCACATCAGATCACGGACGGAGTTGGTTTTTTTTTGAGAGTTTTTTTTTCGCTATAAGGCACGTGTGCTCGCCAGACAGACAGAGAGAGACATAGAGACAGAAAGCGAGAAATCACCTCCCAGGGGGGATGGTCACGCCGCAGTTCCTTCTCCTCCATTCTCCTCTCGGGATCTTGGGCATGCATGCACACGCGCCCGGCGTGAGTTTTAAGCCACCGGGTCCAGGACGCGAACCGCGGTCGACTACGTGGGAGTCCAGCGACATAGCCATTACGCTAACTGCTGGTTCCCGCGAAGGGAGTTTTGATAGAAATTCAGGTTCTTGGACCTGCATATAGCCTCGTGATGAAGACACCCAGATTACACATGGCCAGCCATGGTTCACATCCTGACCCCGGTGGCTTAAAAATCACTCTAGGCTTGTGGGTGTGTGCATGTGCATGCATGTGTGTGTGTGTGTGTGTGTGTGTGTGTGTGTGTGTATGTATGTGTGACCAGCCTCCTGACCAAATGGAGAAGTGGAAGAGAAGGGATTGCAACATGACCACACCCCCATTGGGGCACTCTCTTTCTCTCTTTCTCTCTCTCTCTGTCTCTCTCTCTGCTGAGTACACACACCTTCGTGCACTTGTACATAAATACATTCAGTTTCTTAGACCCTATTGAGCTTTACTGGATCAGAACCTTCGATATAGCAGGTCTTCAGGGGACAAGTAAGCCCATAAAATTGAAGGAACACCGATATATCATACAGACAGGCTAGAGAACCTACGTGGTAACACAAGGTCTCGGTGACTGGTTCATCGGAAAAGTCATGACATCTGTTCTGTGCAGAAATGTCTCATGACCTTTCCAGTGACCCGATAGTTTGAGGCAGGGAGCAGAAGGGAAGAAAGAAATACATAGGTTCATCTAATCAGTTCCTTAATATGCCATTGGCTTCCTTTTCCAGAACTATTTGGGAAATGATGAGGGATATCTTCTAAGTGTGTTTTGAGCATAATTTTTATGATAATGTGAGAGATGTGGCGATGAGCAAAGTAATAAAAAGGATGATCTCTAATGCATTTGGGGTTTCCCATGATGGGGTGGTAGATCTGGTTAAGTGGAAAAACAAGACAAAACAAAAACAAAACAAGATCAGGTGTTGGGTGCATTGGCCTGTCTGTCCCATCCACTGGTGGCAGACAAGCTAGTGTGCAGTACCAATTGCTCGTGGTGCAAGTCTGAGCCACTGTTCTTTGGTCAGTTGTTAGTGGAGATAGACATCACCCTTTTCATCCCCGGGAGGTGGAATTACAATGTCTGGTGGAGTTCACCCCTTCCCTTTCAGTCCCTTAGTGCCTGAAACTATTCTCTGAGAGTTTCATTTTCTTATGTATTTATTTTTTTATTTTGCTATAGAATTTGTGAACCCCCTGAGAGAGACAGAGAGAAAGACTGCATCCTTCCATGTAGGATAGTCACACCACAATCCCCTCTCTCCCTTCTCCTCTTGGGAGTTTGGACATACATACACACACCTGGCATGTTTTCAATCTGCTGGGTCTGGGACTTGAACTATGCAGTTGACCAGGTAGAATCCAGTCATCTTAGTCACCAGGTCACTGGCTGGTCCAGGAGTTCCATTTTCATTGCCTTCCCTAGACCTTAACGTCTAGCTGGCATTTGACTGATTGAACCCCAGACTTGCCTGTCAAAGCTGCCTTCAGTCTGGAAAAACACCACAGGTTTTATTTGCTTCTTTTATTTTTATTTTTATTTGCTTCTTTTATTTTATTTGCTTCTTTCTGAAAATACCCCCAAATCAAAGACTAAAATAAAATGGTGTAACAGACAACCTCCTATAAAGCAACACGTCACTTCCGTTACTCATTTTTCTGTCTAGTTATGGAATGTTTTTGAATATATACGTGTGTGTGTGTGTGTGTGTGTGTGTGTGTATCTATATTAGAGATTTTTGCTATAGGGCCCATGCACTCGCCAAGGAGACAGAAAGCAAGAAATCACCCCCCCTGCAAGGGATGGCCATGCCACAGTCCCTTCTCCTCCATTATCCTCTTGGGATTTAGGGCACGCACACACACGTACCCAGCATGAGTTTTAAGCCACCAGGTCTGGGACTTGAACTGCTGTTGACTACGTGGGAGTCCAGTGATGTAACCATTAAACCATCTGCTGGTCCCCCTATGCTTTCTTTTTCATTTTCTGTGTAAGCTTTTCGACCTGGCTCTACGCTACAGATAAATCATGTGCTCTCAGATGCCCTGTTGGTGAGGTCCCTTGAACTCCATATTCATGGAGAAATCAACCCTAAAGTGTTAGAAACCGTGAGCATTTATTCCAGGAAGGAACACTCGATGGAGTCCCCCTACATGACATGAACCCTGCTTCCAACCACGGGCCAGCGATCCGTGTGCATGCTGACCAATGCGTCCTGACGCATGCAGTCTGGGTTATGCTTCTAATCCTACAGACGCTCACAAAGAGTTGCCCTTCCCGGGCCAGCGACAGCAGGTTTTCTCTGTGCTGCTCAATAAATAGCTCAGGAGGGCAGGAGGATAGAGCAGTGGGCACTACACACCTGGAACCACATCTAGCTGTCCGCAGGGCGATGGAGACGCAGAGCCACCACCACGTGGTCCACTTCTCAGGCATTCTCATCTGGCTTCAAACCCTCATTTCAGCGGGCGTCTGGGAGCCCCACAGCCCACCTGCTGGTCAGATGTCGGACTCGCTTGCCCCCTGAAAGAGTTTTAAGGGGACTGTTCGGGTTCCCTTGTGTTCCCTGGAGTGACGTTAAATACATGGGAGTTCTCCCCTAATTCTTCATGGCGGGAGGCTGATGTATTTTTCCCCTTAATGAGACCAATCCTTCCCAAAGTGCCAGTATTTTGTCCGATGCTCCTTCGTTTGCAGAGAAAAATGCAAAGCTAAATGAACCGAAAGAACAAGGCTGTAATTAGGCAAGCCGACGCCTTAACTCTGCTGTAAAAACTGAAGGTACAGGGGCCGGGCAGTGGCACTGTGGTCCTACGTGATGCTTGGTAAAACCGCCTTGCATGGGAAGGTTCTGGGTTCAAGTCCAGGACCTGTCTAAGTGTGCATGGTGCATTGAGACCCATGATCCAGACCAGCTGAAGGCTGGGAGTGGATGTCAGGATACTGTCGGACGAGCTGTCTCTCTCTTTCTCTCTCTGTCTCTCATAGAGGAAATAAATAAACTTAAAAGTCAGTAAGATTGGGATCAGCAGATGGCTTCATGGTTATGTTGCTGGTCTCCTACATCGTTGACCGCAGTTCGAGTCCTGGGCCCGGCGGCTTAAAACTCATGCCGGGCAAGTGTGCATGCGTGCCCAAGATCCCAAGAGGAGAAGGGATTGTGGTGTGGCCATCCCCCTGGGATCTCTCCCTTTCTATCTCACTGTTTCTCTGGTGAGCGCACATACCCTGTAACAGAAATCTCTCAAAAACAAAAACAAAAACTAAGGTTGGGTTGGCCCTGTGGCCAACTGCTTGCAGGGAGTCAGGTCCCACACGGCTGACTGCAGTTTCAATCCTGACCCAAGTGGCTTGAGAAACATGGCAGGTGCGTGTGTGTATGTGTGCATACAGGATGGAGGAATGGAGTCGATGGGATTGTGATACAACCATGCTCTAGGGAGAGGTGCTTTCTCCCTCACTCCCTCTCTCTCTCTCTCTCTCTCTCTCTCTCTCTCTGTGTGTGTGTGTGTGTGTGTGTGTGTGTGTGTCTCGGCCAAGTGCATATGCCTTCTGGCAATAAAATAAAACAAACCAATCAAGGTTCTATGAACACTCCTAGTAGGTCGGCCCCAGCCAGAGCATTTCGCACCCCATTTCTCATTCTCTCTCTTTGGCAATCCTCTGTAATGCCCAGTTATCTCTGAGTGGAGACAAAGAACCCCAGCAAAATCAGCAAGCTGGGGACTCCGGTTTCAAAGCAAGTTTGCTCCATCCAGGACCTAGGAGGAAGACCTGGGGGACTCTGTGCTGTGAGCACTCCCGGCTAATTATAGTTTTCAAAGTAGTAACTCTTACGTGGGGGTCAGGGCTAAATGACTGTCGCTTGTGTCAGTCCCGACATTCTGCCTGGGGATTGGAAACCCGTCTCTCTCCTGCACTGACCTGGTACTCTTCCTATTTATCGCTTCCCCACTTCTGTGGAGAGCCGATACATGGCATGGATGAGTTCCCTAGAATCGGAGCTTCCTCTGCCTCCCTCACCGCCCTTGGCGGAGGAAGGAGCCCGATTTTCGCGTTTCCGAGTTTGGTCGGGATGCCGTGGCTTTGATAAGCATGCGCTTGATGTCTCCAGTTAAATAACAAAGTGCTCTCCAAAAGGCTCATTTTCTGTATTTGTTTCATTCGGGGAACAACACGGAGCAAGCTTTGGAAAGCAAGCATTTCATTTCAGAAGCTCTCCTGCAGCCCGCCGTCCGTAATTCAAAACTATCATCCCGTATAAATTGGTATCATTTTACCTTGAGTGCCTGGCGGAGAGATAATATTTGCAGACCTCTGACTTACCATCTAAGGCTCCGAAAGCAAGAATGCTGTGCTGGCATTTGTTCCCATGGGAGATTTCGCTCCTGGATTTTTAAGAGAGAAACAGGCTAGGCTTCACCAGGATTAATCTTACGAAAAATTAAATGGTTAATGGGGTCCGGGCTGTGCAAATGTGATTCCGGCTTAAGACCCGTATAGCACAGAGTCCAGATGGTATGCTTTGGGGAAAAAAGAGGAGTAAACAGAACTCTTGGGTCTGACCGCAGCTCCGAATGCGCCCCCAGTTGTGTATGTGCAAAGGTTTCAGCTGCTCTCTGGTGCAGCCATCCCAGGACTCAGTGCGCTCACACCTTTCACAAAGACGATTGCACTATATTCTAGGCCGTGGACAGGAAAGTTTGATGGGGACGCATTTTATGTCTTATTTTTTTTCCTCGAGAGATTTTTGTTATAGAGCACGTGTGCTCGCTGGAGAGACAGAGAGACAGACTGTACGAAATCACCCCCCCGGGGAGGGATGGCCACGCTGCAATCCCTTCTCCCCCATTCTCCTCTCAGGATCTTGGGCACGCACGCACACACACCCAGTGTGAGTTTAAGCCACCGGGTCTGGGACTCGAACTGCAGTTAACCATGTGGGAGTCCAGCGATGTAACCATGGCGCCCCCTGCTGGTCCCGCACAGTCAATATCTTACTGTGGCTCATTCAAGGTACTGGATTTTGGAGAACATAAGCAGGAAGCAGGATTAAGATAGGAGAAGGATGCAGAATGTTTTAGTTGAAGGACTGTGTGTGACAAATGTCTCCAGACGTTGGTCTAAAAATAACCTAGAGGACACCTATGCGTAAGCAGCAGCTAGCTTGAACACAGGAGCTGTGAGTGAGGCTTTGAAGACTCCCAAGCCCTGAAGCTGGCTCCCCAGCCTCTGCACAGCCAGCCTGTGTAAACGGGTCCTTCCTACACACGTGTCTGCCAAGCGAATCCCGAAAGGGATTGTGGTGTGGCCATCTCCCTTATAGGTGCATTTCTTTCCACCTTTCTCGGTCTTTCTCTGCCAAGCACATCCACCCTGTGGCAAAACAAACAAACAAACAAACAAATAAAAACAAACAAAAAACTAAAATTAAAAAAAATCTTTTTTTTTTTAAGTGGTTTTTCCTTAGGGCATGTGTGTTCACAGGAGAGAGAGAGACAGGAACATTGAGAGGGAAACTGAGAAATCACCCCCTCAGAGGGGATGGCCACACCTCAATCCCTTCTCCTCCATTCTCCTCTCGGGATCTTGGGCACACTTGCACCCGTGCCTCATGTGATGTTCAAGCCACTGGGTCCAGGATTTACACCATGGTTGGCCACGTGGGAGTCCAACCATGTAAGTGCTAAGGTACCTGCTATCCCCAAAAGATGATTTTTAAAGTCTGGTTATTTCATGAGAAAGAAAAAGATAAACAAGCACCTCCCCCCCCCCCAACAGACACCTGATAGATGCCATGATCTACCCCAGCCTCCGCCCGCAGGGATCACAGGCAGGTGTATCCTGTGTGCACAGGGAGGTCCCAGGGCGTGAACCAGGGACCTGCACCTGTGGGTCCTGTGTCGTTACTGCTCTTCCACCATCTGAACCCTATCTATGTGAGGGTCCTCTGTGTCTTTTCATGGCTTGAGAACTCATCTCATGGAACACTGCACCATATTCCGTGGCTTGGAGACCCCGCTCCTCTGTGGAAGGGCATCCTGGTTGCTCTCAAGGTTTGGGATATTACGAATCAATTTTTCCGCGTGGATTTTTGTGTGAACAAGGGTTGTCATGGAAGCTGCATACTTAAGACAAGGTTTTCTGTGCACCTTTTTTTCCTTTTTCGTTCTTATAATTATTACTATTATTTTGTGTACACTCAGTCACTATACATCATTTAGCTAGTAGAGAGGATTTAGCCAACATGAAATACACCTCAGACCAGTCTAGTTGAGAATACCATACATGTCATCATCAACAGGTAATCAAGCATTTCTGTGGCTCACAAATGTCTCGCCTCTCTGTTTTTTTTTTTTCTCCCTAATTATCTTCCCTAAACTCTTGCATTTTTTAAAAGAGTTTTTGCCATAGGCCATGTACGCTTACAAGGGAAAGACACAGTGAGATAGAGAGAGAACATGAGAAATTATCCCTCAGGGTTGTTATGCCACAATCCTTTCTTCCCCATTTTCCTTTCAGAATTTTAGGCACACATGCACATGTGCCCGGCATGAGTTTCAAGCCGCCGGGTCCAGGACTAGAACCATGGTCAGCCGTGTGGGAGTCCAGCGTGTTAACTACTACGCCACCTGCTGACCCTCATAGCATTTTCTTTGTGCTAAGGTACTTAAACCAAGTGGGATTCTATGTGAGTCGAATGTGTATGGTTGCATGCCTTTCTACATTGGCAAAAGGAAGTAAAACTCCCCAGACTCACCCACTCTCCTAATTTGGATGGTTTCACGCAGAGGTTGTTAGGTGGCCAGAAGGGGACATCTTTCTTTTGGACTCTAAGTGGGGTTCGTATCGCCTTGTTGTTTCTATTTCGACTCATTAGGCTAATTACTATTTTCAAAGTACTCAGACTTAAATCAGTGTCAAAGCCAAATCGTCCAAGCCCAAGCACACAGGTGGTTTTCCTAGCTGCATCAGGTAACTCCACAATGAATGTCAGCCTGACCCGCCTGATCATGATTCATCACAGCAGACAGATCACTACAAGAGCCCTCGGGGATCTCATTCCCTGGTTCTGACGATGACATTTATGTCCTCGGCGCCGGTCCTAGGAATGTTTATCATGCGAGTTAAACATTGAGAAAGATTGAACAGACCCTAGCTGGTAGCGTCTGCAATCAAATAGCAAAAATACATCTGGCAGCAAATGGCTTGGGTGTTGTCTTTCCGTCAGAAATCATCTCTGTCTCCTCTGTGGGCGGGTGGTCCCACCATCTTTCTCCCTCATTGCTAGACCAAGTAGGTGAGGCTGGAACTGCAGGTGAAGTCGCCCATCTCCTGGGTGCATCAGCTACCTGCTCCACACTGTGGATTCAACACCCCATGTTTAATTATTTCCAGTGCCAAGGCTCCTGGTTGCCTTGTAGAATATCAATTAGTGTATGGCCACCCTCCTGCAACTGGATGAATCCCACCCAAAATGTGGTTACTGTGTCAAGGCCAATAACGCTTCACACACACAGAGACAGGAAAATGTTTATTACTCACATCATTAGACTTTCTAGAGGGGTTAGGGAGAGGCCCTTGAGCAGGTCCGAAAATAGCTTAAAAGAGCAAGGAAGAGAGAGCGATCCTGATTGTACAGTGGTTAGGAGTTGTAGCTTAGACGAAAGTTTGCATATAGGCAGGGGCTTACATAGTTCAAGCCTTGTCCCTACCAGGATTTTCTTACCACCTCGTGAGGGATGAGTGGAAGAGCGACGCTTTAAACGCTCTCATCGGTTAAACATCAAAGACTCAGACTCGGGTACCGCAAAGCCTAGCTGTGTGTACTGCATTAGGCAAGCGGCATGTGATTATGTAAATCTCCACAGAAATTACACATTGTACGGTGATTTTTCATTGTTGCTAGTCATCGTCGGAGTCCATGTGAGAATTCGGACATGGACTGGATAGCAAGTATCATTTCTGGTTTTGTGAGATTTTTCTCTCAATACCTTCACTTATTTATGGAGAGGTAGAGTAATTGAGTGACGGTGTGGGCAATTGGGATTGTTAGGAATTTTGATGGGCCTTTTATCATATATTCTTCTTCAGCCATCATTATCTTGTGATTGGAGGACTGATAATAATGTACTAATCAGAGAGTCCTTGTTCAGCCCCCTTTTCACTCTTCAACTGTCTTCTTTTTTTTTTATTTTTTCTAATGGAAAACCTTACACATACATGGAAACGGAATAGCATGCCAAACATCCCTGTGCTCTTCACCCATATTTAACAATGGTCAACTCACGGTGAATCTCATTCAACGTATACCCCTCACTCAACGTCTCTTCCTCCTACGGTATTTTGAAGAAGACAAGAATCATCCTATGATTTCATCCATGGGTATTTCATTATGTGTCTAAAAATTTTTTTCTTCCTAATGTCTTTTATCACTGCTGTGTGATTCCTAGTGAGTTCATCCACTTACCTCTGCAAGGCTTGAGGGTCTGGGTGTGGGAGCCAGGTTTAGCTCTCACTTCCTGGATCTCCTACTTACTCACAATCTGAGCTTGAGCAGGTCCCTTGTCTTTTTACATTTGTGTTGCTTTTAGGTATAAAATGGACACCATACTATTAGATTGTCGGAAAAGTCATGACATCTTTTTCTGGTTTTCTGTGCAAAAATGCAGCACGATGTTCTCAATAACCCAATAGTCACTCATTGGGTTGAGTGTGGTCTATGCAAGAGAGCATGGGGCCAGGCCATGGCACAGCAGTAGTGCAACTGGATCCGAATGAGAAAGGTTCTAGGTTCACGTACCAGGACCTTCCTGAACATGCTGAGCACGCACATGCCTGTCATTTGAACCAAATGAGTCACAAGTGGACCATAGCGTACAGATTCGCTCAGGAGTCTCTCTCTCTCTCTCTCTCTCTCTCTCTCTCTCTCTCTCTCGCTCTCTCTGTCTTCCTCTCTGTATCTCTCTAAGAAATAGGCATACGGACTTTAAGAAAATTTAAAAATTGAGTTAGACGAGAGAATACGTGACAGAATCCTTTGTGTGTAGGGAATCCCACAGGTGGTGGCAATGACTGCTACTGTTACTATGGTTGCTCTTGTACTATAATGACATGTTATTTAAGGGTAGTGTATGAGGTTAGATTTGGGGAAAGGAGGTGAGGAAAAGAAAAATAAAAGTATGACGCATGTCACTATTCATGATGGACAGTTTTAGAAGTGGATATCTCTGGGGCCAGCAGGTGGCATGGCAGTTAAGGCGCTGGACTCCCGCACTGCCAACCAACTTCAAGTCCTAGACCTGGCCGCTTGCTCTCTCTCTCTCTCTCTTTCTCTCTCTCTAGTGAGTGTGCATGCCCTGTAGCAAATTTAAAAATATAATAATAATAATAATGAATAAAATTAAATGATTCTTTTAAACAAAGGAGTGGGTATCTCCTGTGAATATTAAGGAGATATTCTTCATGGGTCCAGAGGTGGTATGGAGGTCAAGGCAGCTGGATCCCATATGGCCAACGCTGTGGTTCGAGTCCCAGACTGGGTGGCTTAAAAAATCACACCAAGTACACATGTATTCTTGCCCAAAATCCCAGGAGGAAAATGGAGTAGAAGGGACTGTAGCTTGGCTATCCATTCTGTAGGGTGGTTTCTCACTCTCTCTCTCTTTCTATGTCTGGCGAGTACATACACCCTATAGCAAAAACAAGGAAGAAGACATTCATCATGAAATATTTGCAGACATCGTTGTTTATATACGAGGAACCTAGACAGTTTTGTTTTCCCATTCAAAAAGCACACAAACAAACGGTAGATATCTCCACACCCTCACGGGCACGGCTAGGTTGTAAGAGCAGAAATTTGGTCTCTCTGTCTTGTACCTTCCTCTGAGCAGCTCACGGCTGATGAGCCTGATTCTAGAATTCTCCATCAGCTCTCCCTGAAGAATAATTCCACGATAACCAGAAGTTCAAGCAATGCTTCCGACACCTACATCAATGACTGGATCTCCTTCGTATCTGTCTAAGAACCTTGCGAGGGCAAGCTTGATCCCCTTGTTGGGATCATCTTACACCAGCTCCAACATTCATGAGTAATCCCTTCCTTCTTTGAAGGGTTAAACAGCCGGTTGAGGAGATAACAACCAGCCAGTCGGGGAGAGGCACCCTCTCCCTTTCTTCTCTGAAGCTTGGACCATTTTACAGCAGAGTCTTTTCTCTCTCCAGGGCAGATCTTGAATGTTCTAGATGCGCTGCAGCTGGCTAGTAACACGCTCGTCTACTTCACATCAGACCAAGGAGCGCACGTAGAAGAAGTGAGCATCAAAGGGGAATTGCACGGAGGGAGCAACGGGATCTATAAAGGTGAGCAGGGCTGGCGTGGGCAGATCTCGGCCTCCCGGCGTCTCTGCAGGTCTCCTCGTCCTCGGTGTTAGAGCTTTTCCTCATTGTCCGCTCTTAGTGCTCCCTTGTGTCGCAGGTCACTGGGTGGTCAGAGGCCCACATGGCCATTTCTGTTTTGGTCCCCACAGGGCGTAAAAGCCCATAATTTATCTGGAGCCTCTTGAACGCCCTGCGGTAAGGGCCATCTCCATTTATTTATTTATCTATTTCGTAAGAGAAAGATAGAGAGAGGAATCCCGAGAGGATTCCCAGTGCCACGATCCACCCCAGCCTCAACCGGCCCAAGCACACCTAGCATGAACGCAGGACCGTCCCATGAAGCCTCTGCGTTCAAATATGTTCAGCATTCAACCTTCATGTCTCATTCCCCAGCTCAACCTTTGCTTTGTATCCCACTGTCCTTCTCCCAGTGAAGGAACCACAATTGATATTCAATGCAGTTCCACTGGATATACTGGTGTGTTCAATCTGAGCAGGACTAATCCCAGTACACTGGTATGCTCAGCCCCACTCTATGCAGCACCTCATTTTAGAGTAATAAGAAGTGAAAATTTGTATTCCTATAAACACATACGTTTGCTATATATAGGCATTTAAATATAGATGTATTTAAGTTTGCTATAGAGCGCATGTACTCACCAGAACACGATGAAGCAGGGGTGAGAATGCTTCCTCCAGAGGGGATGGCCACACCACAATCTCTTCTCCTCCATTTTTCTCCTAGGATTCTTTTTTTTTTTTTTTGGAGAGGTTTTTCGCTATAGGGCGCGTGCGCTCGCCAGACAGACAGAGAGAGACATAGAGACAGAAAGCGAGAAATCACCCCCCAGGGGGGATGGTCACGCCGCAATCCCTTCTCCTCCATTCTCCTCTCGGGATCTTGGGCACGCACGCACACGCGCCCGGCGTGAGTTGTAAGCCACCGGGTCCGAGACGCGAACCGCGGTCGACTACGTGGGAGTCCAGCGACATAGCCATTACACTAACTGCTGGTTCCCTCCTAGGATTCTTTTTATTTCCCTTTTTTATACATTCAATCACCTTATTTAGCTTACAAAGTGAATATTTCACTATGTGAACATTTCTCCCTAGTCCAATTGGTTAAACTATAAAATATCTTCAACAGATAATACCACATTTCTTTGTCCCATTAATGCTTTACCTTCCTATTTTTCTTCTAAATGTCCTTCCTTAGGCCCTACTCTCCCTAGGATTTTGGACACACATGTGCTTGGTGTGTTTGTCGGACAACCGGGTGCAGGACTTGAACCACCCCCTTGGCCATGTGGTATCCAGCCACCTAAACCACTGTACCATTGGCTCACGCGGTACATCTCTATATTAAGACTAGCTGTTTCAGTCTTATTTCCATGAGGTCACAGCCCGTATGAAGAGAGTTGTTTTTATTTTCTTATGTCGATGACAGAGTCTCTAATGATGGAGCTGTAGGCTGCATGTCACGCGCTGGTTCACCCTTTCATTCATTCTCTCACAAGTCTTTTACCTCCCAAAATAGCACCACGGCTGCCAAGGAGACAGGTCCATAAATCACAGCCACAGAATGGTTACAAAGTAATGAGTTACTGGGACCAGCAGATGACATAGTGGTTATGTCGCCGGACTTCCACTTAGTCGACCACGGTTTGAATCCCAGACCTGGCAGCTTCAAACTCACGCTGGGTGTGTGTGCGTGCGTGCCCAAGATCCCAAAAGGAGAATGGAGGAGAAGGGATTGTGGAGTGCTCATCCCCCCTGGAAGATGATTTCTCACTTTCTGTCTCTCTGTCTCTCTCTGCCTTTCCGGCAGGCACACATGCCTTAAAGCAAAAATGTCTCTTAAAGAAAGGTTAGTTAAGAAAGTTGCGTATACAATGTGGTGGAGCCTCAGAGCAAAGTGACACCTGCTAGCTGATGGATCGCAGGTAGTCTCTCGGGATAAAAGAGAGAGTCTTAGCAGTTAGCTTTGGGAGTCACCTCTTTGGAGACACAGGAATACATGGGTCAGAAACAAGGTAGAAGGGTCTTGAATGGGGTTAGCCACTCTGAATTTTTCTTTGCAGAAACGCATTGGATGTGGTTAGAAACGTGTCCTGCTGCTCTGCGGCTAAGCATTATTCTGTTGTCAGACTTAGTTCAGATCAACCTCGCAGGGAAACATTGCTCAAGCGTGATATCTTCAAAGAAAGAGGTGGTTTCCTCCGAGCGATGGGGAATAACCGAAGGCTTCTCAATGTCAGGACTTCTCATTTTCCAAAGCGGCAAACTCAAACACACACGCATGGTGTATGCAAACACCTGTTTTAATGTCATGCCCTGATCAAACGGCTCTCCCTCTGTGAGCAGTCATGCCTTCTACTCTCAATCAGAACCCATCAGAAAAGATCTTTTCTTTTGAACTCGTTGATTCCACTCTATCCCCAAGTCAAATCTGTTTCGCCAGTGAAATCTGCAGGCTAATTGGATGGGATGGGGGTGATGAAATCATCCTCCCACGCAGCTCAACAGGTCATCCCTCTGAATGACAGGAATATTCTATGACTGCCATAGCTTGTATTTTACTATAGGGCATGTGCGCTCACCAGAAAGAGAGAGAGAGAGAGAGAGACAGAAAGCGAGAAGTCACCCCCTGGGGGGATGGCCACGCCACAATCCCTTCTCCTCCATTCTCCTCTCGGGATCTTGGGCATGCACACACACCTGCCTGGTGTGAGTTTAAGCCACCGGGTCCAGGACTCGAACCGCGGCCGACTACATGGGAGTCCAGCGACATAGCCATTACGCCATCTGCTGGTCCCAGTATAGCTTGTATTTTAAATAACAGTAATAAAAAATAATCATGAGGAGGAGGAGGATTTGGAGTCAACCCCGTAGAACAGCCATTCAGCACTTTGCATAGAAAGCGGGATCCCACGTGGCCACCCAGGGTTTCAGTACCAGCCCTGACACGTTAAAAATTCAACATGCACATGTTCATCCCCCAAGTCCCAACAGAATGGAGAAACTGAGGGGAAGCATGGCAGCATGACTGAGCTCCACAGCAGGTGCTTCCTCGCTCTCTGTCTCTCTAGTGAGCACATATGCCCTCTGACAATGAAAAATTATTTATACTGGGACCGGCGGGCGGCCTGGTTGTTGAGGCGCTGGACTTCCACGTGGCTGACTGCAGTTCAAGTCCCTGACCTGGCGACTTGCTTTCTCACTTTCCCTTTCTCTCTCTTCCTCTCTCTCTGTCTCTCCCTGGTCAAATTAAAAAATAATAATAAATAAAATAAAATAAAATAAATAATTTTTAAAGAAAAAATGTAATATTATAGGTGTGAGGCAGCAGTAAAAAACACTAGTTTTGGTCCAAAAAATGTATTTGCAGTGTGATTATTCTTTTTAAATTTTGATATGGGCACACTGTCCCAAGACTCTTGCAGAAAGCAAAATTGAGAGATAGAAGGTAAGGTCAAATGCCTATTTCACATAGAATTCTGATCAAATTTGAGAAATCTTGGCAGTAAGCCCTTCACGTTGAAGTTCCTGAAATATTTATCTCTGAGAACCTTGTAAACTCAATTTCCCTCACTGTGCACATGCTGCGAATGATTGCGTCACCCTCATAAAACCACTTCTGTAAGGAATACCTTATCTGCCCAGTTAAGAATTAAGGAGTCGTCGTATCCAAGAGATCGTCTAGTTAGTTTGACAACGCTCCTGTATTGAGTCATTGCAATTTTCATAGACAGCAAATAAACAACCAAATGTCCCATCCCTTCCCTGCTAGCCTGAGATCTTTTACGGTTAGTATAATGCATGTAGAAATTCTATCAGGGGTGTTACGATATCGCAAGTTTCCATGGGACCAGCAGATGGCATAATGGTTACATCACTGGACTCCCATGTAGTTGACTGTGGTTCGAGTCCTGGACCCAGTGGCTTAAATTCACACCGGGCACGTGTGTGTGTGTGCCCAAAATCCCAAGAAGAGAATGGAAGAGAAGAGATTATGGCATAGTCATCCCCCAGGGGTAATTTCTTGCTTTCTATCTCTCTGTCTTTGTCTCTCTGGCAAGCGCACGTGCTCTACAGCAAAAATCTCTTTAAAAATGTTTCTATATTTCTACTTTGGAACCTTGCTTCTGCAAGGTCTCCCTGGATGACCAAACTGAAATTCCTGTCCCTTCCCACCCTACCTACTCATCTCACCACCATATTTAATTCCTGGCACGTTGGCTATGTGTGTGTTCATCAATTTATGTGTTATAGTCTGTCTCTCCTGTTATCATCCTGATGGATACGTAGGCTGCCTTATTCGGCCTACTGATCTAGTGCCTAAAATGCCTACAGAGCTAGTATTCCATAAATATCCGCTGATGCTGGCCCCATGACCTGGTGGTTAAAAGAGGTGGGTCCCACATGGCCGACCACTCAGTTCGAATCCTGACCTGGACGCTTGTTAAACATGGCGGGCACATGTGCATGCGTCCCCCAGATCTGGACAGGATGGAGAAATGGAGGAGAATGGATTGTGCCTGACCACACCCCGTGGGAGGTGTTTTCTCCCTCTCCCTCCCTCTCTTTCTCTCTCTCGGTCCTCTGTTTCTCTGTGATGAGCACATGTCATTTCTGGCAATGATGAATGAATGAATGAATGAATGAAGGAGCGTGTGCTGAGGACCAGTAAACACTTTCCAGATTTCTGTTGCGTCTGTCTCCTGGGACTCGCTCTGCATATTTCTCTTTCTTTCCTGAAACACCTTCCCTGGAGAAGAGACCAGAATAACTTCCTGGAGATTTTCTTGTAGTATAGTTTTCACACTGTTTGCTTCTTCCCCATCCTCACGGTACGGGCTTTGCTGGGATCTCAGAAGAGAACAGCTACACTTTCTGTTTCCATCCGTCTCCCAGGTCACAGTCTAAAAGAGGTCTCCCCTCCTCCCTTTTCCTCCACACCCCCCCCCCCCCGGCCGACAGGCGAGTCGTAAATGTCAGTGGGATAGATGAATTCAATCCAGACAGCTTCTGCAACAGAGAGGTGAGGGAGATGATATTTTCACGAGCGTTCAAGGGTGTAGACTGTCTCCACATGCAGAGAAATGCTTTGAAAAACACCCGATGCCGGAGTCTAAAAGGTTCTGCTGATGCTGGTATTTTCCTGGTACCTTAAGTGCAAATTTGAAAGGCAGATAATTGGCTCGAGGCCTGCTCGCTTAGGAGGTGCTTCTGACGGTCTCTGAATTCGGCATCTCTTTCCCTCACACAGCTTTTTTTTTTGGAGAGGTTTTCGCTATAGGGTGCATGCGCTCGCCAGACAGACAGAGAGAGACAGAGAGACAGAAAGCGAGAAATCACCCCCCCAGGGGGGATGGCCACGCCGCAATCCCTTCTCCTCCATTCTCCTCTTGGGATCTTGGGCACGCACGCACACGCACCCGGCGTGAGTTTAAGCCACCGGGTCCGGGACGCGAACTGCGGTCGACTACGTGGGAGTCCAGCGACATAGCCATTACGCTAACTGCTGGTTCCCCTCCCTCATGCAGCTTTCAGAGAGCGGTTACTGCTTTGATTGGAGGCAAGAAAATAGTGGTGAGAGGCCCTCGAAGTTTATTACAAGGCAGTTGCTTTCAGCGTCCATCTTTAGAGGTTGGCACACATGCTTGCCCGGTTCCCGAGAGTATCGGTGGCCCCTTCTTGTCAGATAGCACAGCTGCTCCTCCGTTCACAACCAGGCTGTGTCCTGGTCAACCCTGGAAGTCGACAGTGTTGCCATTCGAGAATGCACCCAGTGTACCTCACATGCCAAACAGCATGGCTTAGCCCAGCCCGCTGGAAACATGCTCATAACACATAGGGTATCTTCCAGTTGGGAAGAGTCCTCTGACACCAGGCCTGCTTGGTAACTGAGGGTTGAATAGCTCTTGTAACATATTTTTATTTATTTGATTTTTTTAGAGAGATTTTTTTTCTATAGGGTGCATGCGGTCACCAGACAGAGACAGAGAGACAGAAAGCGAGAAATCACCCCCCATGGGGGATGGCCATGTTGCAATCCCTTCTCCTCCATTCTCCTCTCGGGATCTTGGGCACACACGCACATGCTCCCGGAGTGAGTTTTAAGCCACCCGGTCCAGGACTTGAACTGCAGTCAACTATGTGGGAGTCCAGCGATGTAACCATTAGGTCATCTGCTGGTCCCAGTTCTTATAATTTATTCAAAACTAAAACTGAGGGACCAGCAGGTGGCATGGTGGTTAAGGGACTGGACGCCCACATGGCCGACCATGGTTCGAGTCGAGACTCGGCGGCTTGCTTTCTCACTTTCCCTCTCTCTGTCTCTGTCTCTCTGGTCAAATTTAAAAATAATATTAAATAATGTAATACTTAAAAAAAAAAAAAAAACCCTGAAAATGAAAAAACAGACTGCTTTATCACTTTCTCACTATCATGAAGTTGGGAGTTGATGAGTCAAACACCACTGTTGGGTGGACCGTCTAGACTAAGTGAGTCTGCCAGGAGATAGTCCACTGGCTTTTCCCCTTTGAAAGAAAGAGCTCATTGTCCTCGTTTTTCAGCTCGCTCATTCTGTGGAGTTTGAGTGACAGCCACTCCCACGCGGGCTCTGAACAATGCCGGCAATGCTGTCTTCTAGGCCATCAAAGAGAAGTTCCTGACCTCCAGAACCTGCATTCTAGTTGCCAAGACAGAGAAATAAAGAGATCATTTTAGTGCAATGCACTGGGAAGGGAGTTATGGAGGAGGAATGTTAGAAGGAGTTAGCCCAGCCTGGGCATCAGAGAATCTTCTGGGTGGAGCTGACATTTTGCAGACTGACGTGAAGCGTTTGAGGGGAAGAGCGGTGAGAAGTACATCATTGTAGGCGGGCTTGAGAAGGTCGTGTTGAGCAATAGCGCCCTGTCGTGCTTAAAGTTGAAAGTGTGAGTGAACTGTGTCAGGTGAGGAGGCCGAGGAGGGAAAGTAAGTCAGGGGTGGAGACTTGGGGTGCAAATGCTCAGTTCTGCTTTGTACATGACGATTGACCATTGGGAGCTCTCTTGTTGCTAACAGAAATACACGACAGAAATACCTGAGACTAGATGATCTATTAAAAAAAATGGAGGGGCTGGCAGGTGGCGTATGGTTAAAGGCACTGGACTCCCACATGGTCAACTGCGGTTCGAGTCCCGGACCTGGCAGCTTGCTTTGTCACTTTCCATCTCTCTCTCTCTCTGTCCCTCTCTGGTCAATTTAAAAATAAATAAAGACAGTTAAATAAAATAATTCTTTACCCCCCCCCCCCAAAAAAAATGGAGATTTATGTCACTTGTAGTTCTGGTGCCTGGAAAGACACTCAGGAGCATAAAAATGAAACCCAGAATATTTTATAAAACTCTGCTCAGATCAGGCATAAGAATGACTAGCATATGCTCATGCCATTAAGCGTGATTCGACCTGCTGGGTGGAAGCATTCTCAGGGACAGAAATAGAAGCCTTCTCTTAAAACAGCTGTTCCTAACAAGGGTCGTGGAGTAAATTGTAGACACGTCTCTGTAGGCTTGCCTGGAGAGATAGGGTAACTCAGTCATCATCCCTCTGTGATGGGAACATTCCTCAACGTGCCACCCACATGGTACAAGTATGAAGCTGACAATTACTCAACCAAATTCTTCCTTTAGACCATGCCTTTTCCTCTTGCTCATAAATTTGTAGGAAAAAATCATACAGATCCCTTAATCCGTTGATCTTTTCTCTCTCCTGCAACCCCCTTGTCCAACTTTTCTAACTCTCTTTTATGCAACCCAGGTCAAAGTTTATTGACACAAGGCAGGTTTTCTCAGGTAAAAGCCAAGGTGCTGTTACTTGGTAATGACTCAGAGTTACCCATGGGGATATCTGAACCGTCTTTGGAGAGTTTGAGTTTCTAGAGGGCAAAAATCCCCATTCATACATTGGGTCAGGAAAGCCACAACACATATTTGCATAGAAAAACATAGGAAAATACAGCATGGCTTTGGTGGTGACCTACTATCTTTGTGTCCTCTTTGGGGATCGGAGAGTCAGTAAATCCTGACTTCCAGTAGGACGAATGCTTAGACCACCATCTGGGACCATCCGTGACTTGCTGTGGAACCATGAGCAGAGTTTTCTCAGCTCAAAGAGGAAGCACTTGCTTCCAGAGAGATGGTGAGGCTCGAAGCAGTTCATGTATGGAAAGAGCTGGAACAGTTTCTAGGAGGCATTCAAGTCCATTGTCATTTGTAATCATAATAAGCCCTGGCTCAATAGCCGCTGAATGGTGTCAGGTGGTGGCATGGTGGTAATGTAACTGGACCCACAAAGGAAAGGTCCCGTGTTCAAGTCCGGGCACTTCCCAGAGCGTGGTGGTCATGCATGTGCTTGTGATCTGTGCAGGCTGGGACTGGGCATGGGTGTCAGTATGAAGACCATGTTTGGCAGTGCTTCTCCCTCTCTCTGTCTCATGGAAGAATAAATAAATGGAGTTTAAAAAAATCTGTAGAATGAATGAAGCATCCCAGGTCCACCTCTGAGTGTCTGCAAACTCTGTTCACTGATACATTAGGTCATCAAGGAAGTCATGACTTATTTTTCTGTTTTACTATGCAAAAATGCATCAAGACTTTCCCAATAACCCAGTAGATAGTTGGGGCCAGGAGAAAAGGGTGCTGTGCTTTTTTTGGCCGGCACCCAGGATTTGTATGTAGCCCTCTCCACCCAGCAATGCAGGAAGGATCAGACCCAAAGCTACACCATCTGACAGGCCAGGAGATTTGCTCATCAACACATATCTGCAGGTGTGTGGTCATGCTTCCTCAGACATGGTTTTCCATAGGCAACGTGTGCTAGTATGTGTTTATCATCTATTAAAAGTATATAAAAAGCGAACCAGCAGTTAGCGTAATAGCTATGTCACTGGACTCCCACGTAGTCGACCGTGGTTCACGTCCCGGACCCGGTGGCTTAAAACTCACGCCGGGCGCATGTGCGTGCGTGCCCAAGATCCCGAGAGGAGAATGGAGGAGAAGGGACTGCGGCGTGGCCATCCCCCCTGGGGGGTGATTTCTCGTTTTCTGTCTCTATGTCTCTTTCTGTCTGTCTGGCAAGCGCACATGCCCTATAGCAAAAATCTCTCCAAAAAAAAAAAAAAAAAAAAGTGTGTAAAAAAACAGAAAGGAGGGACCAGCAGTTAGTGTAATGGCTATGTCGCTGGACTCCCACGTAGTCGACCGCGGTTCGCGTCCCGGACCCGGCGGCTTAAACTCACGCCGGGCGCATGTGCGTGCGTGCCCAAGATCCCGAGAGGAGAATGGAGGAGAAGGGATTGCGGTGTGGCCATCCCCCCTGGGGGGTGATTTCCTGCTTTCTGTCTCTCTGTCTCTCTCTGTCTGTCTGGCGAGCGCACGCGCCCTATAGCAAAAACCTCTCCAAAAAAAAAAACAAAAAAAAAAACAAAACAAAAAAAAAACAGAAAGGAAAACTTTATGGGACAAAGAAATAGATTATTATCTATTGAAGGTGACTTTACAGTATGGTGAACTGGACTGATAAGAAATGTACATGCTGGAATGTTCACTTTGTAAGCTAAGTAACGTGATTGAATGTGTAAAAGAAATAGAAATAAGAATTTTTTAAAAATAATTAGGTAATTAACCTCCCCACCCTTTTTTTTTTACTGTGGCTGTGATAAAAACACTCCTTTTACAGCTTTAGAAGCTTGCACAAGATTATGTTTATGGATGCATTTCTGTATTTCTGAATATAATGTCATGACATCTCATAGAGTAGATTTAGATCTTCCCAACTGAGCATGTTGAGTTTAACACTTTGCTACCAGAAAGCTAGCACTAGCTGAGACCCCTTCTGCTGCTACCACACCATAAGTGCACATGTCCAAGGCTGGGGGCTGCAGGCAGATCGGCCCCCCACGTTCCCAGACCTGTTGGCGATATTCCTGCATCTCACCTGAGCAGAGGGTAAATCATTTGTTTTCATGCAGTCTTCTATGTGGCCATCTGAGACTCAGCACTCCTGTGGGTCTGGAATTTCTGGCATTGTGTGGCATTTCTAGAGCTTATCCAGGAGTTTCATTTTCTGTTTTGTTTGTTTGTTTTCAAAGCATGTATACCTCAAGCAGTGCTCTTATAAGATGTCTCTTCCATCACTGAGGGGTCTTGGATGTTAACTTTATGCCTTAAAGTTGGTGCACATGTGAATTCCTGGAGGATAACAGTTTGCTCTCAGTCCTTCTTTTCCCTTTTTTTCTTTCATTTTTTCGTTCTTTTTAATCACTGTGCATCTTTACAATGTACAAAATGGTTTTTCCCAACATGCTACTCACTGTGGGTATCTACCCAAAGGATAGGAAACCACGCAGTCAGAAAAACACTTGCACATCCCTGTTTATTGCAGCATTATTCACAATTATTGCACATTATTCACAAGACATGGAATCAGTACAAACATCTAAGGACAGATGAATGGATTGAAAAAATGTGGCACATGTACACTAGAGAATACTACTCAGCCATAAAGAACAATGAGACCCTGGCATTGGATACAAAGTGGATGTCTATGGAGGATTTAACGCCAAGCAAAGCAAGTCAGACTATGAAAGACAGGCACAGTCTTTAACTCAATTCAGAGGTTTTTCTGAGTTTCTCAATATAGTGCACCTGGGACTTGGGACCTGGGACCCTGCTTGTGATGTACACAGACAACTTGGCAGCAGCTTTTGTAGAAATTGAGTAAACTCCGGAGAACTCATTCAATTCACAGGCTCTGGAGTTGGACAATTTGTGTCTGTAACTACACCACATGGTAGCTGAATGATCTTCAGCAGTATACTTCAGTGTCTCCCAGCCTTAGATTGTACACCTGTAAGACAGAAAGAGATGAGAACCAAGCATGGTGCAACAGTGACCCAGCACTCTGCAGGGGTGACCAACATGGGAAGGTTCCTGGTTCACCTCCAGAGACCTCCCTGAGTAGGATGGGCACACACATGCCCATGATCCTGGGCTGGCTGGGGCTGGCAGTGGATCATGGCATGAGAACTCTGTGGGGCTCCTCTCTCTCCTATGGAAGAAGGAAAGAAAAAAAGAAAAAAGATTATGACCCTCATGGGGTAGACGAAAGGATCTGATGAGCTAAGATGTTTACTACAATCCATGTATTGTTATAGGTCGCCAGTTAGATTTGGTGCTTATTATTACCAAGAAACAATCCTTATACAGCTCTCTGAGGTACTTCATATTATTCTTCTTACTTCTTTGACTTGAAGACTATGAAAGCAATCGTATGTGTATATCTATCTATCTATCTATCTATCTATCTATCTATCTAGAGAGACTTTAATAAGCTTTTGTAAAAATGGAATTAAAGAACCAATTTATTTTAACGCAAAAAAATTTTGAGCTCCATGCCTGATTTTTTCATAATATGTATTTTTCATGAGCCTTTTGAAGACCTCTCCTATAAGGATATCAGAATCAGCTTCAGAAATTCTCCAGAATTACTCCCATCTCTACATCTCTAATTTACAGCATTGAAAATACATTAACAAGAGCTCTGGAATGCCCATTACTAGCCACCCCGAATGTTCACACCCTACATAATCATAGTGCATTTGTCCAGGTCAGCCTGGGCACGTCATTATTCCCTCAACTACATAGACTTTATTCAGATTTTACCACTTTTTTCATTGATGTTCATTTTCTGTTCTAGGATTCAATTTGCAATGCCAGGTTATATCTAGAGGGTAAGCTTTTTTTTTAGAGAGAGAGAGATGTTTACTATAGGGCACATGCACTCACTGGAGAGATGAAGAGAGACAGAGAGACAGAAAGTGAGAAGTCAGAGGCCAGCAGTTGGCATAATGGCTATGTCGCTAGACTCCCATGTAGTCTACCACGGTTCAAGTCCTGGACCCGGTGGCTTAAACTCACGCCAGGCACGTGTGTGTGCGTGCCCATGATCCTGAGAGGAGAATGGAGGAGAAGGGATTGTGGCATGGCCATCTCCCCTGAGGGGTGATTTCTCACTTTCTATCTCTCTATCTCTCTCTGTCTTTCTGGTGAGCGCACGCGCCCTATAACAAAAACCTCTCAAAAAAAAAAAAGAAAAGAAAGAAAGTGAGAAATCACCCCCGAGGGGCAATGACCACATCACAATCCCTTCTCCAGTCTCCTCTTGGTATTTTAGGCATGCCACACACTTGTGCCCAGCATGAGTTTCAAGGCACTGGGTCCGGGACTCAAACCATGTTTGACCACATGGGAGTCCAGCGCCTTAACTACTATGTCACTTGCTGGTCCCCAAACTATCCTTTTAAAGAGTGTTTTTTTTTTTTTCTTTTTTGAATAGTTGGGTTCACCACTTTGCCATTTACTTATTCTGTTTTATTTTAACCAATGGGACAGTACCTACATAGCAACACTTTCATGAAACTAGGTCTCCTTTTCTTTTTTCTTTTCTTTTTTTTTGTTTTTTGTTTTTTATTGTGATAGAGCAATCAGTTATTTTGTTGTTAAATGTAAAGTGAAAATGATGTGGGCTCGATGGAGCAGAAGGGCAGGTGAGAATTGTGTGAGCTTGATCAGATAGAAAGAAAACCAGACGGTAATTCACGGGCTGGGAGTCCTCCTCCTGCTTCTCTATTGACAGTGCAAATCAACAATGGCAAATCGGTTCAACTTCCCATTTTGTGGTTGTAGTCCCGGCGAAGCAAGAATAACAGTATCTGTCAGAGACTCTTCACCTTCCGGTGATGTGGAAGAGACAGAGGAAGGGGGAGAGCTTTCACTGTCTTTTAAACTTTCTTATGAGGCTGCCACAGCAAATTCTGTATGAGCTCTCCCTAAACGTCAGTGCACAGAAAACGTCTGAATGCATGTCTTGCCCAAGAGAGGAATTCAGTCTGCAATCTTCAGTTGTAGGAAATGAGCTTTGCGCACCTGCGGAAGGTGTAACGATTACATTGCTGGACTCCCACGTCGTCAACCGTGGTCTGAGTCCCGGACCCGGTGGCTTAAACTCACGCCGGGCGCATGTGCGTGCATGCCCAAGATCCCAAGAGGAGAATGGAGGAGGCAGGATTGTCATGTGGCCATCCCCCCTGGGGGGTGATTTCTCACTTTCTGTCTCTCTGTCTCTGTCTCTCCGCTGAGTGCATGTGCCCTATTGTGAACACTCCCTAAAAAAAAAAAGTTTTTAATATTTTATATTGTTACCTATTTATTTTACCTAATTTATTTTTTAATAAGTCTTTGTGGCATCCAATATGGTGTTTCAAGCATGCATGCCACGCGTGGTCATCCAATCAGGGATGTTACTGAATATATCATTTTCAACAAAGATCCTTTGCTTTTTAAGTTTTCATGGCTTTTATGTTCTCTGAGAATAGTCCGTTACATTCCTGGTATGAATTCGTGTTTTGTTTTTGTTTTGTTTTCTTTCTTTATTGGAGACAGACAGACAGGGACAGAGAGAGAGATTTCTGACAGGGTGTCACCCTGTCATGAAGCTCCTAACCCAGAATCCCCATTAGCCAGAATTACAGGGGCCTGGATACCTATAGCCAGAATGTTCATTCGGAAGAGCAACTGCTATGGTGTTCACACCCATGTTCAGCTGATTATAAATCCCTGGGGGGCACTTCTGTGGAGGAAGGAGTACTTATGCACCCATCCACGTCCCACCGGCGTGGCCTCGTGGTCTCCAGCTCTGGCCTCTCTGAGCTCTCTCCTGGCTTACTCTGTCTCTCTCCCTCACTTGGAGACATCCTCTGAGCTTTCCTGACATTCTGATCCACTCTGAGATGACCCTTGCAGCCACTGCCACTCCCTCCTTCATGCTTCATCTCATTATACCCTGATGGCCTCGTAGGTACCCAGCATTCCCTCAATTAGTGTGGTTATAAAGGCGTAGTGCTGTCGTCTACTGTCGGTGGCTGAGAGGAAATACCTGTGAATAGGTGATGTATAAGGACCAGCAGTTAGCGTAATGGCTATGTCGCTGGACTCCCACGTAGTCGACCGTGGTTCGCGTCCCGGACCTGGTGGCTTAAACTCACGCCAGGCGCGTGTCCATGTGTGCCCAAGATCCCCAGAGGAGAATGGAGGAGAAGGGATTGCAGCGTGGCCATCCCCTGAGGGGTGATTTCTAGCTCTCTGTCTCTCTGTCTCTCCCTGTCTTTCTGGCAAGCACATGTGCCCTATAGCAAACACCTCTTAAAAAAAAAAATAGGTGATTTATAAGGAGTGTATAAGGAGTGGAAGTTGCCTGGTACACAGTGCTAGTAGCGGGTACCACATGGCCTCGGGCGCTATATTACCACATGGCGACCGAAGCAGCTGGGTCAGCAGGCACCTGGAGAGAGAGAGAGACAAAGAGAGAGAGGAAGAGGAAACACAAGTCCTCACTGCTGTCGTGTGTCCTGCCCACCCTCCCAGCCTCCAGATCTGCCTGGCCACGTCGAAAGCAGGTCTTCTTCTTTCACCCCCACTTCTCACTGACAGCACTGAACCATGGGTGAAGACAGTGCCCTTGTGACCCAGTTACCTTCTAGGCCTCCCGTCCTACAATCCCACCACTTCCCGGCACCATCACGTGAGGGAACAAATGCCAGCATACGACCCCTTGGTGGGCAAGCCATTATTCAAGCCATGCAAATCAGATGTGTGCATTCCTGGCTTTGCACTGGCTGTAACCATTCTGTGTAACACTCGCACTATTTCTTGTGGGGCTAAGGCACACCAAAGGCTGATACCTGAGGACACTTGGCTGCTGTAACAGTTGACTAAAAGTTTTGTGTCTCAAAAACTGCATGAGTTTGGGACCAGCAGGTGGCGTGATGGTTAAGGTGTCGGACACTCCCACATGGCCGACCACAGTTCGAGTCCCGCACCTGGTGACTTGCTTTCTCACTTTCCAGTACTCTTTTTCTCTATGTAATCTCTCTCTGGTCAAATTAAAAAGTTAAATGAATGAATAAATAAAATTGAGTACATAATTCTAAAAAAAAAAAAAGCACGAGTTTATTGTCTTATAATCCTGGAGATGAAAAGTTCAAAATGGGTCCTCCTGGGGCAAAATGGAATTGTTATCATAGCTATGTTTCTCCTGGGAAGAATCCTTTCCTTTCCCTTTTCTAGTTTCTAGAGGTTGCCCCCCTCTTCCTTGGTTGGGGGGGTACCCTCCTCTATCTCCAAGCCCAGCCATGTGTCGCCTTCTTGTCTCTGAGGTTGCAAACTGTGCTGCTTCTTTCACTCTGACCGTCCCGCCTCCCTCTTTACTTTATGAGGGACCCTGCTATGACACGGGGCCCACTCAGATGGTACAGGGTAATCTCCTCATCTCAAAACCCATACTTACATCTGCAATGTCCTCTTTGCCATATAAGGTACTAGGTCCCCAGGGTCTAGGGATTTGGACATGGATATCTTTGGCCTCCCACCATGGGTGAGCAGCAGACATGATATTGGGACTCTCAGATTCCAGGGTCATCAGTTTGGGTCTTTGTTGCCCTGAGATGTGAGTTTTCCTGACCACAGAGTCATCACTCCTGACTCTCATGCAAAGCTAGCCATGCAGACCATACTCGTGGCCATGTCCTGTAGGAATTATTTTGACTTCAGCTTACACCATTGCCGGAGCCAGCCGGTAGGTAATTGTGGATACCTGAGTGCAGGGGTGAGGATTAGAAAGAAAGACAAGAGACAAAAGATGGGATTGGGAGGGCTACAGTCAAGACCGTCCAAGACTGAAGCCCCGAGTTTATTGCTCCTCATTCTTTTATGCAGAGGGTACAAGGAAGTTCATTTGTTTATTCTAAGACCTCTTGGTAATGGTTTCCTACACAAAATCATAGGTAACTATCAAACTATAATCACGAGTACAATCACGGGTTAATGATTTATGATTATCTTATATACAGAACACCCCGGCCTTTTCCATTCAGGTGATTGTCTCAAGCCAGCAAAGTTGGGAAGGAGTATGGCAACCAGTTCCTCAGGCCACCCTGACCTAAGTCAGGGTCAACATCACATGATGCTAGGCCAAGGAAGCACTAGCTCTGCAAGCCACCCCGACCGTTGCCAGGGTCAACGTCAAAGACGCTAGGCTTAGCAGGCCCCTGTCACATGTGCTCTGCAAGCCACCCCGACCATTGCCAGGGTCAACGCCAAAGACGCTAGGCTTAGCAGGCCCCAGCCATGTGACAGGGCAATGCTTTGTAACTGGCTCCCTACACACCATGCTGCTCATAAAATATGAAGGGACTTCAAAAATCCATGAAAAAAAATAGAATGAAAGTATAAATTCATTTTGGTGTAAAGAAAACAGCACATACTTTTCTCATAACACATATTTCCCCTATTTTTTTAAATAATTCTTTAATGTCTTTGTTATTATTACTGTTTTTCAATTTGTCCAGAGAGACAGAAAGAGAGAAAGGGAGAGTAAAAAAGCAAGCTACCAGGTTCAGGACTCAAATCGCTGTCGGCCATGTGGGAGTCCAGAGCCTTAACCACCACACCATCTGCTGGCCCTTCCCATATGCTATTTTAAAGTGTGTTTATTTACTTATTTACCTAGTGAGACAGAGGCACCCCCAGCAGGGTCGTCGTGCCATGATCCATCTCCAGCCTCAGCCACTCTGGGTCATGGGCACGTGTACCTGGCGTGTACAGGGAGGATGTGAACCCAGACCTCTTCGTGTGGGTTCAGCTGAGCATTGAACTACTGCTGCACTGCTTAATGCCTTCATTCCCCCACCCTGCCTTATTAAACTCTTTAAGTTTATACATTTCTTCCAGAAAAGAGAAAGAGAAAGGCCCATGAACTTTTTAAAAACCCTTCATCCACATTGAATGCACATAATGAGAGGACTTGGCCCTTCCAAATTGAGCGTCGGAGAGTACATTGAAATGAGCGTTGAGGAGCTTACAGTCTCCCCGTTCCCTCTCTGTGGCACCGTAGGAGGAAAAGCAAACAACTGGGAAGGAGGAATTCGGGTTCCAGGGATCCTTCGATGGCCTGGGGTGATACAGCCTGGTCAAGAAATTGACGAGCCAACAAGCAACATGGACATCTTCCCCACGGTGGCCAAACTAGCTGGATCACCACTGCCAAAGGACAGGTACTCGGTTTCAGGGTTGTCTGGGGGTGGTGTTGGTGTGTTTCAGTTTGCTGCATGCTGCCGTGTCACCTGTGGCTGGAGTTCTCTGGGTCCAGGACTTCCTAGTAGGATGGCCAATATACCAGCCCCTCTACCAATCCTATTATTCCAGTGGGAAATAAACTCAGAGTTATGAACAGTTCTGTGAGCTGAGATGTGGATGGCTGGTATTTAGATTTTGCTTTTAAGTCAGTTTTTTGTTTGTTTGTTTGTTTGTTTTGCCATTGGGCACATGTGCTCACTGGAGAGAGACAGAAGAGACAGTAAGAGGGAAAGTGAAAAACTACTTCCCTGAGGGGAATGGCTACACTGCAATCCCTTCTCCTCTACTCTCTTCTCAGGGTTTTGGGCATGCATGCACATGTGTCTGGCATGATTTTCACTTGCTAGGTTCTAGACTCCAATCATGGTTGGCCATTGTGGGGAGTCCAGTACCTTAACCACCACACCACCTGCTGGCCCCATAAGTCAGTTTCTTTCTTGTTTTCTTTCTCCTTCCTTCCTTCCATCCTTCCATCCCTTTTCCCATCCTTTCTTCCTTCCTTCTTCTTTTCTCTCTTTATCTCTCCCTTTCTTTTATGAGACACAGAGACAGAAAGAAAGAAAGACAAAGACAGAGGGACAGGTGCCCCCAACCGGGTCTCCTTTTCACAGTCCACCCCCAGTCTCAGCTGGCCCAGATCACAGAGATCCTGAGATGCGAACCCAGGACCTTTCGCATGTGGGTCTAGCTGCATTATCGCTACACCAACACCTGGTTTCTGGATAGTGTTTCATTGAGGTGCCTTGTTTTGGCACTCTGCTGATCCATGTCTCCCATCTTTCTGTCCTCATCATTGACTTGCCATGGGCAACTGGTCAACCCGCCTCTTGGCCTCCCACGTCTGCATCCGTCGCCTTTCCTTTCCATCCCACCAGTGGCTCTTTGCTGCGTTATTGAGGAAGGCAGCTGGTTCCCCAGCTACTGGCCCTGTTTTCCCAGCATGTCTTCATTTAGCAAGTTCTAAATGAAATGTCTTCCTCTTACATTTAAATACAACTTCATACGGCATTGCCAATGGTCTCTTCTTAAGTGTTATTACCAATCTGTAGAGTTTTAAGTGAAGCACGCTGATTAATTGTTTTCATTAGTGTGGTGGCAGGCCAGGCAAATGTCACACAGGCAGCTGCAAATCTCGTTTCAATTCAGCTGCAGCTGACGGAATAGCAAAGGGGAAGCCAGCCACAAAACAGCAGCTCCGCCCAAGTCGTCTGTCGACTCTCAGAGTGTACCTTCCACCGTTTCCAAGCTTGCTCCGTTATTTTTTTCCAAATTGTTTTCAAAATTCTGCTTTAGGTATGCACCCCTCCTCAACACACGTAGGCACATGTGCACACACAGGAAAGACAGATGGAGAGGTTGACCATTCTCAAACTTGTAGCCTCAGAGACCCCTTGACATTCTTCAATGACTGGGAAACCCACCGGTCTGTTGTGTATATGGTTATAGTTCTCACTGTTGATCATATTAGCAATTAAAACTGAGTATCTCTTTTTTTCTTTTTCGAGAGAGAATTTTGCTATACAGTGCATGCATTCACCAGAGAGACAGAAAGCGAGAAATCACCCCCCCCCCCCGGGGCGGTGGGGGGATGGCCATGCTGAAATCCCTTCTCTTCCATTCTCCTCTCAGAATCTTGAGTACTCATGCACATGTGCCCGGCATGAGTTTTAAACCGCTGGGTCTGGGATTTGAACTGTGGTCAACTACGTGGGAGTCCAGCGACATAATCATTATGCCAGTTGCTGGTCCCTAGAAGCAAACATCTTTTAAAACACATAGGAGTCCCGAGCACTCGTCCCATTGGCCAATACAGTGATGTTCTCATCCACCCCGTGGCTGTTCAGAAGTCCACTCTGCACCACTGAAAGAGTAGCAACGAGAAAGACCCAGCACGTCTTTTCGTTATCGTGAAAACAATATTTGGCCTCTCAGACCTCCCGATAGGCTCTCAGGGATCCCCGAGGGTCTCTGGATCATACTTTAAGACTAGTGGACAAAATGGATTCTCGAGTTGCCTGCTTGGTTTCAAATCCTTGTCTCCACTGCGGGTGAAGGATGAAACCTTCCTGGGCTCTGGCTCCTGGCCTGGAAAACAGATACGAACAGCATTGACATTTCAGTATTGATTGGAGGATTAGCAAAAGAGTGCAGGTAAAATGCCACACGGTTCTCCGGCAGTATCGGAGGGCACTGGAGCCAGGAGTCCCCTTGGGCACCCGAAGGCACAGGTGTTCGTGTCCCTTGAATGAATGGTGTGGTATTTGTATATCACCTGCGCACATCCTCCCACGTACTTTACGTCTTTTCTAGATTTTATATAATACCTAATGCAATGCCAATGCTCTGTCCATGCCTCACATGCTTGTCACGGCAAGGAAAAATCCCTGTACGTGATCAGTACAGATGCAAATGGCTTTTTCTTCTGGGTATTTCTGATGCATGCTTGGCCGAATCTGCAGGTGGGCAGTTTGTAGATGTGAAGGTGTTGTGTAGACAGCGTATGAATTTATGCCATGTTTGTTTCGCCTGCCGTGTGGACACGTGTGTTAAGGGGTACATTAGTGCACTTCTTTCCTTTTCCACATTTACTACTCTTCCTAGGGTCAGAACATTGGATGCCTTCGTTACCCTGGAGACAGCACAGATTAGAAAACAGAAATCCAGGGCCAGCCCATGGTGCGGTGGCTAGGTGGCTGGCCAGCTATGCGGTTTGAGTCCCAAACCTGACGGCTTGAAAGATATGCCAGGCATGTGTGCACGTTTGCCCAAATTCCTGAAAGGAGGGAGAGATGGAAGAGAAGGGGTCCCTTCCCCCTAAGCGGGTCTCTCTCTCTCTCTCTCTTTCCTCTCTCTCTCTCTCTCTCTCTCTCTCTCTCTCCTCTCTCTCTAGTGAGCACACATGCTCTCCGGCAAATTAAAAAGAGAGGATGGAAGATAAGGAGAGAGAGAAAAAAAGAAGGAAAGAAGGAAGGAAGGAAAACAGAAATCCAGCCCAGCCATGGTGACACAGTGGCCATGCAGTATCCTGCAATGCTGGAAGCCATGTGGATTATGGGAGTTCAGTTCCTGGGTTGACCTGTCCAGCCCAGGCCTGTGCATGTGGCCCGTCTAGGCACCCTTACTACAAAAAACGCGAACGAATTTGCAGAGAAAGGCCAAGTGGACTCTTTCTGTAGAAAACAGCAATACCGTGTGTGCCTTTGGAAGTGACTCCTCCCGCTTCTCTCCAAATTATGAGGTCATAAAAACATTTCTGAGCCTGCACTGTCGATGGGACTGTGCTGTCCTCCAAATTATTGGTAGTTAACCGTGAATCCATTGCCTGGTATCGTTTAAGAGTTTGGCTCAGCAGGGTCACTTTCAGCGTTTCATGGCGGAAATGCACTTCCCTCTGACAGGCTGTATTTCAGCAGCGCTGTTCAATGCTGGCTCTTCTAGCAGCGTGATTTATTACCACCTGCTTCTAGGAAGGAGATGGTGACGTCTGGTGTATTAACAAAATCCAAAACATGAGTCTCTCTCTACATTTGAAGAAAAAAAAAATGTCTGTAGAACTAACATTTTCCCCTTCCTTTAAAAAAAAAAAAAAAAAAAAAAAAAAAAAAGAACTTGGGACCAGCAGTTGGTGTAATGGCTATGTCACTGGATTCCCATGTAGTCGACTGCGGTTCACATCCCGGACCCGGTGGCTTAAAACTCACGTGGGGTGCGTGTGCGTGCGTGCCCAAGATCCCGAGAGGAGAATGGAGGAGAAGGGATTGCGGCATGGCCATCCCCCCTGGGGGGTGATTTGTCACTTTCTGTCTCTCTGTCTCTCTCTGTCTCTCTGGCGAGCGCATGCTCCCTATAGCAAAAAAACCTCTCCATAAAAAAAGAACTTGAAGATTTTGCTTTTAAGTCCAAAAACAGTTTTATGAGATTCGGTGTTATTTTTAAATTAGATCTCACCTTTCTTTTGGGTTATCGGGAAAGTCGTGACACGTTTTCGCGTAGAACAGTGTAGGAAAATATGTCATGGCTTCCCCAACAGCCTAACATGACCATAACCAAATTCTGGTCTCAGAATCGTATCTTAGAAAAGCAGCTCTGGGCAGATGTGGGTGCAGTGTAAATGATGGTGTGAGGCCGACTCACATGGTTAGGTTCTTGGTGTGAGTCTAGCAGCCTCCCTGAGTACGCTGGGCACACGTGAGTCTGTGATCCAGGGCTGGCCAAAGCCGAGGTAGTTTGTGGCATCAAGACCCCCTTGTCAGACGTGCTGTCTGTCTCTTGCTCATAGAATAGATACAAAACACTTTTTTTTTTTAAAGACCATCCCAGAAGCTGGCAGCTGGCGTAGTAGTTAAGGCACTGCACTCCCCCATGGCTGACTTTGATTTGAGTCCTGGACCTGGCAGTTTGCTTTGTCACTTTCCTTCTCTCTCTGTCTCTGGTTAAATTAAAAACAACAATCATGATAAATAAAATGAAATAAATCATTCTTTTTTATTAAAAAAAAAAAAAAAGAGGCCACTCCATATTCTTAAATCATGTGTTGAGTTTTGCTGGTGAATTAGAAAAACAAAACCAAACAAACAAACTTAGCTCAAAAATTAAAGGTTGGGGCCAGCAGGTGGCATGGTGGTTAAGGTAGCTGATCTCCCATATGGCTAATCGTGGTTCGAGTCCCAGACCTGGCAGTTTGCTTTCTTACTTTCCTTCTCTCTTTCTGTCTGTCTCTGGTCAACTTCAATAAAATAAATTAATGACAATGAATAAAATTAAGTAATCCTTACAAAAAAAATGAAAAGTTAAGAAAGTGTCCCCAAAAATGGAAATTTCATCTTGCTTTGGGAAGCTGGTGGACAGGTCTTCTCTGAGCTTGGAGGTGGGCATGTCCCTTGTTGGAAACCTTCAGATTATTCTTCGCCATCGGAGGCTTCTCAGGGTCTACCTACCTACCCTCCTTCCTGAACAATCTCCACTTATCTTCTCCTGTCTTTCGATCTCCTTCGGGATCTCATATCAGTAAGAGTTGAGTCTTTCTCAAAAGGCATTTTTTAAAAACTTTAAAAAACTAGGACCAGCAGTTGGCGTAATGGCTATGTTGCTGGACTCCCACGTAGTCGACCATGGTACGAGTCCCAAACCCAGTGGCTTAAACTCACGCCAGGCGCGTGTGTGTGCGTGCCCAAGATCCCAAGAGGAGAATGGAAGAGAAGGGATTGTGGCATGACCATCCCCCCTGGGAGGTGATTTCTTGCTTTCTGTCTCTCTGTCTCTCTCTTTCTGGTAAGCGCATGTGCCCTATAGCAAAAACCTCTCCGAAAAGCAATTTTTTAAAAAAATATAAGAACCGCCACCTCGGGTTGAAAACGACATGGCAGAGAACATGCTGCATATGAACAGAACGATCCCTGCCCTGTTTCTTTCCTCTCCGCGTGTGGTGAACAGGGACGTGGGCTTGGGGAGGGAGCCCAGCCTGCCTTGTGCTTTTATTTTTAGCTTAGGATAATAGAATATTTTCAGTCTGCAGACTTCTGCACGCCACATGATTAATAACAAGTATTCGGGCCAGAGAAGTGCTGGGCAACGGGGCTATAATTACATTCCTGGTTTTTAGTGACACCAAAATAAACCAGAGGCAAACCCCCAAGGGGCGGCTGACCTCGTAAGCACGCTTACGCTTACCCGAGTCAGAGCCGTGTTGGACTCTCAGCATCCACATGCCTTGTGGTAAGAGAGGGCAGCAGTGCTGTGTTTTCATGGGGGAAGAAAATGCTCACGTTAAACACCCCAACTCTCTCAACATGCTCCTCCACCCCGTTTCAGCGTCAGAGGCCTCCTGGTAGCAATGACTCTAATTTCTCTCAAGGAGCAGTTCATTTATAGTTAAGCTGAAACAAAATTGGGGGCTCTTTATTGAAACACTAAGAAATCTTAACTTTGCTCATCTTGGAGTGTATATATATATATATATATATATATACCTGCTTGCAATTTGTTTTTTTGTTTTTGTTTCTGGTTTTTTTTTTTTTTTTGGAGAGGTTTTTGCTATAGGGCGCGTGCGCTCGCCAGACAGACAGAGAGACAGAGAGACAGAAAGCAGGAAATCACCCCCCAGAGGAGATGGCCACGCCTCAATCCCTTCTCCTCCATTCTCCTCTCGGGATCTTGGGCACGCACGCACACGCGCCCAGCGTGAGTTTAAGCCACCGGGTCCAGGACTCGAACCGCGGTTGACTACGTGGGAGTCCAGCGACATAGCCATTATGCTAACTGCTGGTCCCCCTGCTTGCAATTTGGAAACCTTTATTCTTGACGCAATTAGCTACCCAGTAATAGAGAAGATTTTTTTTTGTAGTGGGGGCAGGTGCAGACAGTGGTACAACAGTGAAACGTGACACCCTGCAATGAGAAGTACTTGGGAAGGTTCTGGGTTCGCATCCAGAGACCTCCCTGTGTATGCCAGGCACGTATGCCCATAGTCCAGGGTTGGCTGAGCCTGGGGTAGATTGCACTATTAAGACCCTGATAGGAGTGTCTGTCTCTCTCTCCTTCTCTCCCTGTCTCTCTCCCTAATGGAAGAAATAAATAGGTTTTAAGCGAACACAGTATTTTTTTTTTTATTTTTTTTTGGTCATTTGGGAACTATCCATCCCCGGGGTATTTAATATTATCATTATTGTTATTTACATTTTAATTCATTCTGACCTAGAAATTGGCTTTCATCGAAGTCTGTTCAAGTTGCTTCTTGCTATATATTAACAGTAATTTTAACCCAAAATGTCAAATGTGCTTTCTTTCTCTTTTTCTCTCTTCCTTCCTTCTTTCTTTCCTTCCTTCCTTCCTTCCTTCCTTCCTTCCTTCCTTCCTTCCTTCCTTCTTTCTTTCTTTCTTTCTTTCTTTCTTTCTTTCTTTCTTTCTTTCTCTTTCTCTCTTTCTCTCTCTCTCTCTCTCTTTCTTTCTTTCTTTCTTTCTTTCTCTCTCTCTCTCCTCTTTCTTTCTTTCTTTCTTTCTTTCTTTCTTTCTTTCTTTCTCCCTTTCTTTCTTTCTTTCTTTCTTTCGCTCCCTTTCTCTTTTCTTTCTTTTTCTTTCGCTCTCTCTCCCTCCTTCCTTCTTGCATTTCCTTTCTTTCCTCTCTTCCTTCCCAGAGGGCCTGTGTGCTCACCAGAGACACATAGAGAGAGGGAGAACAAAAGGACCCCTCCCGCCCTAGGTAAAGGGCCTATCAAAATATCAAAATCCCGGGAACCAGCAGTTAGTGTAATGGCTCTGTCGCTGGACTCCCACATAGTCGACCGTGGTTCGAGTCCCGGACCCGGCGGCTTAAAACTCACGCCGGGCGCGTGTGCGTGCGTGCCCAAGATCCCGAGAGGAGAATGGAGGAGAAGGGATTACGCCGTGGCCATCCCCCCTAGGGGGTGATTTCTCGCTTTCTATCTCTCTGTCTCTTTCTGTCTGTCTGGCGAGCGCACGTGCCCTATAGCAAAAAAACTCTCAAAAAAATAAAATCAAAATCCCTTGTCCATCTCTCCTTCCTTTCCAGCATTTTGGGCATGTACGCACATGCTCCTGGTGTGTTTCACAAGCCACCAGATCCAGGACTCGAACCACACAATCAGCCATGTGGATGCCGCTGCTTTACCCACCAGATTATCAAGTTAGCTTGGTGCCCTTCATTTTTTCTTTTTTTATGTTTAAGAGCCCTCTCGTGAATTTTATCTGGCCATCGGTAGACAGAAACGTGGGTTTAGAAGCAGCAGCCAGGACTAACCAGCAGTTAGCGTAATGGCTATGTCGCTGGACTCCCACGTAGTCGACCGCGGTTTCTCGGACCCGGTGGCTTAAACTCACGCCGGGCGCGTGTGCGTGTGTGCCCATCCCGAGAGGAGAATGGAGGAGAAGGGAACCATCCCCCCTGGGGGGGTGATTTCTCGCTTTCTGTCTTATGTCTCTCTCTGTCTGTCTGGCGAGCGCACGCGCCCTATAGCGAGCAGCAGCAGCCAGGAGAGAAGGGAGAGCGCACATGCCGACCACCTGGGTCTCCACCCCATCGGCTCTGAGCGGGCACATCCTCTTGGGTTCATTCCTTACACTTCCCTGTCCTCGGCCTCCTCAGCACTGCCATGGAAGTAACCGTCGTCCCAGCTCACGGTGGTCCTTGGACAGTTAATGAACTGACCCGAGTGGAGCTGGGACCGGCGTGGTCACTTGGTCCCATCGGGGTTGGCTCCTCTGCTCCACGTGGTTCATTTCATCAGGACCGCGCCCTCTAGCATGCTCGCTTTTGCTCGAAGGACGTTACAGACCTCCGGGCGGGTTAGTGCCAGGGCAGCGTGGCTGATTTTCCACCCGGTGTGCACCTGCTTTGTCACACAGGGTCATTGACGGCCGGGACCTGATGCCTCTGCTCCAAGGGATTACCCAGCGCTCCGAGCACGAGTTTCTCTTCCATTACTGCAACGCCTACCTGAACGCCGTGCGCTGGCACCCACGCAACAGTGAGTAAACACAGCTTCCCGCTGCCCAGGCCCTGTGCCGTCTATGCTGGGATACACGGACGGGAGATGGTGCTGTGGGCTGGGTGCTGGTGCCCCTTCCCTGCTGCCCAAGCTCTGCACCATCTACACCGTGAATAGAGGAAGGAGAGTTGGCTCTGTGGACTAGGTGCTGGTGCAGCTGCCACACAGCTAGGCCCACATGAAAAAGGTCCTGAGTTCGTCTCCTGGGGCCTCCCTGAGCACATGATCTCTCAGGGTGGATTGCAGAACAAAGACCTTATTGGGTTGTCTCTCTCTCTCTCTGAAGAAATAAATAAGTAAATGTGAGGGAAAAAAGATACCACAAAAACGATGGTATACAGACCATGGCATTGGTAAAATGAACACTATAGGAGGTGACCCCACATGGGGAGGTTCCTGGTTCGAGTCCAGAGAGCTCTCTGAGTAGGCTCGGCATGCACTTGTCCCTGACCTAGGGCTGGCTGAGGCCAGGGGTGAACCATGGTGTCACCCCTGTTAGGGGTGCTGAGTCTCTCTCTGGAGAAATAAATAAATGTTTAAGAAAAACCTTGCTCCACAGAGCCCAACAGATCCTCCAAGTACAACTTCTCTGCTCTATTCTCTTTTTCCTCTTCTCTTCTCTTCTCTTCTCTTCTCTTCTCTTCTCTTCTCTTCTCCTCCCCTCCCCTCCCCTCCCCTCCCCTCCCCTCCCCTCCCCTCCTCCTCTCCTCTCCTCTCCTCTCCTCTCCTCTCCTCTCCTCTCCTCTCCTCCTCTCCTCTCTTCCTCTCCTCTCCTCTCCTCTCCTCTCCTCTCCTCTCCTCTCCTCCTCTTCTCCTCTCTCCTCCTCTCCTCTCCTCCTCTCCTCTCCTCCTCCCTCTCCTCTCCTCTCCTCTCCTCTCCTCTCCTCTCCTCTCCTCTCCTCTCCTCTCCTCTCCTCTCCTCCTCTCCTCTCCTCTCCTCTCCTCTCCTCTCCTCTCCTCTCCTCCTCTTCTCTCCTCTCCTCCTCTCCTCTCCTCCTCTCCTCTCCTCCTCTCCTCTCCTCTCCTCTCCTCTCCTCTCCTCTCCTCTCCTCCTCCTCTCCTCTCCTCTCCTCTCCTCCTCTCCTCTCCTCTCTCTCCTCTTCCTCCTCTCCTCTCCTCTCCTCTCCTCCTCCTTCTCTCCTCTCCTCCTCTCCTCTCCTCCTCTCCTCTCCTCCTCTCCTCTCCTCTCCTCTCCTCTCCTCTCCTCTCCTCTCCTCTCCTCCTCTCCTCTCCTCCTCTCCTCTCCTCCTCTCCTCTCCTCTCCTCTCCTCTCCTCTCCTCTCCTCTCCTCTCCTCTCCTCCTCTTCTCTCCTCTCCTCCTCTCCTCTCCTCCTCTCCTCTCCTCTCCTCCTCTCCTCTCCTCTCCTCTCCTCTGCTCTCCTCCACTCTTCTCCTCTCCTCTCCTCTCCTCTCCTCTCCTCTCCTCTCCTCTCCTCTCCCCTTCTCTCCTCTCCTCTCCTCTTTTTCTCTCTATCACCCTGATCACAGAGCGGTACAGCTAGGATATCAAAGGGTCATGTTATGGGTCCCCAAGCCCCGCCTGTGTCTCCTCTTTGCCAGCAGGGGGAGCTGCCTTCTCTGAGCTACGCAGTCACTGCAGCTCCCTCCTTGGCTACTCTGTGCCCTGCAGGTTCCTCTGCCTGAAAGGACTCCTGCCTCTGCCCCCGCAGAGGATACCCATCAATGTCCCTGCCACCCCGCTGAGGTGTCTCCCTGCATGCTTGCTCTCAGAAGCACTTTCTACATGCCGCCGTGATGGTGCTGCATGCTAGGGAATGAATGAATGACAGCATTCCTTCCCGTGTTCGTCTGACTGGCGCCCCCTAGGTGGCGTAGTCTGTAGCATACAGAATTGCAGTGCTGGAAGCCACGTGGCCGACTGTGAGTTTGAGTCCCCATCCTGGTCAGCCAGAAACAGGGCAGGTGTGTGTATGCCCAAGGTCCCAAGGAGCTGGAGGGCTAAGGGATTACAGCATGATGAGACCCTGTGGGGGTTACTTCCCTCTCAGGCTTTCTCTCACTCTGTCTCTCTCTCTGACTCTCTCTTCTAACACACACATACGTAGGTGCACACACTATCATGAACAAAAATGCATATCTTTCTCTCCCCAGTCTCCAAATGACGATCCTGATATGTTAAATCTGTATCCATTGCTGGATTTAAATGTGTATTTGCTGGATTTAAATGTGTGAAGCAAAGCTGAACTGCCGCATCGTTATCACATGTTCAAACCCGGCCTTCCCTCTGTTGTGCACTTTATCGGTAATAGGATCTGTGTGGATTTTCCAATGTGGGCTTTACAGGGTTATTTCTGACAAGCATAAAGGGATGAATGGAAGTGGATATCCAAGGCGTCGTTAGAGACTTCACACATTTTTTAAAATATTTATGTATTGTGGAGCTGGCAGGTGGCACGGTGCTTGAGGGTGCTGGACTCCCACATGACCTACTGCAGTTCGAGTCCCGGACCTGGTGGCTTGCTTTCTCTCTTTCCCTCTCTGTCTCTCTCATACATATGCATATGTATGTATGTATTGTATAAGCAAGAGAGCGAGTGAGAGAGAGAGAGACACTCTGAACAGAGTCCCTGTACCACAGTCTACCCCCAGCCTCAGCCACCCCTGAGTCATGTGCACATGCATGCCTGGTGTACACAGGGAGGTCTCTGGATGCAAACCCACAATCATCCCATAGAGCCATGGTACAACACTGTACCATGGGGGGAGCCAGCAAATGGCACAGTGGTTACATCACTGGATTCACATATGGCTGACCGCGGTTCAAGCCCCAGAACCTGGTAGCTTGAAACTCACACTGGTCATGTGTGTGTGTGTGCCCAAGATCCTGGGAGGAGAATAGAGGAGATGGGATTGCAGCGTGGCCATTTTCCGTGGGGGGAGATTTCTCACTTTACCTCTGTCTCTGACACTCTCTTTCTTTGGTGAGCAAAATCCTCAAAAAGATACAATAAAATAAAGTAAAATGAAATAAGTGAAACGCTGTGTCACCATCCAGCCCCTAGGTGTTTTCTTCATATCTTTGAAACAGAATTACAGCGATGTTCGTGGCATGGAGATGAGGCCATGTCTGCAACCACTGTCCATGGTGGCTGGACTCCCCGTTCCCTCTTCAGAGGTGAAATCAAACACTCCTCTCCCATCGTGCGCTTTGGAGTTCTGCTCTGAGAGGCTAGACGCCCACCCTGGGGCACGCCATAGCCTCCCCGCTATTGTCTCCTTCTTAAACTTGGCGATTCTCACACTGTCTTTCAGGGAATCCCAGTCCCCACCCTACCCACTCAGCCGGTTGACCGAACGCTTGTCCTTTAAAGAGCAGCCTATTATTTTTAAAGTGGGAAATTGCAGCCCTTCCATTAGCCGCAGAAATAATCCTGGGTTTAGCCTTCTAAATTTCCTGGCAGCTTCCTTCTGATCTATTCCAGAAGATGAAAACAACACACATGGGCTTGCAATCTAGGCCTGAAAGGATTTAATTCACATATCTCACCCACATGTCGACAGTTCCTTATCTTCATGGGAGACTGTTTCTGCTTTTGTTGTGTTTTTTTTTTAAGAATTATTTAAAATTTATTATTATTATTATTATTATTTTAAATTTGTTACAGAGCACATATGCTCACCAGAGAGATAGAGAGGGAAAGTGAGAAAACTAGCTTCCAGGTCCAGGACTTGAACTGCTGTCAGCCATATGGGAGTACAGCACCTTAACTACCAAGCCACCTATAGGCCCAGACTATTTCTTTTTTGGAACAGTTGATAGCATTTAGGGCTCAGCCCTCTAATAAATGAGAGCTCTACTGTTCTTGATTGCTTTCTTTTTTTAAATAGTATATGTCATTTATTCTTTCTCTCCCTTCCTTCCTTCCTTCCTTCCTTCCTTCCTCTCTCTCTCTCTCTCTCTCTCTCTCTCTCTCTCTCCCTTTCTTTCTTTCTTTCTTCTTTCTCTCTCTCTCTCTCTCTCTCTCTCTTTCTTTCTTTCTTTCTTTTCTCTTCTTTCTTTCTTTCTTTCTTTCTTTCTTTCTTTCTTTCTTCTGAGAAATACAGAAAGACAGGCTCTCCCAACAGGGTCTCCAGGCCACAATCCACCCCAGTCTCAGCCGGCCTGGACACACGCATGCATACACCTGCCATCATCTCCTGAACCTAGACTTTTCCCGAGGGGGTCCAGTGGCATTCCCACCGATCCAGTGCCTGGCCCCCTATTTCTTTTGCCATGGCACTTGCGTGGAGTATGAAGAACACAGTTTCTCCGACCCTGGGGTGTTTGAGGAAGTACGGCCTGTCCTGAACCTTGCAGAACTGCGTTTGAATACAGCCCCACCCCCGGTTAGAGAAGCCAGAGGGAACATATTGGATCAGGAGCTGGAGAACACATTCTGTGGAGGAGTACAGAGAAAAGGGACAGGAAAAAGACAGAAAATAGGAGTAAGTGAGAAAAACAAGACCCAGTTCCTGACAGGCAGCTGGCCCTGGGATAAAATTTGCTTCATAGATAGACAAAAGCGGCATTTGCTTTTCATGCAATCCTTTAACATCTCACACTTTAGTAACAGAAAAGGAGAGATCACTGTATCTCAAGGCTAGAATCATTCATCTCGCTGAAAGGTCTCAATCCATCACGGATTTTATGAATCGTCCATTATTTAGTTTTCAGATTATATCTGAATTTAGTATGTTTGCACCTTGGCTCTCTTACATAGCTTTGGGTTTATTTATGTAGTGTTTGGTCTATTAATTTTTTCCCCAAATTTCTATCTATTAACTAGTACTTTAGCTATTTCTTTTTTTTTTTTTTTTTATTTATTGAGCACCTACCGTGCCGAATGCTCTGTATTAGCACAGGCATGTCAGCGAGAAGAGCGGACAAAATTCCCTGCCTGAGAGTTGCTTGCATCTTAGAGCCTTGTGTGTTCATTTCTGGGAGCACAGAGGTACAAAGAGGAAACGTGACTCCTACCCATACAGAGCTTTCTGGAGAATATGAAGCCAGTTCTAGTCGAGTGAGTCCGCTTCGATCATTGCAGGTGTGTTGCCAGTAATCACTGGACTCTGTGGCCCACTTCCCACAAGACTTAGGGATGACAGAGTTGCTAGCCAACCTCAAAATGTTTTATTAGAAAAGTAGTTCAGGATCATGGCTTAATAACAGACTGCTGTGTGCTAGAACCCGCTTCTTGTTCAGGAACCTTGTCGGCCAGTTGTTGGCCATCTTGGAAGCATTTACACCATGGCAATTGGCAAACACAACAGATAGAGTCTCTATTCCTCCCTCAGAGATACTAGTAGACTAGAACTGATTGCAGATGTTTTTTACATTCCCATTTGTCCTGATTAATAAGAGGCTTAAATATCATAATTCCACACTTACTAAATATGAAGGGTCTTCAAAAAATTTATGGAGAATATATGTTATGAAAAAAAATTATGCATGAAATTCAATATTTTTACACCAAAATAAACTCACACTTTATTTTCCCGCAAAAGTTGTGAGATCTCCTCATACTTATTTTCACAAAAGTTAGAATCAGGTTTCCATTTCCACCCTTCTGAATCATGAATCCCTTGTAATTTTTATACCCAATGACTTCTATATAATTTAATTGTCTCAGCAAGTTGAATGACATAATTTAATTATGATCCGATATCATTATTCCTATTGCATTTTAAATGAGCTCATGAAAGCATTATTATAACGTGGGTAACTTTTCTTGCATTAAAAATGGGAATGGTGTGTTAAAAGGCGCTGTTCGATGTGTATTAAAAATTTTGGCTTTAACTTTTGACATATGAATGGATGTTAATAAAAATTCAACAGAGTGACAACCTGACTTTATGGATGAAAATTTATCTTAGAAGGTAGGTGGATGCTTGGATCCAGGATTCTGAAGCGGATTTTTGAGCTGGTGCATACAGTATCTAAAATAAGTGCTCACATTGGTGTGCAATCTCATAAGCCACCGGGACATACTAAAACCTACAGGACGGCTGTGAGCGTGTTCTGGAGTCTAATAAAACAGAGTACATCGTTAATAGATTAAAGCATTTCCTGCAAGTATGCAAAGAAGCCTGACACCATACAGGAGCAGACTTCAAAAGTTGATGGGAAATTGGAAGTAAAGTATGAATTTATTTTGGTGCTCCCCTCCCAAAAAAAGAAAAATTGAAATCCGTGCCTAGTTGTTTCATGAACTTTTTTTAAGATCCCTTGTATATATAATTTTTTTTTTAAAAAAAAGCACATTTATGTGAAATTTCATGCTTTTTTGAGGAAGCAGTCTCTCTAAGAAGCTACAAAAATTAGTTCAGAGGAACCAGGGTACTGACATTTTTCTCTCTCTGGAGAAGAATGTAGCCGTCCCTACGTTGAACCGGCAGGACTTTGTAAATCCTGCTACATTTTTCATTCAAGTTTGCCTTAGAGGCTAAAGTTTTTGTTTTGTTTTGTTTTGGTTTTTAGAAATTTTTGCTACAGGGCATGTACACTCACCAGAGAGACAGAGAGAGAGAGAGAAAGAGAGAAAGCACCCCCAGGGAAAACGGCCACACTGCTATCCCTTCTCCTCCAATCTCCTCTGAGAATTTTGGGCATGAACACACACACACACACCTGGCATGAGTTTGTAGCTGCTGGGTCCAGGACTCAAACCGTGGTCAACTATGTGGGAGTCCAGTGACGTCACCATCACACCACCTGCTGGTCCCATCTCCTAAAGTTTTAATAGATGTGACCTAAGATGATATTAACATCATCAATTAGAGTGCCACCATAACTTCATTACTGTTGATGTGCCACCGTGCAAACTTCCTTCCTTACAGAGACCAGATAAACAGCAAATATTCTTTCTCAAACATAAACACTCGCACACACACATAGTAAGTCTGAGTGCTCTAACACTGTCTTCGATCTTAGCCCAGTACCTTTTGCATATCTGGTAAGCTTTTTTGCCACAGGGCACATGTAGTCACCAGAGAGACAGAGACAGTGAGAGGGAAAGTGAGAAATAGCCCTCTGCGCCCCACCCAGGAGTGACGGCCGCACCTCCATTCTCCTCCTGGGGTTTTGGGTATGCACACGCAAACACCTGGCATGATTTTCAAGCTGCCGGTCTGGGACTGGAACCTCAGTCTACCATGTGAGAATCCAGCACCTTAGCCACCTGCTGGCCCCCACCCCAGCATGTTTTTCGAACTGCCAGACCTGGGACTGAAAAAACGCCACCTTATCTATCAGGGCACCTGGCAGGCCCCCAGGAGACATTTATTTATTTATTTATTTATTTATTTATTTATTTATTTTGGAGAGAGAGAGTTTTACTATGGGGTACATGTGCTCACCAAAGAGACAGAGATGGAGAGATAGAAAATGAGAGATCACCCCCAGGGGGTTGGCCCCGCTGCAATCCCTTCTTCTCCATTCTCCCCTCAGGATCTTGGGCATGCATGCACACATGCCTGGTGTGAGTTTTAAACTGCTGGATCTGAGACTCGAACCGCAGTAGGCTCATGGACCCGCATTCCGTAAAAAACAGTTCCGTTTTTCTCATTTGAGCAAATCCAAACTGGATCCGAAAACACAATACAGACACAAAGAGAACCTATCTCTTTATAAGTAAGTTTTGCATTTTTGTGTAAGTTTTTGCCACTATGGGATGCATGCATTTGCCAGAAAGGAGAGAGACAGAGAGAGACAGTGAGAGGGAAAGTGAGAAATCACTCCCCAGTGGGGATGGCCATGCCGCAGTCCCTTCTCCTCCACTCTCCTCCTGGGATTTTGGGCATGCACACACACACACACATGCACACACACACACACACGCACACATCTGGTGTGATTTTCATGTTGCTGGGTCCAGGACGCAAGCCTCAGTCAGCCATGTGTGAGTCCAGCACCTTTAACCACAACACCACCTGCTGGCCCCATAGAAAAGATTTTTTAAGAATTCAAAGATGGGAAGGCAGACCATCCGCACTGGCCCTGTAGCCTACTGGTTTAGGAAGCCGGATTCCACGTGGCCAGCTATGGTTTCAATCCCAGCCCTCGTGGCTTGGGATTGGGCACGTGTGCATGCATGCCCAAGGTCCCAATAGGATGGAGACATGGGAGAGAAGGGACTGGGGTGTGACCATTCCCCTTTGCAGGGAAGGGGGCTGGAACTTTCTCCACTCCCTCTCTGTGTCTCTCTGTCTCTGCCTGGTAAGTGCACGCGCCCTCTGACCAAAGAAAAAAGACAAAGATCCCTAGCCGACTAAGTCATCCTTGAGAAAAATGGCTTCTTGGTTGTGGACTCGTCAGAGCTGTTTAGCACAACTCCAGCCTGTCGCGGGCATGGAGGCCTGTGGTCCCATGCCAGGGCCCTGCATCGATCTTCCGGTCTCATCTGGGCAGGGGGCTCTAAGCTGGTAACAACGGATCCGCGCGAGCTGCTTTCAGAACCGAGTGGGAAATACAGGCCCTTAAAATGAATCTTTTCCAGCAGCCTACACTCTCTTGGGGTTTTAAACACACCGAGGCTTGACTTGAATGTCAAGTTCAAAACGCCCTTTAGATTTGCAGCCCTTGCAGGAAGAAGAAGGGTGTGTGTGTGTGGGGGGGGCTTCCTGGCTCACTCCTGTCTGTGATCACTCTGTCCGCGCTGACCCTCACGACGGACTCAGAGTGGCTGCCAACGGCCCCCTCTGTCACCCGGAAGGCCTCAAAAGTAAATCACTCGTCCCCAGTAAGAAAGCATGATGAAAACAGGTGATGTGCAGGCCTTTCAGGTTACCCACCGCCTTTTTAAACCCTGCTGGAGACAGGAGCCGAGTCCTGAAATGCTTCCTGCAGCCAGGCGTGTCCGCGTGTCAGCCTGACCTTATCTGGAGAAGGCAGGTGCGCTGAGCACGGGGAGAGGACACAGATGTCGTGTCCCGCGTCTCCGAGAATCACGACAGCACAGGCTGTCTGCATCTCATTACGGACCCCCTTTGATGTGTTCATTAGAACGCCTTCACCTCGCCTGCTCTGTTTCCCAACTTCCTGCAGAAAAATAATAATCATCATAAAACATAAAAGCAAAAGAAAAGGAAAACAGAGATGCTGACCTTCCCCAGAAATAAGCTAGTCTGAGGCTCTCCGGGGACAAGCCAGACACCGGTGGCTGTTGTTTGGAATCGATTCCACTCACTTATTTTGTATTGCAATCAGTCGATCGTGAATAGTAACTAGCTATAATGACGGAAGTCACCACGGCCCCGGCACACACCCGTTGTCACAGCAACCCGAACAGGCGTGCCTGTGCTAAAATGGTACTCCTGACCTGCACCTAATTCTTCTTGATTGGCGCATGTTCATTCTGGTTTTTTGTTTGTTTGTTTGTTTGTTTGTTTGTTTTTAATCTGCCACATTTTTCATCCCCTAAAGCCTTCTTAGGACCCTAGCAGAAGATGTCTCAGAACACCTCCTCCGAAAGTTAGAATGTTGTCCCATGATAGGAAATGAATGCATCATTTTAGAATTATTTGTCACTCAAGTTTTCCCAAGAAATGTCAATACTTGGGGGTTTAATGGAACAGAGACCATACATTTTATTTATTTGTGTGTGTGTGTGTGTGTGTGTGTGTTTTGTTTTGTTTTTAAGAGATTTTTGTTATAGGGTGCGTGTGCTTACTGGAGTGACAGTTTCAGAGAGAAAGTGAGAAGTCACCCTCAGGGGGATGGCCACGCTGCAATCCCTTCTCCTCCATTCTCCTCTCGGGACTTTGGACACGCACGCACATGTGCCCGGCATGTTTGAAGCCTGTGGGTCCGGGACTCAAACCGCAGCTGGCCGTGTGAGAGGTCCGCGCCTTAAGCACCTAGATCTTACCTTTTAAAAAAATCAACCCTTCTCCCTCAGTGTCAGTGAATTTACCTAGTCTGGGATTCCTGACAGGTCTCTGAAGGTATGATTTGCATGCAGTGACACTGCGATCCAAAGCTCTTTGAGTAAATTGAGAGAGTCACGCCACCCTGGTCACAACCTAATTTTAGCACATTTACTTTCACACCCAGAAAATCATGTCTGCTGTTACTTATTTGCAGTCATTCCCCATGCTCCTTGCTAGCCTCATTGAATTCTTAATTCGATATGTTTGGACTTCGTCAAAACGGAGAAAAGGAAGCGTTAGCAGAGGTCCTAGGATGCTCGAGACCAACCCTTGGTGGCTGTCTGCACGCGTGTGTCTGTGCATGGCTTTGTCTTCTCTCGTGTGTGTCAGCCTCACGCCTGCCTCTTCCCTCCCTTGTGTTGGAAGTGAAAACGCGGGTTGCGAGTCTAAGATGGTGAAGTCGGACTGTGGGAGACGGCAGAGCCGTGAGCCCGGAATACGGCAGTCTGTCCGTATTTACTGAATACTTATGCTTTGTTTCCAAGAGCCAACGTTTATGACACGGAACGAGGGATCCTGAGTGGGTTCTGTACTGGCACAGCTAGCTGACATGCTATTTGCTTGCCAGGACGCCACTGTCTAATCACTTAGTGCTTGGCGGACGAAGGTGAGGCAGAGACAGAGAGACAGACAGAAGCAGAAAGGGAGAAATAGGGAGATAGAAATTGACGAGAGACAGAGGGACGGAGGCAGAGAAAGAGGGACGGAGGGAAATAGAGGGGAAAAGAGACAGCGAGAGAGGGAGAAACAGCAGAGAAAGAGAAGGAGACAGAGAAAGGGAGATGGCTTTTTTTTACATAAAAAGAAAATGGACCGTTTCCATTTTTTAAGTGGGGATTCTGGCCACCGTCAGTTCATCACTTTCTATTCCCTGTACCACTGTGGGCTGTTACGTATACTGCAGGGAGTTTTTGTTGTTGTTTTGGTTTATTTGTTTGTTTTGGAGACATATTTTTGTTTTGCTTTTGTTATAGGGTACATGCATGCATTAGAGAGACAGAGAGAGAGAAAGTGAGAAATCACCCCCCAGGAGGGATGGCCATGCTGCAATCCCTTCTCCTCCATTCTCCTCTCGGGATCTTGGGCACTCACGCACACGCGCCCGGCGTGAATTTCAAGCTGCCAGGTCAGGGACTTGAACCGTGGTCGGCCATGTGGGAGTCCAGCGCCTCAACCACTGCACCACCTGCTGACCCAGTTCTGCATTGGTTTTCACCCTGTGGCCCTTACCTTTTGGGCCTTGTGTGTGAGAAATAGGTCTACCCTCTCCATAGCTGCAGAATCCACAGCTACGTAAGGCACAAGGCCGTCCCTGGGTGACTTCTCCTCCATGGGAGCACCAGACACGTCCCCGCTAATGCCTTCTCTGTCCTTTTACGTCACAGGCACGTCCATCTGGAAGGCCTTCCTCTTCACCCCCAACTTCACCCCCAAGGGCGCCAACGGATGCTTCTCCACACACGTGTGCTTCTGTTTCGGAAAATTCATCACTCCGCACGACCCTCCTTTGCTCTTTGATATTTCCAAAGACCCGAGCGAGAGAAGTCCGGTGACCCCTAGCACCGAACCCCGGTTCCATGAGATTCTCAGAGTCATGCGCGAAGCTGCCGACAGCCACACCAAGACCCTGCTGGAGGTCCCGAACCAGTTGTCCCTAGGGAATATCTTTTGGAAGCCTTGGCTTCAGCTCTGTTGTCCTTCCTCTGGCCTGTCTTGCCGATGCGACCGAGAGAAACAGGATCAAAGAGTGAGCCGTTAGCGGGTCTGTGTCCGGGGACCACATCGAGGCTCATGGCTCTGCCCACCATCTTCGCTGCAAAACACACCCGCAAGGGCCTCCATGGATGTGGAGCCCATCCTGGCCCGGGGCCACCACGGACTCTTTTATCACCTGAAAGCTTCAACAAGAGCTTGGAATTATTGGGGTAGCTGGGGAGAGGGGGGTGAGGAATGGGGTTTGCAGTGAACAGAAAGGAAAATGGTAGACTCTCTGTCCCTTGGGATCATGCAGATAGAATGGGGTTCTGGAGGTGGTTCCCCAAAGCACACGCTACCCCAGTATAGACAGGTGATGGCCAGGTGCAAAGGTTGTCTTTCTTCCCCCTTAGCAAATGCATCGGATCCACCACAGCAGGGTGTCATTGATGCTGTCACCTGGAATTATAGTAGGACTATAGTGACTCTTAGCACACCATTAAAAAGACCATCAGATTTGAACACTTTAGTCGATCTTAGCACATGCTCATTTATAATCAATGAAGGACGATTGGCCTTACCAGTCGTACATGATGGTGGGTTCCACTTGGGTTACTCAAAGACAAGGGATTATTGTTGGCTTTAGTTAGAAGACTAGTAAATGCTGTTTACTCTCTCTATGTAGAGATAAACACATGATGCACACACACACACATATATCTCTACATACGTGGATCTAAAGCATATGTCTTTCCCGGCGATGGTTAAGGTGTTTCAAATAGAGACCCACAAGGTGATCAGTATTTCAATTAAAAAAAAAAAAAAAGTCGAAGCTATTTGCACAATGAATGCTTTTGCAAAATCCTTCAGGGACAAGAATCCCGAGGTGGATCTCTGCTGACTCGATCCCCATTCCATTTGGAGTCCACTGTGTCTTGGATGAATGGAAGTTCAGAAGTCAAAGCCCACTTGGGGGTTGATTGGCTTCAGGGACCCTGTGCCACCTTCGTTCGGAATTACTAGCGTGTAAAAATCTATGATTTTCTTTTATTTATATTTTTTTTTTGTGGGAGGGGGACGGGGCAGAACAGACCACTGAGAAACAACCCATGTTCTACACGCAGAGTCATGATTCTCTTGAGTTCTAGAGACAAGTGCTGAATGGAAGCCCTTTTGTTGCGGCTGGTTTCCTCCTGCAGAGGAATTGTCTAGGTGTGACCTGCCAGGCCAGGCGGAAGGAAAGACTGCTTCTCCAGCACCCTGCGAGGACACTGTGCATCCTCCAGCAACAGGGCTGGATTGCTTTCCAGACAAAGCGGGGCCAGTGCCTGCCCACGTAGCTGTCCGTGTCTCCTGTGGACCGGCCCGAGCGCCACATCCGTTTGACTGGCGTTTGCTCAGTTCAAGAGAGTGCACCTGCATGTACCTGGACCCTACCTGACAACTTGAAGAACACATGAGACCTGTCTTGGGCTTCCTGGACATTGTCTACCATTTTCTCTGTCCCCTGCCCTGCACCAAGACGTTTCCAGAACTCAGCAGTATTTCCTCAATTCCTCTCCAACTTCTTTCAGTTTGGATTTTAATTTTTACTTTTAATTACAGAAAAAAAAAGGCAATTCCCACTTCAACAGTTCACCCTGGAATTGTTGAAAGCTGGAAAGGAGAACAGATTCTCCCTTTGACACGGATTTCTCATTCCAGAAATCGGCTGCTTTCGAAAACATTTTTTTCTTGCAGCGGGCACTAACAGATGGATGATGTATTAGAATTATTGCTGATGCTACTATGCAAAAAACTGTGTAAAGCCACTATTATGCATTTATGCTTTAAGATGACAGTGTTCACTCAGAGCTGCGCACATGCAATGCAAATGGACATGAGCAGAAATGGGCGTGGAGGTCGGGGGTAAGTAACTTGCAGAGCTTTGAGGGATTCTGTGAGTGCCTATTTGTGTATACAACTAATTATTTTACCTGTAAGTGTTAACAGCCTATGAAGGAAAAAGTATACCTCTAGATGCAAATGAATTGAGCTTCAAAGTGCCTCAAGGAAAATCACCATTGTATTTCAGGGTATTGGAAGGTCAGTTTTATTTCTAATAATCCTAATCACCTTAGATTTGGAAGCCATTTACCATCTGAAAGTCTTGTTTTGATTGTAGAAGGGGAAACTTGAATCCTCTCGTGCGGGAGAGCCCTAATAAACTTTCTCTGAAATGTACTTGTTTGTTTTTGCGGAGCTGAGAGACAGAGCTACTTGTTTATGGAGCATCCGTTGATATTGGAGGTTGCCTAACCAAACCTTGGAGGGTGTTGTTGAAGCTTTAAACACCTCCTTTAAAAAATAAAAGAGCCAAAATTCCTAGCGCTCTGCAGCTGTTAAAAGCTAAGCAAACAGTTTAGTCGTGTGTACACAGGCTTCATTTTACAAGGTCGGCAGCCCTGCACGAGAAGCCAAATTGCAAGGAGCCTGTCGACATACCTCGGCATTCACGAAAGGAGGCCGACTTTTCAGATTTCCCCGAAGGACATACAATGAAGCGTGGAGGGGGAGGGAAGAAATGGAGAAAAGCATTTGGTACATTTCTGGAAAATGCTGTCTTTAAAGACATGGCATCCAGTGAAAAGGATTCCTTAGGACATGTTAATGTGAATTTAAAATAAACTCTTCCTTGGCAATGAGATCCGCTGTGTTCTGATACTTTGCTACGTGAGCAAGACAGCGTCGTGTAGGTTGCTGACGGGGAAGCTCGAAGGGACGCCATGGGGAATACCAGCTGCAGCTCAGCCAAGATGAATCAGGTCCCTTCTGGGTTTAAAATGGGCAGAGGAACACAAAGGGGAGAGGAGGGAAAACCACCTCTCACCTCAGCGATTAGGAGGTGAGGCAAAGGTTATGGTATTACCCATCAGACACACTCCCTGAAGCCCTTTTAGGGGCCCACAAATATAGTTTAATTTCATTTAAAATCAGAAGGGAAACTTGCACATTGGCCTGGCTCTCTAATGGAACCAGTAATATACCAGGTGGTGGAGCTGGAAGCCATAGTGCCAGCCATGGTTTGAGTCCCTCATCAAGTCAAACACATTGGGCATGTGCACATGGCAGACTGGGGGAAGATGGCTGTATGGCTGACCCCTATGGAGGGGGTCAATCTCTCTCTCTCTCTCTCATACTCTTATGCACACATATGCACTTCTTCTTCTTCTTCTTCTTCTTTTTTTTTTTTTTTTTTTTTGGAGAAGTTTTTGCTATAGGGCATGTGCACTCGCCAGAAAGACAGGAGACAAACATAGAGACAGCAAGAATTCACCTCCCAAGGGGATGGCCACACCGCAATCCCTTCTCCTCTGTTCTCCTCTCGGGATCTTGGGCATGCACGCACACGTGCCCGGCATGAGTTTTAAGCCCCTGGGTCTGGGACTCGAACCTCAGCTACATGGAAGTCCAGCACAACGTAACCATTATGCCATCTGCTGGTCCCGGTATTTGTACTGTTAAAGAATATTGAAAAAGCCTCCATACTCCAGCTCAGTTTCCATAAACAAACTGAGACCTCATGTATCACAGATAAGCCTGGCTTTTTGTTTTTTGGGTCTTTGCTTTGTTTTTGTTTTTGTTTTTTTGGGTTTTCTTTGCTAGGTTATAGTCAATCACACCAGCTAGGCTTCAGCCTTTTGGGCTATGTTAATACAGACACACTAGGTAATGTACACAACACAAATTGTTTCTCTACCTCATTTCTTCACTTTCATTTTTGTATGTCAGTTTCCCCTTCCGGAACTTCAAATGTCGAGTTGACCCTCAAGGCTTCCTGAAGTTGCTGGAAAGTTGGTTCAGCAAACTACCCGATTCAAATCATGTTAGGATTTGCTCAATGAAACGCCATTAAATTAAATTGTCATTTTTTTTTCTTTTAACAGTAGCAACGCAGTTGTAACATTCAACATGAGTGTCTTCTTTATTTTATGTAGTACACTTTTTTTTTTATCAAAGTATATAGGCTATGTTTTCCCCCCAGGGCACATGAAAGTCTTAATAAGTCCCAGGATAGAGACCCACCACAGTGAACGATTGCTTTGCTGTATGCTTAACTGGAGCAACAATCCAATGTGACAAATACTGTTTTCTCTTCTCTTCCTTCCCACTGGAGTCTTTTGGAGAACCAAACCAGAATCTTGAACAATCCTTTGAAGCAGTGAGAGGAAGGCTTAGGAAGGGCCATTCCACAGAGGAGGAGCTCCAGTTTTGTCGGGCAAGTCCAGTAAAAGGCAAGAACCATTCTGGGAGGCTGGTAGGCCAAGGGTATTGGAGTAAAGACCAACCATGCTTGGGACTAAAGACGTTATGGAGACCTCCGATTTCCAACGGATACCAAAAGCAAGCCTCACGTCCTTTTTAGTCCCTAAAGAATGTAATGTGTGATGCAATGACCCCAGAAGTCTTCAATTATAGCTGCCTTGGAACCAGCAGATGGCATCATGGTTAAGTTGCTAGACTTCCATGTAGTTGACTGCGCTTCGAGTCCCGGACCCGTCGGCTTAAAACTCATGTTGGGCATGAGTGTGTGTGTGCCCAAAATCCTGAGAGGAGACTGAACAAGACCAGATTGCAGCATGACTATCCCCCCAGATTTCTCTCTTTCTGTCTCTCTGTCTCTCTAACAAGTGCACATGCCCTATAGCAAAAAAAAAAAATCTCTAAAAAAAAAAAAATTATACCTGCCTCATCTGCACATGCTTCACAACTGTCCTGGCTTCATTGACAAAGACTCTCTACTTGGCCAAGCTGTATCCAGTTTCCTGAACCTTCTTCAAGGTCCATCTGTGCCCTTCCTGGTAAAATCCAGTGTTTACAGAGTTCTGTGTCATCGGTTTAGCAAGAACTCTCCCTACCCTTGTTATTCCAGTCACCCTCAGTATGACAACAGGGTCCTCAGCCCCCACCCCCACTCCCAGGTCATGTCTGGTCACCCTGGCCTATTTTCAGCAAGCATCCCGTTAGGCCGGTTTAGCGAGAATCCTCCTTTCTCTGTCTATGCTACAGGCCTGAGCCCAATCTCTGTCCCCATCTGCAAGAGCCCCCTAGGATTCTGCACAAAGTCTTCCTTGCTGTGCTTGTTCTATAACATTATCCATGGCCTTGGGCAGGGCGACTGTAGGGCTTTAGTCCTGAGCTCCCCAAAGCCCTCAATGTCCTCGATTTCCCCACTCCGAGAACTGCTCCTGTGTTGGGAGAGTTGAACTCAAGCAAACACAGCTTGATACCATCTCTTTGTTTGATGGGGTTTGAAAAAATAGTCGTCATTTACCCATATTTAGCAGCATCAAGTATGTTAAGCGGAGCCTTTCTACTTAAGGAAACGTCAGCTTTCCTCATTAGAAGTCTAGCGACTTGAAAATCACTGGCGCGTTTGCAGGAAGAAAGTCGTGTCATCTGTCCATTATCAAGAACATAATGGACTTCCCATAGAGGCCCTCAAATTGGAGGTCTAAAAATGACTCTGCTTATTAAGTTCACATGTTCTGAATGATTTTTCATAATGACGCTCAGTTTATTCTACCTGGCAAACACATTGCATCTTTTTTTTTTTTCTTTTGGAGAGGATTTTGCTATAGGACGTGTGCGCTCGCCAGACAGACAGAGAGACAGAGGGACAGAAAGCAAGAAATCACCACGCCCCCCAGGAGGGATGGCCACACCGTATTCCCTTCTCCTCCATTCTCCTCTCGAGATCTTGGGCACGCATGCACACGCGCCCGGCGTGCTTTTAAGCCACCGGGTCTGGGACTCAAACCGCGGTCGACTACGTGGGAGTCCAGCAACATAGTCATTACGCTAACTGCTGGTCCCAACATATTGCATCTTCAAAGAAAATTGTCGGGTGCCTGGTACGCCACACAAACTCACATCATTGCTTCCCTACTGAGGTCCTGGATGGAAAATTGGCTGCACTGGTTAAATGAGGGTCTGAGGTTTTAAACTTCATTATCTATACATTTGTATGATCATGTTCTAGAGCAAAATTCCCAGTGAACATATTTTTATATTTAAATGTACTTTGAATCGCTTATCAAAATGTACACTGTCTAAATTCAGCAAAAGGTGTAAAACTCAGTACATGAAGCACCGCATTGACAAAAGTCCTGCATGTCCCCTAACTACATTCAAAACACTAACTATGGGAGGGGCAGTTGGCGTAATGGCTATGTCGCTGAACTCCCATGTGGTCAGCCACAGTTTGAGTCCCGGACCCGGTGGCTTAAACTCACTCCAGGTACATGTGCATGTGTGCCCAAGATCCCGAGGGGAGAATGGAGGAGAAGGGATTGCGGCGTGGCCAATCCCCCTGAGGGGTGATTTCTCACTTTCTCTTTCTCTGCCTCTCCGTCCTTCTGGTGAGCACATGCGCCCTACAGTAAAAATTTCTCATAAATAAATAAATTAAAACTGTCTCATGACTGGCATGTACAGTTCTGTCTCCATGGGTATCAGGCAGGTACCCATATTGGTTGTTTGGGACCATATGCACCTCCAGGCCTGGTGATGTGGTGGTTAAGGTGCTGGAATCCCACATGGCCGACCATGGTTCGATTCCTGGATCTGGTGTCTTGAAAACCACACCAGGCCTGTATGCCTCAGTGTGTGGGTGCAGGTAAACTCCTGGGAGGAGAAATGAGGAGAAAAGATTGTGGCATAGCCATTTCCCCTGGAGGGTGATTTTTTACTTCTCTCTCACTCTATCCAGTGAGTGTACATTCCCTATGTCCAAATTTTTTTTAATTAAAAAGTGAAATAAAATAAAAATTTCCTGCACTGTTCTCTAAAGCTACATTTTGTTTGCTGTTACTGAATGCAGAATATCCACTTAAAAACTCCAAAGCCCTAACAATGATAATTCTACAGGAGGGTGCTAGAGAGCCTAAATCCCTGAGTCACCACGTGGAGCAGCTCCAGAAAGATGCTTATAAATAAGTCACTGTGATCTCAGCAAGAACTTTTCTTTCTTTTTTCTTTTTTTCTCTTCCTTTTTTCTTTTTCTTGAACAATATTTGGAAGTTGTTAGCAAAACAGCAGCTAGAGTTAATGTCCTTGATGAAGAAAGAGGTTGGCCATAATATATAAAGTTTTCATGGTATGTCAGTTCTTTGAATTTCAAAAGTGGTGGTGCGACTTTAAATAGAAGCCCTAGGCATTAATGCTTTGAAGATTCTCATGTATGTGAAGGTGGGAATCAGACAAAGATAGAAATAAAGTGGGACTACCATCCATGGACCATAATCCAGAATTGAAGAAAAGTCATTCTGCCTTTATAGTGTAAGTGAATGAGCGCATTTCATATTAAAAATCTATTAGACTTGGTACATTCGGTAAATTTACACAGGAATTGGTAAATTTGCATAAGAAATAAGTTGATGATTACTTTCATGTTGAGGTTCTTTTTTGAACATAGTATTACATTTTTTGCCTTACTGATTCTACAAGGGTAACAGATTCCAAAATAAATGATGTGTATTGGGCAATGAGGGCATTTCTAATGACAAAATTATCTAATGAATGTCTTTTCACAATATACTGCCCAAATTCTCTATAGAGGATTTTTGGTTTTTTGTTTTGCTTTAGGGTGCGTGCGCTCGCCAGAGAGAGAGAGAGAAAGACAATGAGAGAGAAAGTGAGAAATCATCTTCCAGGGGAGATGGCCACACGCAGTCCCTTCTCCTTCATTCTCCTCCTGGGATCCTGGGCACACATGCACATGCACCCAGCATGGTTTTCAAACCAACAGGTGCAGGACTTAAACCGTGGTCGGCCATGTGGGAGTAACCGGGGATGTAATAACCACACCATTTACTGGCCCCCAAATTCTCTATAAATTTTATCACTTTTAAGAGACTTCAGAAACATTCCTTGAGCCTATATGCAGTATTCCAGTGAATAAGATATTGTGTTGACGAGATTTGGGTCTTAGGAAAAGACGAAAGCAGACTGTCATGTTTATAAGCCAACTTGGTTCAGCGACCTTTGAAACCATACCGTGTTGCTTGTCTCATCTTGCCAACTAATTGGTGAGATTCTTGTTTCTTGTGCTTTTCTTTCAAAGTCAGGTTTTAAACTGTGGAGTTGAAGCAAAGCGTAGGCACCACGTTGAAATCTGAGGGACCTTTCGCAGCCCGGCTGGACCGCAGTTGAATGTCTCTCAGGATGACGGGTGTGAGGGCGACTCGCGTTGTAGAAAGAGGTTGGGGAAAGTCAGAGCTTCAGATGATCCAGGAAAAGGTTCCCGTGGCATTTGATCAGACAAGGGAAATGCTTCGGGTCGGTAAGCACTCCGAGGACCTGAGATCAGACAGGTCAGTCATTAGCATGTGTGTCAGGGAGACCTGCTCTCGGCTGTGGCACCAGCAGAGACAAAGTAGTCCCTGCACCGTCCCTGTCACACTGGAGGTGGGCAGGAGGAGGGACCCGGGCCCCATGTGTGGATGTGGCATCCTGAAATAGAGGGTGATGTTTGCTGAGTCTGAGTCCCAGCAGCAAATGCTAACTGCTTTGCTGGGTTCATCTCGCTCATCTTCACTGCCTTCATGTCCATCAGCTGTTCCTATTGCCCTGTTATCGATGAGACACCAGGCACAGAAAATAGAACCTAAAGAAGCTGTTTTGGGCAAGGCATTTGGCGCAGCAGTAACACAATTGGACCCATATGGGGAGGTCCTGAGATCGTGTCCTGAGGCCTCCGTTTGCACACCAAGTGTACATGCATACCCGTGATCCAGGTTGGCTGAATTACGGTTGGATCGTGGTGTGAGGGTCCTGTTAGGAGTGTTTGTCTTTCTTTGTCTGTCTGTCTCTTTCCTTGAAGAAAGACATAGACTTAAAAAAGAAAACTTTTATATTTAGATTTATAAAGTAATCTTTTGGTTAAAAAAAAAAAAAAAAAGTGGGGGCCAGCAGGTAGTGTAGTGGTTAAGGCACTGGACTCGCACGTGGCCCAACCACGGTTTGAGTCCTGGACCTTCGCTTGAAACTCATGCCAGGTGCATGTGCGTGAGGGCCCAAAATCCTGAGAGGAGAATGGAGGAGAAAGGACTGCAGCATGGCCGTCTTCCCTGGGTGGGGGAGTGATTTCTCACTTTCCGTTTCTCCATCTCTCTTTGTCTCTCTGGTGAGCGCACGCACCCTAGAGCAAAAATCTCTCAAAAAAAAAAAAAAAAAATGAGGGGCTGGCAGGTGGCATGGTGGTTAAGGGCACTGGACTCCCAGCTGGCCAACCATGGTTCTTATCCTAGACCTGGTGGCTTGCTTTTTCACTCTCTCTCTCTCACTCTGTCCCTCTTTGAGCAAATTAAAAAGAAAGAAAGAAAGTTAAATAAAATATTTTTTTAGGGGCCAGCCAGTGGCATGGTGGTTAAAGGTGCTAGATTCCCACATGATTGACTATGATTTGAATCCTGAACCTGGTGGCTTGCTTTCTCACTTTCTCTCTCTCTCTCTCTCTCTCTCTCTCTCTGTGTGTGTGTGTGTGTGTGTGTGTGTGTGTGTGTGGTCAAATTAAAAAATAATAGTAACAAATGGAATTAAATAAACAAATTTAATAATAATAATAATAATAGTAATAATTCTTTGAAAAAAGCTGAAGTAGATATATTTGTGACCCTCCTGTATGAGGATGCATGCTTTGTACCGCACAACTTCAAGAAACACACCAACAGTGCAGAAGGAAGAGTCTACATTTGTACAGTGCACCACCTGAGCCACCCCACGCAGCAGTGTCGGTTAGAAAGCAACGTACGTAAAAAACCAACAGATCGGTACGTAATGGGTAGAACTCATTGCCTTTATTTCTCTAAGGAGGATGCTGTAGGAAACCCATTGCACTGACTCCATGAGGTAGTGTCTCGCCGTGTGTCACGTCCAAAGTCGAAGAAGCAATGCTAGTGTACTGAGATTCTCATGGAGTCCAGATGAACGAAGGGGAATGTGCTGAGTTCGAGGTGAAACACGCATGGACTACAGGTTATCTGTTTTCTGTTCCAGCATTGCTCTGTTTGCCAAAGGGTTTCAGGGACATAGCAGGATTGCATTCCGCATCATAGTAAGCAAGGAGCATGTCACCTGACACTCCAGGGCTACCGCATCCTTCCCTGAAGTATAAAAATACACACAGCCCTGGGGCCAGCAGGTGGCATGGTGGCTAAGGTGCTGGATTCCCAATGGCCGAACACGGTTCAAGTCCCAGACCCGGCAGCTTGAAAATCACAACGACTACCTAGACAAATAAATAAATAAATGTTTTTTTTTTTTTTTTTTCTAAAAATGCACAGCACTTTGTCAGCATCTCATGTGGCAGCTGCTCTCTCAGGCTGGTGTCAGAGCCCATGGTGAACGCACAGCATGAGCAGGAATGGAGCCTGCATGGCCGAAGCCATCTAAAGGCGGATGTTTTTGCTACAATGTGAATATTTCGCACCGAGTAACTCAAGCTGTCATCTTGTTTCTGCAAAGCAATGACTAGTACGTTTTGCAACATATTTCATCACCTGTTTTTCTCCTTCAAGGCAGTTGCAGCTAAGGAAAGCTGAGACATCTTGGACACTGGAATATATTACAAGGTTTCACCGGACATGCAGAGATCATTTACATATTTGGCGGAGAGGGGAGGAGGATGGCTCTGCACCAGGGGATACCAAAACAGCACAAAGCAAAACAGATATTTAGGTAGACTGGATCTTTGGAATTATACACTTTCCTAACGGCTACAGGGTGGTAAATTTCATTTGGTTTGATAACATCTTCTGCCACATGGAATTCAGCAGTGTATTGTCCAAGTTTCCATCCCTTAGCTTTTGCACTACTCCCTGTGTTTTCATGCCATTTTGAATGCGTTTGAAATGTTTGGTCCTATTTAATTATACTGTTAAATGTTTGTGACGACCCCTTTAGAGTAACGAGTATGCAGAGTGAAGACACTCATGTTTGTTTGCACCCTGCTTCTTAGCATGTCCAATGCAAGGCACCCGCCTTTGACCTTTAATCCTCTGAATTAAGTGTACTGGTTCTCCTCCCCAGCCACGTATGGTGACTGCCGAGGTTTACAAAATTATGTACCGCAATTCTCTTCCATGACAATGTTGTAAAGGGCAACTTGTGAGGAGACAGAGCTAAAACCTTGCAGCATCATTCCCATCCCAGCCAAGGGCTGCACGTGGGTCCCTCATGTAGAGTGGTTCTCGTTGCAAAGAAGGACAGTCCAGGAATGTCTATCATGCCAAAATAAGACAAGGAATTCTGCATCTCCATGGGGAGAGGGAAGAGAAAGATTGGCGTGACACGCAGAGGGTGTCCAGAGTCATCCTCATGGATGTTGAAGCTGCAGGTCTTTGAGAAGATGACAGAGCAGAGGTTAGAGGAAGCAGCGTGGCTTTGGTCCCAGAAGAGGAGCCATGACCCAGAGCTTGTCCATCGTCCCCTGTCGCAGATACTGTGTGGGAAAGTGCTTGGTTAGTGCCGCTGTCCAAATGATGACTTCAGCTCCTGGAAGAGGGCAGAGCTGGATCCCAGACCTTCGCCCCTCACTAAAATGTATGCAACTAAAACATGCAGGGCTCCAGGTGTGCTCAGCACTGACCATGGTTTAAAAATTCTTAATTCTCTGCAAGAGAGCATCTCACCATGTCTGTGCTCTGCAGAAGCTGTCTACAGTCAAAGAAAAGAAATCCCTTTTGGCGAGGCAGGGATGTATTCTAGGAAAAAACGAAGCTCTCCGATGATCTTTTCACATGCTCTGGCCCTGTGTGGTGTTCCTAACAGAGAGGTGGCACACTGTCCCCTCTGGCAATCAGGGAGTGACAACTCTGTGCTCACAGCAGCCCTGGCAGCGCCGTGAACGCGGACTCTGAGGGTATGGGGATGTAGCCTGGCCCATCTGCCTTGAAGCTTTCCGTACTAGCAGGGAACAAGGCCCACCCTTTCCTTTCCTGCTGTTATAAATCGAGACCGGCCTCCCTGGCAAGGCTGCTGGTTTCTCCTTTTGGCACTGTAATCATGGGCATTTGCATATGCTGACTGGAAGAGGATTTGACCCACAAATTAGTGTAGGTCTATAGCACTAATGTGGAGAGCTTCATTCCAACAGGGTGTCACTGGGTTTATCAAACAGAGTCTTTCCTGCACCTGAGGACAGAAGATAGAGAAGACAATGGTGGCTCAAGTGGAAGACATCATTGTGATTAAATGCAATGATTTCATGGGAGTACATTTTTTTTTCTTTTTTTTTTTTTTTTTTGGAGAGCTTTTTGCTATAGGGCATGTGCGCTCACCAGATAGACAGAGAGAGACAGAGAGACAGAAAGTGAGAAATCACCCCCCAGGGGGAATGGCCAAACCACAATCCCTTCTCCTCCATTCTCCTCTCGGGATCTTGGACATGCACGCACACACGCCCAGCATGAGTTCAAGCCACCGGGTCCAGGACTCCAACCACGGCTGACCACGTGGGAGTCCAGCGACATAGCCATTATGCTAACTGCTGGTCCCAGGAGTGCATTTTTAAAAAGTGTATGTACTGGGACCAGCAGTTAGCATAATGGTTATGTCACTGGACTCCCACGTAGTCAACCATGGTTCAAGTCCCGTGTGTCTTAAACTCATGCCGGGCGCACGTGCGTGCCCAAGATCTCAAGAGGAGAATGGAAGAGAAGGGATTGCGACGTGGCCATCCCCCCTGGAGGGTGATTTCTCGCTTTCTGTCTCTCTGTCTCTCTGTCTTTCTGAGAGTGCACACGCCCTATAGCAAAAACCTCTCCAAAATTTTTTTTTAAAAGTGTATGTATTTCTTTCATGAGAGAAAGTGTGAGAGAGACAGAGACACCTGACAGAGTCTCTCTGTGCCATGATCTGCCCCCGAACCTCCTAGTCAGCCAGGAGCTGTGTTCAGCTACAGTCAATATTTGAACACTGGGTCTCCCCACAGGGCTCTAGCATTATGCAGTACCCCTATACCTGCATCACCACAGCAGAGCTTTAGAAAACACATTCTTTTTAATTTTCCAGAGGGCTGGCATGCTCGACAGAGAGACAGACAGAAGGAAATTGAGAGAGCACACCTGATGGGCTTGGCCATGCTGCGCTCCCTTCTCCTCCATTCCTCTGTCCTGTAAGAATTCTGGGCGTGCCCCCGGAGTGTTTATCGAGACACCAGGTCCAAGACTCGACCCATGTGTTTGGCTATGTGGTATCCTGCTGCCTTCACTACCACGCCGCGGGCTGGCCCAAGAACATTTTAATTATCCTCTCCTGAGAGACGATTATCCAATTAGAAATGTTTTCAGCAGCACCGGATGAAGATCCGTTTGGAGACGTATCTCCTACTGTTTTAATTGTAGATTGTAAGGATGAAGGCAAACGGGCACAGCGCTCCGAACCGACTCAGCCAACGAAGATTTTCCTGAACTGCAGAATACGGACTCGCCAAGGCCCGGAGTTAATCACATTGCCCTACATTCTCTGTCATCTTGGCAGACAGAGAGCTCTCCGCATCCTGGAGCTCTGTTCCCCGATCGCTTTCCACTCCATTTTCGCTTGCCAATTCTTTAGATGTTGCCAGCACAAGACGTCTTCATACAGCACTGGAATCGGGGATGAGTCTCGACGGGAGACTCTTTGCAGTTTACATTTTTACATTAAATGTAATAATAGTGAGGCTTATTTATCTGCATGGGATTGTGTCGTGCTTCCAGTGAAAGGGAAAATGCTTTCGGTCTCCCTGTTGAAGCCTTGGAGATTTGGAAGGAAAGCTTAGAATAACATCATGTAAGCCTGCTCTTGAGAGGCGCTCAGAAGGAAATTTAAATTTTGAAATCCAAACTCATCTACGCCCCGCCAAATAGGAACACAAGACAGGGAGAGCAGATTGTCATGGCTAAGCGTATTTAACGTGTTTCTATCATGCACAAACTTCCAACAAACCTAAAACGAGAAAGGCTGTGATATTAAATCCCATAACCACATCCCTGGCTTCAAAAAGCATCGCCGTGTTACCCATCTTCAAACACAGTGGTCGTCATGATATTTTAAAATTTTGCATTGCTGTTCACGAGCAGGGAATAAGACTGTTTAATGCTCCCCAGTTCTAGGTGGAGCGTCCTGAATTCCAAACTCCAAAATCCAAAATATTCCCAAATCTGAAATGTTCTCTGGGCACTGACATGACCCACCACCTGGAAAATGTTATACCTGACCCTGTGCGTTATGGTCTGCTGCAATACAGAAATATTGTACAAAATTACCTCAGGCTAAGTGTGTCAAGTGCATAGAAAACATAAATGAATTTCATGTTTAGACTTGCACCTCATCCTCAAGTTGTCTCATTAGGTGTTTGTACATATTCCAAAATTTAAAAAATGAAAAATGGCAATCTATATTACTTCTGCTCCCAAGCAGTTAGGATAAGGGACACTCAATTTGCATTACATAAATTGCCATAACAATATTATTTTTCTTCTGAGTGTATGTATTTTTCTTTTTCTTTTTATTTATTTATTTTTTTTTAGAGAGAGAGATTTTTGATATAGGGCGCATGTGCTCGCAAGAGAGACAGAGAGACAGAAAACGAGAAATCACCCACCAGGGGGTATGGCCATGCCGCAATCCCTTCTCCTTTACTCTCCTCTCGGGATTTTGGGCATGCACGCACACACACCCCGGCGTGAGTTTTGAGCCACTGGGTTAACTATATGGGAGTCCAGAAACATAACCATTATGCCACCTGCTGTTCCCAAGTATATGCACTTTTCATAAGAATAAATAGTGAACTTAATAGACATGACCTATGTCAATGTTGTCTGCATCAACACTGAATGGCTTCTAACACTACCCACTTAGGAGACTGCTGATTTTGTGGGTTGACACTTTGGCTGGGCTCAGCAGGGTGGTTTTTTTCCTGCATAGCCCAGCTCAGATGATTAGCTGGGCTCACTCCAGCATCTACCATCAGCAAATGACCAGCTGGGTGTGCCTGGCTTATTATAGCCTCATCTGGGATGGTGGGACACCTGAGGCCTCTTTCCATGTAGTTCTCTCATCTGCTGGTCCCAAATAAATAATTCTTAAAAAAAAAAAAAGAAGATGGAAGACTCTGTGACCAGTCCTACAACCCATCTAATGAAGCCGTAGGGAAGGCCAGAGTTTGGTTCCTGGATTGACCTGTACATACCAGACCAGGTGTCTGCACCTGCCCATGATCCTGGCTGCATTAAAGGCTGGGGAGAGGGAGGCATACTCTATTGAGAGTGCTTGTCTTTCTCTCTCTCTCTCTCTCTCTCTCTCTCTCTCTCTCTCTCTCACACACACACACACACACACTCACTCACACACAATGAATAAACTCCAAACATTTATCAACTACCATAAAAAGAAGTCAAGTCAATACAGCAGAGTAAGGATCTCCAGAAACTCTCGTCTCTGTAAAATGGATCACCAAACTGGGAAAAGTAGTCAGAAATAACTTTGAAAGAACCCCAGTGTTCGCAAGAGGCTGGCAACAACACTAAGGAGCATGTGTTCAATTAAATACAGTTGACGGTCTTAAGATCAGTTTGCTTGGTGACATTTTTGCTTACTCTGGGCAATCCTCCATTCTCCAGCTCCAAGGTAACCTTGGAAACGAACAGCCCTCAGGTTCTCTAACAGGCAGTGGAGGGAGATGGATCAGGTCCTCAATCCTGAGGATGGTTTCTTTGTGTGTGTGCATTTGACCTGACTTGTAGCTTGCCTGGTGCAAGGACGTCTTTTCCCTGAGGGAATGAATTACTGCTACATACCACACATGAATGGAGGCTGAAGACATTACGATAGGTGAAAAACCACATATGAGAGACCACACACTCTGTAATTCCTTTATTGAAATGTCCAGAACAGGCAAATCCATAAAGACAGAAGAAAATTCATGGTTGCCAGGAGCTGGAGGAAGAAGGCTTTGTTTTCGCAGGGATGAAAATGTCCTAAAATTAGACAGTGGTGGTGGTCTATTCACATTGTGGATTGATTGGTATGCATTTAGACCCTTGGTTATCGCAAGTAAGTAACAAAAATTAGAAAAAGCATTGCTTTCCTGGGACCAGCAGTTGGCGTAACGGCTATGTCATTACTCCCATGTGGTCAACTGCGTTTTGAGTCCCAGACCTGGTGGCTTAAACTGACACCAGGCGCATGTGCGTGCGTGCCCAAGATCCCGAGAGGACAAAGGAGAAGTGATTGCGACGTGGCCATCCCTTTCTCTGGAACACCATTTCTTATCTATAGGTTGTTTGATTTCAAACATTGGGGCCAGCAGTTGGCGTCATGGTTATATCGCTGGACTCCCATGTAGTCGACCGCAATTCGAGTCCTGGACCTGGTGGCTTAAACTCACGCCAGGCGCATGTGTGTGTGTGCCAAAGATCCTGAGAGGAGAATGGAGGAGAAGGGATTGCGGCGTGGCCATCCCTCCTGGGGGGTAATTTCTCGCTTTCTGTCTGTCTCTCTCTTTCATGTGAGTGCATGAGCCCTATAGCAAAAACCTCTCCAAAAAAAAAGAAAGAAATCAAGAAAACATCTCCTGAAGTATCTGAAGTATCTTATTTTAGCAGATTCCAAACTTTCCTTCAGTTCCAGATCTCAAGTGTTCTATTGGAGCATTTGGCAAGGTCAATTTTTCGCAATGGAACACTGGATAAATAAAAATGCAGACTTAGCTAGTGCGTGCAGTAAAAATACTGGAAGCACAAGGCAAAGATGATTTTCTGTTTCTTTTCTATTTTTTTTGCAGGTAACACAGGCTTGAAATAGCTTAACTCAAGTATGAAGAAAATTATAGGAATAGGGTCTTGGCCTAATTAAAGTTGTTTCAAAAGATGTAGAACATGCATTCACCTTTCAATCATCCCAAACATCACATACTATGGACTTGTCAGTAATAACTAATTAAAGGTTAATGCACAAAATTCAAGTCTTTAAAAAGGACAAAATAATTTGTATGTATTTGTTGTAACCCTTCATTCAGACTGAGTGATTAATTATGGCCTTATTGTCTGAGCTGTTTTGCATCTGGGAGATAGAAGACATGAAACTGTTTTCCTAAAACTTGATCCTCTAAAGAAGGTGGAGTATTTCCAGTGCAAATAGAATCCATCCGAGCTAATCTACTGACGTTGGCATCCGGAATTAAATGGTTGGCTTTCACTCACTTCAACTGCTGGACGAGTCACAGGGGAACTCAATTTTGTACAGATTATTGCTAAAGGAACTTTATTGTGATGGTGACAAAAATGGTAACATTTCTTTGCCGTATAGGATGTGATTAATTTGTGTAAGTGTTTACATATTTTGCAGTATGTGGAGTTGAATGGATCTGATTCTAAATAGACCTTTAGTTTCATTCTGTTGCCAGATTTTGAGTTTTGAGGCCATTTAGGGGTGGTCTTTGGTTTTCAGCTCTTTGAGACTAGTGGCTCCTTCTGTTATAATGTATTTCAGAGTGGTCCAAATTGCCTAAATAAAACTGGAAATCTTGGGCAAGTCAATGGTGTTGAATGTGCCAGAAGAACAGAGGAAGAGGAAGCATTTCAAGAAACTTACCAGCATTGGTCCAAACCTCATGGGCTTTGACTTGGACAGGGTCATGTATCTGTCAGCTATTTTCACAATAATGCTGCATAACAAGCTAACCTTTAACTCAGTGCAGTATTTACTCATTTATTATCATGATCATTTCTCTTTGGGTTCCTGGTGTGGCTCCACTCCATGTGTTGAATTCAGGGCCAGGCACAGAGGGCAGAGGATGGAACATCCGGAGAGAAAAGAGGAAATTTATGCTGTCTCTGTGATCAGAACATGTGGCAGAAAAGTATTCTCCTCACAGAGAGATTGAGGCAGACTCAATGAAATGTGATTTACACACTATTGGAGTTCATGTCTCTGCTGTGTAAGTACAATGTGGGCAGGCATTTGGATGACTTTCTGTTAAGATTTGCCAAGGGTTGGGACCAGCAGTTAGCGTAATGCTTATGTCACTGGACTCCCATGTAGTCGACCGCAGTTCGAGTCCCAGACCCAGTGACTTAAACTCACGCCGGGTGTGCGTGCATGCGTGCCCAAGATCTCAAAAGGAGAATGCAGGAGAAGGGATTGCGGCGTGGCCATTCCCCCCGGGGGGTGATTTCTCACTTTCTGTCTCTCTGTCTCTCTGTTGTCTGGCAAGCACATGCGCCCTATAGCAAAAACCTCTCCAAAAAAAGAAATTAAAAAAAAGATTTTCCAGGGGTCCAAAGTCTTGGTATGTTCTTTTGTCAACCTTAGGATGCTCCTTTCTAAGAAAGGTGAGCCCACGTGTGAAGTTACAGACACTGGAAAAAGAGAAAGGGGAATAGAAAGACATACCTTAGGACCAGCAGATGGTGTAATGGTTACATTGCTGGCCCCCCACAGTAGTCCACTGCAGTTTGAGTCCCGAACCTGGTGACTTAAAACTCATGCCAGGCACATGTGCGTGCATGCCCCAAATCCTGAGAGGTGACTGGATGAGAGGGGGTGGTGGCCATCCCACTGGGGGTGACTTCTCACTTTCTGTCTCTCTCTATCTCTCCGGTGAGTGCATGCACCTTGTAGCAAAAATCTCTCCATTGAAAGAAAAGAAAAGAAAGGCATGACTCGTTTCTCTAGTAATTTGTTTTAGAAGTTGGACAATGTTGGACTCTTATTGGCTAAAATGTAGTCACATGGCCAAACCAAACCCCAAAGGAGGCTGCGAAATGTAGTCTTCAGCAACATAGTGCATGCTCAGGTAAATGTTCTATCATCATGGGGCCCAGATGGTGGTGCAGTGATCAAATATGATTCTCTGTGAGGCTGATTGCATGGGAAGGCTCTTAGTTCAAGCACATTGGGCTGAGCCTGGGGTGGATCATGACGTAAGGACCCTGATGAGGAGTACAGTCTCTCTGTCTCTGTCTCACTCATGGAAGAAACATACATCAACTTTTTTTACTTAATTTTATTTACTATTATTGTTATTTAAAATTTGCTATAAGGTATATGCACTTACCAGAGAGAGAGAGAGAGAGAGAGAGAGAGGGAAAGTGAGAAAGCAAGCCACCAGGTCCAGAACTTGAACTGTGGTCAGCCATGTGGGAAGCCCAGCACCTTAACCACCATGCCACCTGCTAGCCCCAGATAAATGAACTTGAAAAGTTCTATAATTAGGAAAGAAATGCAGACTAGATATTGATACGTCACAGGCAGCCTTTAGCACCTGCCACAATGACTTTCATTTCAACATGCCATCAGTCCGGCTTACATTACATCATTTGATTCTTATACTATATCCACAAGGGAATAATATTGTGCCTCCGTGTGCATGCATGTGTGTATCTGAGCTTGTGTGTGTCTGTGATTGTGTGCATGTCTCCGTGTACTTGAGTATGGTGTTCTATGTGTTCATTTTGAGAGCTGGAAATGAGAACTGTGTTTGCAGAGGAAAATATTGACAGGCTCTAAGAACGGGATTCATTATGGAAAACAGTATGAAGATTGCTCAAGAGACTAAAAATAAAACTGCCATAGGATCCAATGATCCCACTACCGGGCGTGGAACCCAAGGGAAGGAAATAAGTCTGCCCTGACGATACCTGGACCCAATATTCACTGATGACAACCATAAATGGAATCCACCTGCCCATCCACAGACCAATGGATAGGGAAATGCTGTGTATGGACACAGTAGAAAGCAGCCTTCCAAAGGGACACAAATCCAGGGCCAGCAGGTGGTGTGGAGGTTGGGGTGCTGGACTCCCACACGGCCATCCACAGTTTGAGTCGCCACCCTGGTGTCTTGAAAATCATACTGGGCATATTTGGGTGTGTGACCAAAATGCTGAGAGGAGAATGGAGGAAAAGGAATTGCAGTGTGACCATCCTCTCTGCAGGGGGACTTCTCAGTTTTCCTCTCTGTTTCTCTCTAGCAAGTGCACATACCCTGTGGCAAAAACCTAAAAAAATAAAAAATAAAAAATAACACAATCAGTTGAATGTGTGTTCAAATGGGCCAACCCACCTAGAGGGCATTATGTTAAGTGAAATAAGCCAGGTGCCAAAAGGGAAATACCACATACTATCTCTTGTATGTGGAAGAAAAAAAAAATTATCTCCTAGAGTGAGAGAGAGAGATGGAATGAGGACACAGCAGGAGTGATGGGAGTAGGATAAAAGGAAGTTATGAACAGAAACAAAATTGCAGGGAGATAGAAGGAACAAGATCTACTGCTACAGAAGACAGTAGGGAGGGCAAATGTAAGGCCTGTGGGGTTGGATGCAGATGAGGGAAACAGGCCAGTCAAATTTCTTAACAACTAGGGCCGCCAGGTGGTATGGTGGTTAAGGTGCTGGACTCCTACATGACTGGCCACGGTTCAAGTCCCAGACCTGGTGGCTTGTTTTCTCACTTTTACCTTTCTCTCTCTGGTCAAATTAAAATAATTTATTAAGTAATTAATTAAATACTTTTTTTTAACTTTTATTTTTTTGGAGAGGCTTTTGCTATAGGGCGCGTGCGCTCTCCAGAAAGACAGAGAGAGACAGAGAGACAGAAAGCAAGAAATCACCCCCCCAGGGGGGATGGCCACGCCGTAATCCCTTCTCGTCCATTCTCCTCTCAGGATCTTGGGCACGCATGCACACACACCCGGCGTGAGTTTAAGCCACTGGGTCCAGGACTGGAACCACGGTTGACTACATGGGAGTCCAGCAACATAGCTCTTATGCCAACTGCTGGTCCCTCAAAATAATTCTTTTCTTAACAAAGTACTGTATACAATGTGACAAATGCTTGAAACGCTACATATACTCAGTATTCTGATTTAATGATTATACACTATATTCATAAACTGAAAAATCACACTGAAGGGCCAGCCCCGTGGCACAGTACTTGAGCACTGTGCATCGAGAGCCAGATCCCAGATCCAGAACACAGTAGCACTCTAGTTCTAATCCTGGCCCCGGCAGTTTGAAAAACACACGAGATGAGTGTGTGTGCATGCCCCAGATCCTGACAGGTTGGAGAAAGGAAGAACAATAGATTGTGGCATGCCCCATAACGTTCTTTCTTTATTCTTTTTTTTTTTTTTTTATTTGCCAGATAGCATGTGTGCTTACCAGAGAGAAACAGAGAAAGAAGGAGAGGGAGAAAGCACCCCAAATAAGGCATAGTCCAGCTGTAATCCCTCCTCCCCCATTTCTGCAGCCTGTTGAGATTTGGCCATGCACACACTTCAGCTTGCACGTTTCTCAAGTAGCCAGGTTGGCATTCAAACCATGGTCAAATATGTAGGATCTGGCTCCTTTAACCACGAGGCCATGGGCCAGGATTCGCTCTTTCTCCTGTGCACAAGTACATGTGCTAGAGACCAACAGGTGACTTGGGGCTTGGAGCGCTGGACTCCCACATGGCCGACCATGGTTCAAATCCTGGTCCTGGCAACTTGCATGCTTCCTTTTATACTCTCTCTCTCTCTCTCTAGTGAGTGCACATGCCCTATAGCAAATTGAAAAATAATAATAACAATCAATAAGACGAAAGCATAAATCTTTTTAAAAAGGTAATAAAAATTGCACTGACAATTTTGATGCTAGTTTAAAATGATGAATTAAGAAAGAAAAAAGAAGGATGGCAGATGCATAGCACCAAACGTGAGTGCCAGTATGAACTATGGACGTTGGGTGATAATGATGTGTCCGTATGGGCTTATTGACTGTAACAAATATCACAGAGGTGGGGAACGTTTTCTGTGAGGTTGGGCTGTAGTGTGAAGACAGAGACTGCAGGGAGAGAAACCCTCCTTACTTCATGCTCAATTTTGCTGTGAAACTGAAACTGCTCTAAAAATTAAAAAAAAAAAAAAGAGGGAACCAGCAGTTAGCATAATGGCTATGTCACTGAAAACTGAAAAATCGGTTACATCTCCCAGCCTTGAGAGCTTACCCACATCACCTGAGCAAAAGCCCAGCATACAGGGACCAGCAGTTAGCGTAATGGCTATGTCACTGGACTCCCATGTAGTCGACCGCAGTTTGCGTCCCAGACCCAGTGGCTTAAACTCACGCCGGATGCGTGTGCGTGCGTGCCCAAGATCCTGAGAGGAGAATGGAGGAGAAGGGATTGCGGCATGGCCATCTCCCCTGGGGGGTGATTTCTCTCTGTCTGTCTGTCTGGTGAGCGCACGTATAGCAAAAAAAAAAACTCTTAAAAAAAGAAAGAAAGAGAAAGAAAGAAAGAAAGAAGAAAGAAGAAAGAAAGAAAGAAAGAAAGAAAGAAAGAAAGAAAGAAAGAAAGAAAGAAAAAGCCCAGCATATGTAAAAGTCCAAGAGTCTGTCATCAAACAAGTCACTCGATATGTCGCTGTGTAGACAACTGACATCTTAATCTATTTCATTGCAAGGGATAAAAATACCCTTTCTCTACATGGTGTTCTGTAAAATGCAGAAATGCTTCCTCACATTCCAGCCAGTGACCCTCCTGTGGTTCAAGGAAGAAAGGTCAACAGTACACTGGAACTTCCCCTCCCAGAACCAAGAGAATCCTTTTTGCAAAAGGCTTCTGTTTGTGGGGGAAGGGGGGGCAGCAGGTAGGGTAGTAGTCAGGGTGCTGGACTCCCATATGGCCAATTAAAGTTTGAGTCCTGGGCCTGGTGGCTTGAATATCATACCAGGCACGTATGGGTGGTGTCCAAAATCCCAGAAGGAGAATGGAGAGTCACCCCTGGGGGGTGATTTTTCACTTTCCCTCTCACTGTCTCAGTCTCTCTCCAGTGAGTGCACACGCCCTATGAACAAAAATAACTTAAAAAAAAAAAAAAAGACTCCCGACTCCTCCAGGGTACACAAGGCTAATTCCATCCTCCTGCAAAGGTATTTGGCTCCCTTCTCCCTGCTCCTCTCCGTCTGAGCTGAGACTCTGGGAGAGCCTCTGCGTCCTGTTACCATGGGCACATTTAAGTTGCATTAGGATTGTAAATGAATTCAAGGAGTAGCGAAGGCAATACGCCTGTTGCTGTCCTGAGCTATGACACATGTCCCCGCCAATATATCTTCGAGGAAGGACAGCTGTTCCTCCTCCCTCCTTATTTACACTGAGGCCCTGTATAAAACACTCTACAATCAAATAAACGACGACGGGACAGGGAGCGGAGGTGCTATAAATCCTGCGCGTGGCAGCTTGTGTTGGGTATATTTCTAGGTAATGACTCTACCTAGAACTCTTTTCCAGAATAACTCCTGCTTAAAGCCCTATTCTGAGAACATGCTCACTTTTGCAATAGGTATAAGAGCCCCATCTCCCCCTACCTCGCTGGCCCCCCACTACACACACAAGAACCTGAAAGTAGAACTAGATGATGGGGGCCAGCAGGTGGTGTGGGTTAAGGTGCTGGATTCACCATGGTCCACTGTGTGGTTCAAGTCCCAGATCCAGTGGCTTGAAAATCACACTGGGTGTATGTGCATGCATGCCCGAAATCTTGAGAGGAGCTTGGAGGAGAAGGGATTGCTGCATGGCCATCCCTACTGGGGGTTGATTTCTCACGTTTCTTCTCTCTCTCTGTCTCTCCCTTGGCAAGTGCATGTGCCCTATCATGAACAAACAAAAATGAAGAAGAAATAGAGCAGGGACTCATGTCTAGACCTAGAAACTTACGTCCTGTGTGGTTGGGTGTGAATGAGGGGGAATGGTCAGCCAAATTTCTTGCCAAAAATTAGACATAGAGATTGTCAGAAACTGAGGCGTGTGTCTTGGAAAATTCCAGCAGACACATCCTGAACACCCTTGTCTTGGAATGACATTGGGGGCCCCCGGGTGCCTGCACAGGTGTGAGACAAGAGAACGGAGTGGAGAAGACACCCAGAGAGAAAGAGGGATGCCCAAAAAGCTGGAAATCAAAGAGAACAAGAATAAAGAAGACAGAAGAAAAGATATCTTTCTGCAAAAATAGTTCTCCCTTTTCATTTCCCTTGGCGTTTGGCCCTACTTGGTCTCCTTTATCTGGATTTCATGATGCTTCTGTGCACTCTCACAAGGACATGCATTCCTTTCCCTTCTTGGATTACTTCAAAAGGCTCTCTGGGAAGCATGCCATGGCACAGTGACAATGCACTAGACATACATGGGAAAGGTCCTGGGTTCACGTCCCGGGACTTCACTAAGACTAAAGGTGGATGTGGCATGAGGACTGTGTTGGGGTTGCTTCTTTCTCTTGAAATAAACTAATTTTTTTAAAGAAGACTATCTGGATCAGACCTGGAGCTCCACAATTAAGCTCTGTGCATAGAGGCTACGTCCTACGTGGCTGATATGGTTTGAGCCGTAGCCCCAGTGGCTTGAAAACCACACTGGGTGCATAGGTGTGCATGCTCAAAATCCTGATGGTATAGAGACCCAGAGGGAAAAGGACTGTGGCATGATCATGCCCCATTGGAGGGGACTTTCTACTTCTTTGGTGATTAAAAAAAATAAAAAATAAAATAAAATAAAATAAAATAAAAATAAATAAAATTTATTCCTCTGGAAATTAAAAAAAAAAAAAACTTAACAAAGGATAGCTGATTGTTACAATACAAAAGTCTTGGGACCAGCTGATGGAGGAGTAGTTACATAGCTGAATTCCCATGTATTCAACTGTGGTTCAAGTCTTAGACCAGCAACTTAAAACTCATGTTGGGCGCATGTGCGTTCATGCCCAAAATCCCAAGCAAGAGGAGAATGGAGGAGAATGGTCATCCCCCACGCCCCAGGAGTGATTTCTTACTTTCTATTTCTCTGTTTCTCTTTGGTTCTCCAGTGAGTGTACATGTCGTATAGCAAAAGAGAAAGAAAGAAAGAAAGAAAGAAAGAAAGAAAGAAAGAAAGAAAGAAGAAAGAAAGACAAAACACAAAAACAAAAAACTCTCAAAAACCAAAAAAAAGTCCCACTTTAAATAAAAATCAGCTAATTTTGTTGGACTGTCCACTAGGTTCCTGGCAATACCGTAAAAGCTTTATGTGTGTTCACTGTGTTATTTCTCAAAACGATTACTAGGCTTCTACATTTTTGGCCTCTATATGACACTAGGAATTCGACAGATTCATGTGACTGTATTAAGCTGGAGGAAATGCGAATTTTACACATGCTACATTTTATGTGTGTGTGTGTGTGTGTGTGTGTCCCTTTATGATATAAGATACTCAGCTGTCCTGAATGCATGGGCTGACTCTCCGTTCACGTACACACAGACCCCAAGCCAGAGATCTCAGCTAACTCACCGAACGACTGCTGTTGGGCACGGCAAAATGGAGGGAAGTTTGAGAGGAAAAAAGAGAGTTGGGTCTGGGTGGTAACTATGACAACACAAGGAACAGGGGTACACGGCTTACCAAGGTGACAGACGGCAACCAGGCCAAGGGGTGGTTTGGAATGAGTTGGGTGAAGGATGAAGGGTGGGAGGCAGAAGTAGATCCCGTCCCAGTGAGTACTAGACACCAAACGCTCACCTGCATTCTTCCCTTCACTACTTCTCTAAGAATCCTTCCCCAGGACGAGGTCTTCCTCTCTGTCTCATGTCCCAGTGAAGCAGACAACGTGGCATTTGAAGATTCACAGACTCACTTTTAAAATTCCATGGCTGCTGGTATTGTGAGTTTATGCTGAGTTCTTCCAGTGTATGGACGTATGGACACCTACCATCCTAGAAGATCATAATATCCAGGCGTCTTCCCTCTCTCAAGAATATGGAAGTCCTTAGGCTAATACATCTCTGGGTTTCCCATCCTCCATCTCCATTATATTTTATGTTATGTCTATCTCGGTAGACTCCTTTGGAAGTCTTACTTATTGTTAGGCTCTTAAACTCTTCTCTTTTTTCTTTCCTATACAAGAGATTTTTGCTATAGGACACATGTGCTTGCCAGAGAGACAGAGAGACAGAAAGCAAGAAATCACCCCCCCCCCCCCCCCCCCCCCCCCGGGGAATGGCCATGCCGCGATCCCTTCTTCAGTCTCCTCTCAGGATCTTGGGAATGCACACACACACACCTAGTGTGAGCTGTAAGCTTCCGGGTCTAGGATTTAAACAGCGGTCGACTACATGGGAGCCCAGGGACATAACCATTATCCCATCCATTGTTCCCATGGTTCTTAAACTCTTGAGTCCATCCGGTGACATCTGTCTAGCAACTTTCTCCATCCGAGTCTGTCTTTTGTAAGTTCATCCTCTTTTTCTTCACTATCTTCTCTTACGACAGGTCTGTCTTCTCCAGAAGTTTTGCTGCAATGCCCCCTTCCTTTATACTGGTGGCCCGTCACATTTCCTTTACCTCATTAAACATTGTTACATTATCATGCCGTAGTCCACACCACAGGTTTTCTTTGGTCTCTGTAGCGCATGCTCCAACAATGTGGTCTTTGGGGTTCTCCTCTTAAAGATCCCTAGATGTCTTCTGGTGCCTCTTCCAGACACCTCTTTCCAAGTTCATCCTAAGGGAATTTTCAGTGCAATTTGACATAACAAACCAACCTTCCTTCTTCAACCTTCCCTCACCCCCAACTACCATTTGGGTCTATGACTCCCAGCCATTTAAGTCATTCTCTTTGTTTGTGAGGTCACTTATTGTCCCTTGATAAACTCGGTTTTCTTACTGTTTCTCCATTATCTTAACCCCTGCTGCTTCTCCATCAAGTGTATGGATTCTCAGGGTAGACACTGTCACCATGGTAAAACAAGATGCTCTGTAAGACTGATCTACCTGGTACAGATCAGGGGCATGTCAAGAAACCTCCTGAGTATTCTGACACACTCATGTGCACCTGACCTTGGCCTGATGCTGGAATGGATGACGGTGTCCAGAAGACCCTGTTGGCATGCTGTCTCTCTGTCTGTCTCGCTGCCTCTGTTTCTTTGGCTCATGGAAAGAGTAAATAAAAATAAACTTTAAAAAAATTGGGTAGCGACTTTTTTCTTGACCCTTCTCTTCTCTTATTTTATAGTCTTTCTTGGCTATAAATATTTTTCTTAGAAACGACTTCCAATCCTCCGTTACCTACCCAACAATTTCACCTGGAGTTTCAGTCATTGTTATATATTCCTTGCTAGGCATTTTAAACTCAATACATTCAAATTAGAATGAATTAACCTTCCCTTTCCCTGAGGATGGTAAGAAAAAAAAAAATTGATACGGCCTTACTCTCTCTCCTGGTTAATTGCATTACCATCTTCCAAATCATTTAGCTTCAAAGTTCGGAAGTCACCTTTTATTTCTTTCTCAACTTTTCATTCGATTGTTATCGAGCTCTGTCAATTCCACTTTAGACATATTTCTTGAACTTTCCCACGTTGATTGATTCCAAACACCACCCTCTTTGCTGAAGATCTTGTCATCTCCAATCTGCATGATTTCTGATCATGTAGACTTTCTTGCGACAGCTTGCTTTTCACTTTGATGTGGGCCAGACAAATTAGAATGATCTGTCTCGACGCTCCTTCTCTGAACTTGCCTTTTGTCTCTGTTTGCCACGATCCCCCCATTACTTATGTTTGAGTCACATTTCTCACCATTTCTCCATTGCCCTAATCCCTGTTCTCATCGCCACTTATAACTAGCCATTTCCTGTCCTTGGTAATGACCGTCTTCTCTTGGCTTATGCCTACAGATCTTGCTGTCTGGTATGACTTTTCTCCACACTGTTCCCCCATTGAAATCTGCATTCATTTTCTATGACTGCCTTAACCAACATAGCAAATGTAGCGGCTTTATTACTTCATGACTTTATGACACCCCCAACCTATATTACTTCACACTTATGGAGGCCAGAAGTTTGGGTGGGCTTAGCTTTTATCTCAGCCCTGAGTCTCATACAACTGAGATCAAGGTGGTGGGTGGTGTGAACTCATTTACTTAAAGAGAGATCTCTGTTATAGGACATGTGTGCTCACCAGAGAGAGTGAGAGAAACAGAGAGAGAGAAAGAAAGAAATCACCCCCCCAGGGAGGATGGCCATGCTACAATCCCATCTGCTTCACTCTCCTCTTGAGATCTTGGGCATGCATGCACACACGTGCACACAGCATGAGTTTTAAGCTGCTGGGTCTGGGACTCGAACCACCATCAACTATATGGGAGTCCAGTGACATAACCATTATGCTATCTGCTGGTCCTGGTGTGAACTCTTATCTAGAGACTGTAAGGAAGAATGTGGTTTTCAACTCAAGCAGGTGCTGGGCAGAATTCAGCTCTTTGCAGCTGAGGCACTGAGTTCCCTAGGTCTTGCTGCCTGTGACTGGAACCCATCATCAGGTACTTCTTGTCTTCTTGTTTTGGTTTTATCGTCAGCTTCCTATGGCTGCCTGCACTTCTAGCCATTATGCCTGCTCCATCTCCAAACCAGCTACAACGCTTTGATTACTTCCCAGGTGTGGGATTTCTCTGATGTTCATTTCTGCTGCATCAAGTCCACTGCAGCTGCAGGAAATTCCCTTTTTTTTTTTTTTTTTTTTTTTTTTTTTTAAATTTTGTCAGAGAGTATACACACTTGCCAGACAGAGAGAGAGAGAAAGCGAGAAAGCACCTCCCATGGGGAATGGCTACACTACAATCCCTTCTCCATTTCTCCCACCTTTCAAGATTTCGGACACACACACGTGCGCACACATACATACACACAGCACGTTTTTTAAGCTGCTGGGACCTAAACCATGTAGTTGGCCATATGGGATCCAGATGCTACCTCAACCACAGGACTACCAGCTGGATCCAGTTCCCTGCTTTTTATGATTCCTGTGATTGTATTATCCACCCAGATAATCCAGGGTAGTGTTTGCATCTTAAGTATGTAACCTTTGGCACCAGTAGATGGCGAAATGATTATGTTGCTGGACTCCCACATAGTCCACCACGGTTCACATCCCGGATCTGGTGGCTTTAAACTCATGCTGGGTATTTGTGTGTGCATGCCCAAAATCCCAAGAGGAGAATGGAGGAGAAGGGATTGCGGTGTGGCTGTACCCCCTGGTTGGTGATTTCTCACTTTCTGTTTTTCTGTCTGTCCGGTGAGCACATGTGCCCTATAACAAAAATCTCTCTAAAAGAAAGGTATGTAACCTTCAAGTCACCTGCAAATGTAATTGTCATGTAGCCTCACATAGTCATAAATTCTGGGGATTAGAGTACAGATGTCTTAGAGGGATGGGAGCATTCTACCACAAAAGCCAATGATTTTTCAAAATACCAGTTCCACTCCTGTGAAGCAAGTTTCTCTTAGTTGCCTCCTTTAAGTACACCGTAACTTTGTGCTTATTAACACCCCCAACGTTTATCTGATCTAATACCTCGTTATAAGAACTTATATACAAGTGTGCTTTTTCACCATCAGTGATAAAGTACTGAAGCTCAGAAAACGTTCCTGGCGACCTCGATATTCTTGTTCAGAGTCGAGCACAGTGCTTTACATGCATCCGTCAGATAAAATGAGTGTATTCTACAAAAATGAGATAAATGTTTATTAAACACTGGCTCGGCTGGTTCCATAGCCTACCAGTTAAAGGAAGCCAGATCCCACATGGGCCAACTGCGGATTGAGCCCTGTCCCCAGTGAGTTGAGAAGCATGCCAGGCACTTGTCTGTGTGTCCCAAATCCTGACAGGTTAGAGAGATGGAGGAGAAGGGATTGCAGTGTGACCATACCCCAGCAAAGGTGCTTTCTCTCTCTGTCTGTCTCTGGCAAGTGCACATGCCCTCTGACAATTTTAAAAAAAACACTCGCCCTGTCTCAGGCATGGTGACAGCCACATCATAGCAGCACTTTCAAGAAACCAAATAATGAAAATCATGATGCATAAATCTTCCTAAGTGTCACTCATATCAAGACACAGTCTGAAGTATGGAAGTCTTTAGAAAGTCCGTGGGAGATGTGTGTTATGAAACAACGATGCGTGGATTTCAAAGTCATGGCACACCAAAACGAGCTCATACTTTAATTCCATTTTATTCCCTCGTAAGGAGGGATGGAATACCTATGCACTCATGTTATCAGTTAGATATTTCTGCAGAACAATATCCATAATTTAGGGGCTACAAATGCTACTCGGTCTTATTGCATAGTCACTATGTATGAGGAATTCAGGCACAGTTGGACCAGAATTTCTGTTTTGAGAGCCTCACCCGGCTGCATCAGCCAGGGTGGGGGTCTTATCTGAAAGTTCAACTGAGGAAGAAGTTGCTGCTAAACTAGGAGATTGAAGGGAGATCTAGGTCCTTCCTAGCTATTTAAGGAAGACTCCCTTGGTTTTTTTGGAGAGGTTTTTTTTTTTTTTTTTTTTTTGCTATAGGGCGCTTGCGCTCGCCAGACAGACAGAGACATAGAGACAGAAAGCGAGAAATCACCCCCCAGGGGAGATGGCCACGCCGCAATCCCTTATCCTCCATTCTCCTCTCGGGATCTTGGGCACGCACGAACACGCGCCCGGCGTGAGTTGTAAGCCACCGGGTCCGAGACGCGAACCGCGGTCGACTACGTGGGAGTCCAGCGACATAGCCATTACGCTAACTGCTGGTTCCCCCTTGGTTTTTCATCACACTGGCAGTTCCAGGGTGGGAATCTGCTTTCTCAGAGTATGTGTGCTACTAAAGTAAGAAGGTCTGAAAAGAAGTCAGAAGTTACGGTGTTTTGTAACTTAGTGATGGAGTTGACATTCCATCTCCTCGCTCATGTGCTATTAGGTAGATGTGAATTACTGAGCCAGCGCAAACGCAGGGAAGGGGATTACAAACCTGCGAATTATCAAGAGGCAAAAATCACCTGGGCACCTATCTGCCGTGTCCATCCACAGAGGGACACAGATCCTTATGCACACTCTACTGTTCAGTACGCTGAAGAGCCTGTGCGTTCGGAAGGGAGAATGTGAGCTGGAGATGACCGAGTCTGGTGGAATCGCCATCCGTACAATATCTGGAGGAAAGTGGCTTAATAGATGGAAAGAAAATGAATGGAACTTTTTGTGTATAAACATAATTTTTTTTTCTTCATTGCTTTTGTAAGGGCCAACAGGTGGCGTAGTTGTTAAGGTTCTATACTCCCACACAGTTAACTGTGGTTCAAGTCCCGGACCTGCCAACTTGAAACTCACATCGGGCATGTATGTGTGCATACTCTAAATTCAGAGATGAGAATGGAAGAGGAGGGATCATGGTGTGGACATCCTCCCTGGGGAGGGGAGGGAGGGTTCTGGCTTTCTGTCTCTCTGTCTCTCTGGCAAGTGTGCAAGCCCTATAGCAAAAATCTCTCTCTAAAAAAAAAAAAAAAAAAAGAAAAGAAAAGAAAAAAGAAAAGAAAGGAAAGGAAAGGAAAGGAAAGGAAAGGAAAGGAAAGGAAAAGAAAAGAAAAGAAAAGAAAAGAAAAGAAAAGAAAAGAAAAGAAAAGAAAAGAAAAGAAGAAAAGAAAAGAAACGAAACGAAACTGGCTTCTCAGAGATAAAGCTGAACAAAAAATTCAATAATTGAGTATATTTTCTTTAGTATTACAACAAAAGGCAACACCAGCATTTTTTTAAAGGTTAATTAAAAAGTGTAATTTGAGCCCATATCAAGAAACGTGTCCTCCGCAGCAGCAAAAATGATAGTTTTGTCTTGTATGTTCTCTCTGCCCAAAATACTGGTTTACTAAGTTATACAGAGGTCTTCACACAAGCTATTATCTCAGATCGAAAAGTTTACATTGGTGGGCCAGCTGGTTGCATGGTGATGAAGACAACCGGGTCCCACATGACTGGCAGCAAGGTTCAAGTTCTGGGCCCAGTGGCTTGAAAAACATCCTGAGTGCATGTGTAGGGGGCCCCAAATCCCGAGATGAGAGAGAGATGGAGGGGAAGGGACTTCAGTATGGCCACCTCCTCTGGGGGGTGATTGCTCACTCTGTCTCTGTCTCTGTCTCTGATGAGTATGCAAGCCCAACAGCAATATTTAGATTGCACTTAGGAACATCACCGCTGCTATTACTGGGCAAGAACCTGTTTGGGGAGTTCAGCAACCTCACAGTATCACACTTTTCTATCATCCCATTTTTTTCTCAAAATCTTACATTTTATCCTTGATGATAAATACTACCTGTTGTCTTCCATGAAGTACAAAGCTCACTTTATTCATTAAAAAAAAAAAGTCTACAAATACCCAAGCCTGAGCTCGCATAGATTGTGTGTCTGTCATTCTTCAAAGCACAGACAGTAGCTGCAATGAGTCATTTGGTGACTCAAACAATGCAACACATTGTTTTCCCAGAGACCAACATCGAACTTCACTGTGCGATAGGAGAGCTTTATAGAACTTTCTGTTTCATGGTTCACATGAATAAAATGACAAGCAGTCATGGGAGACTTTAGGAAATACATGATTTTTACAGTTTCATCAATGATATTCGTAGGTGAAACTGGCATTCATATATACACACACGTGTGTGTGTGTGTATATATATATGTAAACATTATTTATGAATTTTGTTCGTGAAAGAGAGAGAGAAACAGACACTGAGACAGATAGCATCACCCCCACCAGGGATACTATGACCCACCCATAGTAGGAAAGATATGACCCACTCCGTGCAAGCCAGCCTGACCATGGGTGTGTGCATGCATGCCCAGCGTGCTCAGGGAGGTCCTGGGATGTAAACCTAGCACCTTTCCTGTGTGAGTCCAGTTGGCTTACCACTGCAACACTGCCTGAAACAATTGCATACTTTTCAAGCCCGTAGTGGTGCTGATTAACTCCTAGTACAGTTTGAAGCCATCACCTTGCTGGGTACAAAGGTGAAGCACTTTTGCCTAGCATTGCTTTTGCACCATTGGTGCAACTGTTAACAAGGTGAAAAGGGTAAATGACATGTCTGTATTATTATGGAAGTAGATATGGGCTTGGGCATGCCTCGAAACATGTTCTAGACTCCCTAGGGTCCGGGGTCTGTACTCTGCTGTGCTAGGACATACCTGTAGACATGCTTGAGTGACACTTTAAGAGAAGATGGCAAACATTAAGATCTTCTTAACTCTGAAGTCAACTGTAGTGGCTACCATCAACTCTTCAACTGAAATTCTGTAAAACATTATCTTTATTTTTTTTAAGGGAGAGATTTTTGCTAGAGGGCATGTGCACTTGCTGGAGACACAGAAAGAGACAGAGAGACAGAAAGAGAGAAATCAACACCCTAGGGGTGATGGCCACCCCGCAGTCCCTTCTCCTCCATTCTACTCTTTGGATTTTGGTTGTGCATGCAAACATGCCCGGTCTGAGTTGCAAGCCTCTAGGTCTGGGATGTGAATCACAGTCAGCCATGTGAGAGTTTAGCACCTTAACTTCTACACCACCTACTGGCCCCAATATTTTTTTTAAAAAAATGACTTCTCTGACACCAAAACCAAAATGAAACAAAACTTCAATATTTAAGAAAAACAGCTAGAAGGGAGCTGACTCCCACATGGCCAACTATGTAGTTTAAGTCCCAGTCCCAGTGGTTTGAAAACCATGCTAGGCACATGTGCACACATGCCCAGAATCAGGACAAAATGGAGAAATGGAGGAGAAGGGATTGCCGTGTGACCACACCCCTGTGGAAGGTGTTTCTTCCTTCTCTCTCTGTTTCTTTGTCTCTGGTGAGCACATGTGCCCTTTGGCAATAAATAAATAAATACATTTTATAAATATCTAAGGAAGCAAAAGAAGATTTAAGGAAAGAGACTTAATTCTTGTCACTTCTATGAGGGATCTTTAGAAGGGCTTTGAAAATGACTATCATGGAAAAACTATACATGGACTTTTTTTTTTTTTGCAATAGAGTAAACTCATATTTTAATCCCATTTTTTAAATTTTATTTATTTATTTATTTACATTTTCTTTATACATTCAATCACATTATTATCTCGACAATGCTCTGTCTCCATATCCCTCCTCCAATGTCCTTTCCCAGGCCCCACTCCTCCACACACACCACATCTGGCATTCACACCCATCACTTGTGTTTGTACATCCTTTAGCCTGTCAGTTTCAGCCATAGAGTGCGGACACTCGGTATATATTAAGTGGGGACATACAATGTCTCTCCTTCATAGCCTGGCTTGCTTCACTCAGCAGTAAATCTTCCATATTCTTCCACGTTCTGTCAGAAGCCAGGGTTTTGTTGCTGTTGTTTTTTTTATGGCTGAATAGTATTCCATAGAGTATATGTGCCACAGTTTTTCAATCCATTCATCTGTACGGGGGCATTTGGGTTGGTTCCATGTCTTAGCAATTGTGAAAAGTGCCGCAATAAACACCAATGTGCAAGCACTTTTCCAATGAAGAAGTCTCTTCATATATTACCCAAAGATCAGTCTTTAGAACTTCCTGGGGTTTTTTGGTTGTTCATTTTTGGTTTTGTTTTTAACTTGTTTATTTTAGTTTATTAATTATAGTTTTGTGAATATCTGTCCAATCAAACTCAATGACTTTTTGACAGTCCTGTGCCTTTGCTAGTGTACTATACCACACTGAAAATTAAACACTGTAAAGATCTTTGTTAAATGAAGATAAAGAAATACCTACCATCTGATCACACTGTGAACAATAAGATGATACGCTGAAGTGTATAAGCCTCAAGGACAATACAGCTGCCTTTGCTACCATAACAGCAAAATAGCACACTGAAAATAAAAGCAAATTGGCACAATTCAGCAATTCTGTTCTACTAAAACACACCTTGAAAAGTTTATTGAAATACATACCACAGGCAACATTAGCAATTATAAATAAAAGCAGCTCCAGAGAGAGAGAGGGAGAGAGAGAGAGAAATAGGAATTAAAACGAAATTTGGCTAAATATGAGCAACATAACTATTTTAATGTTTTTCAGTTTTACTCTAGGCACATGCACTCAAAGGAAAGAGACAGAAAGAGAGGAGAGAGAGAATGAGAAAGTGAGAATTCACCTCCCAGAGGGGATGGCCATGCTACAATCCCTTCTCTGTTCTCCTCATGGGATTTTGGGCATGCATACCCATGTGCCTGGCTCATTTATTTTTCTTCCTTCCTTCCTTCCTTCCTTCCTTCCTTCCTTCCTTCCTTCCTTCCTTCCTTCCTTCCTTTCTCTCTCTCTCTCTCTCTCTCTCTCTCTCTCTCTCTCTCTCTCTCTCTTTCTTTCTTTCTTTCTTTCTTTTCTCTCTTTCTTTTCCTTTTTTTAGTGGCTTTTGCCATAGGGCACTGGAGGGAGAGAGACAGAGACAGAGACAGTGAGAAGGAAAGTGAAAAATTACCTTCTGGGAGGATGGCCATGCTGCAATCGTTTCTCCTCCATTCTCCTCATGGGTTTTTGGGCATGCACACACACACACACACACACACACACACACATACACACACACACACACACAGCAGGAATTTCAAGCCATCAGGTCCAGGACTCTAAGCCAATAGCCTGACTTGCTTTACTTAGTGATACATCTTCCATATTCAACCACTTTCTATCAAATGCCAGGGTCTGGATGTTTTTTACGGCTGAATAATATTCCATAGAGTATACGTGCCATATTTTTTCCATCCATTCCTCTGTTCGTGGACATTTGGGTTGGTGTGGACTGTTTTCTATCCTTCAGTTTTGCCCAACACTTTAGTCCTCACGTGGTTCCTGGAAGGACTTTTGGGGGCAGAATAGCAGCCCGTTTGTCTTCTACACGGCACGGTAGAGATGGGAGGGTGTAGGCTTCTAACAAGGGAATGGCAATGATAATGGGGGACTCACTGACATTCCCTCAAGCCTCAGTTCCCTTTTCTGTGAAATATGAATAAAAGCATCCACTCTTCAAGATTGCTATCAAGGCTGAAAACAATGTACATGGAACATTTTTCACAAAGTAGACACTCGACAAGCTATGCTTGTCCCCGTAAAGGCTGTTCTGTATGCTCATACATTTTCCCATGGTATTGATGTCAGAGAAAACCGTTTTCTTTAAAAAAATTCAATTATCCTCATAACTTAACCTCCTATGAAACACATCAAGGCATTTCCTTAAGTAGCTCTTGAAACCAAACAATTTCATTTATAAGAAATGACACATCTTCTTACCCTTACTGCATTTGCTTGTCATTCACGTTGTAGTCTTCCACTGTTTTGGCCTTTCGGTTGGGAGGTCATTTCTCTGCCATAAACTCTAGTTGGCTGTCTATGATCCACCTGCCTGGAACCCCCAGAAAAGGTGGTGCCTGGGACCAGCAGTTAGTGTAATGGCTATGTTGCTGGACTCCCATGTAGTCGACTGTGGTTCGAGTCCCAGACCCGGTGGCTTGAACTCACACCGGGTGCATGTGCATACATGCCCAAGATCCCAAGAGGAGAATGGAGGAGAAAGGATTGCGGCATGGCCATGCCCCCAGCGGGGGTGATTTCTCGCTTTCTGTCTCCCTGTCTCTCTCTGTCTCTCTGGCAAGCGCATGCGCCCTATAGCAAAAACCTCTCAAAAAAAGAAGGTGGTGCCTGCTAACCTAACTAGTGGGTTGTCAGCAAAGTCACGATGTATTTTTTTTCTATGCAAATATGTGCCAGGACTTTTCCGACAACCCAATATTATAATTCTTTCATTTGCACCATTAATGATCATCTCAAATTCCATGATAAGCGTGCTATGATTGGATGATTCTCTTGAGAATCGACCTTGAATATTTATAAGGAAGATCCACTCCAACCTGGTCTGCCTATTTCTGCCTTTCTTCTATACACAGCAGTCTGGGAGGGGATGAGAGAGAGATGAAGAGTGCTTTTGTTGGTTTCTATCATTCTCATGCGTTATTCATTTTCTCCCACAAAAAAAGAACCCGCCTATGCATGTCTAGGTTGATAAGAATTCTTAATGGCATATTTAATTTGAGGATCGCCATACCGTGACTTCTACCCAGTGGAACTCATTGTGGAGAAGGAATGAGTCACTGTCTACTAGCTAGACTAATAGTTACACATGAGTGTCATGTCTAATGACCTCTGACAGGCTGCCTGGTAACTTTATGTCTACACATCCATTTACACTTGTTTTACTTAATTGAAATTAATGGGAATAAATATGTGTCAAACAGTTAAACTCGGTAACTGAACTTTAATGAGATAATTGAGCTCTTTTTTTTATACTAATGAGCCTGGCTGGTTTTTTTTTTTTTTTTTTCCCTTATAGATTTGTCCTATGATGGGGCTTTTCATGACCATGTGTTTGTCATAGTCCAGGTTGTCAAATATCTTAGAAGTGCAGTAAGGTGAGATTCAGGATATGCACTGACAATGGGAAAGTACTTGGTTAATCACATCAGAAAATTAGCTAAGGCAGAAAGGAATAAAATTCTTCAAATCCAGTTGGCAGCCCCTAGCTGGTACACCTAGTATGTAGTCCACGGGTGCTGAATAATTATGTCTGAAATGAATGAAAGTATTAGATTAGAATTTTTTTAACCCTATCATTCTGTACTCTAATAAACACAACCATAGTCAACCAATAAGAAAATTTAGAATTAGAGACCAGCAGATGGTAAAATGGTCATATCACTGGACTCCCACATGGTGACCCAGACCTGGCAGCTTGAAATTTACACCAGGTGTGTGTGCTAGAATATATGCGTGCATACCCAAAATCCCAACAGAAGAATGGAGGAGAAGGGATTGCAGTGTAGTCATCTCTCCTGGGTGGTGATTTCTCACTTTCTGTCTCTCTGTCTCTCTCTGTCTCTCTGGTGAGCACACGCATCCTATAGCTAAAAATCTCTCTGAAAAAAGAAAACTTAGAGTTATTTTAAGAGCTTTTGCTACAAAAAAGACTTACTCACAGGCAAGATTGTATTATTACATAACTTAAAATTTACAATTGGCAGTGACATTGGAGAGAGTATATCTATTTACCACATATGAGGTGCTTGGAACAGTGCCCTGCGTATTCTTGGTATTTTTTTTTGGGGGGGGGGCGGGTTTGCCATAGGGCATGTGTGCTAACCAGTGAGAGACAGAGAGACAGTGAAAGGGAAAGCGAGAAGTCACCCCTCGGGGGAATGGCCATGTAGTAATCCCTTCTCCATTCTCCTCCTGGGATTTTCAGCATGCATGGACACATGCCCACTGTGATTTTTAAACCTCCAGGTCCAGGACTCAAATCATAGCCATGTGGGAATTCAGCACCTTAGCCACCACACCACCTGCTGGTCCCAACCTTGAGTTTTCCAAGTACGACATGGTATTAGTATTTGAAATAAGCTCCTTGGTCATTCAGAGTTTGGAGTACATTCAATACAACAGGATGAGATACTTCTATACTGCTTTGTTCTCATAGTCAAAGGACTTTCATATTGCCCAAAGTTCCAGCTGTTGATTGTCAATGAAACTGAAATAAATTGCACATCAAGTAAAACCATCCAGGAATCAACATATTCTTCCCACTAACACTCAGAATGATTCATTTAAATATATACAATCTTGTTGATACTTGCTATTGTTTAGATAATGGCTTTCCCCCAAAAGCTTCATGTTCTATAAGCTTGGTCCCAAGTGTAATGACTTTGGAAAATGATGAGGTCTTTAAGAGGTAGGATCCGGGACCAGCAGTTAGTGTAATGGCCATGTCACTGGACTCCCACGTAGTCGACCGTGGTTCGAGTCCAAGACCCGGCGGCTTAAAACTCACGCCGGGCGCGTGTGCGTGCATGCCCAAGATCCCGAGAGGAGAATGGAGGAGAAGGGATTGCGGCGTGGTCATCCCCCTGGGGGGTGATTTCTCGCTTTCTATCTCTCTGTCTCTCTCTGTCTGTCTGGCGAGCGCACGCGCCCTATAGCAAAAACCTCTCCCCCCCCCCAAAAAAAAATAAGAGGTAGAATCCAAGGGAAGGCAGCATCCAATTGGTTGGGGTTATGGGAGAGACAAGCAGAGGAAGTGGGAATCTGTTTCCTCTCTCTCCTTGCACTTGCTTGCTGTTTTCTGCCTCTGTAGGCCCTGTTGTGATGTCATATCAGGGACCAGCCTGATGTCTGCCCCATGCCCTTGTACTTCCCAGCCACCGGAATCATGAGTCAAATAAACCTCTATTCTTTAGCAATCACAGAGCTTCCAGTATGTCAGTTTAGCTCCACTGTAACAGACTAAAGCAATCATCGCATCTGACCATCATTGATTCTCATTGTCATTTCTGAGTCTATCCATATCATAGACTCAGAAATGACAATGCGGTCATTAACATTTTTTAGACTTATTATATGGATAGACACTTGGGTGACACACAAGGAGACCAAAAGCTTTCTCAAACACTCCTTGTGAGTGTGGACTTACACCTACAGGATGTCACTCAGTGCCAGCTGTGAAAACACAGCCCTTTATCTCGGGAAAACTGGTATCTCATTGGATGCTCCAAGTGTTTTGTTGTACCCCTTTGTCACCATATGTATCTTTCTGCAGCTGTGAACCACCAAACACACCTACCACTAGACTTAAGGAAATGAATGCGAAATATTCATATAAGGTTGGCAGGTGAATGTACATTGCAGTCAGCTCGTGAGGAATTTACAGAAACAACCTGAACAGAACAGAGAACCAGGGCATTTCCGTCAATCATCTGGACAAGGGCTATATGTTTTATTTATTTTAATTTTTTTCTTTATGTATGTGTTTGCAGGAGAGCAAGAGATATGAAAACTCTCCACAGGGTCTAGACATACAGCCATCTCCTTCCTCCAGTGTTCCAGTTCATTGGCTCTTGGGCACTCATATACACACCTGGCATATTTCAGGAACACCAGGCTGGGGATTCAAACCATGGTTACCATGTGGGATCCAACTTCTCTTGAGCAACACGTTGCTGCTGCACCATGGAGCTGGTCCTCTTCTGGTTCTCTTTGGCTCAGGAGTCAATCTGTTGGCTGTATATACTACCAAAACAAAACAAGAACCCTTCCACCAACAGTAAAAGGAAAATCTGTTGCGATAGTCAGACATTCTAGGACCAAAAACTAAACATAGGTCTAAGAAGTTCATGCCATTCTTCTAGTACATAGGAAAAATGAACTTTCATTATTCTCTGTTTGGCCTCATAGTATTGTCTAAACTCCACTTTCCTCTGGTGACAAGGGAAGATTAAAAAAGCTCAGAGTTTAATTTGCCATTCAGATAGCAGCTTCTTCTGGTCGTATGGTTTGAGCTCAGTCAAGTCAGAATTCAAACTTGATTAGATCAGAGTCCTCTTCTCTTCCATCTCAATAGCTCCTTCTCACTCTTATCTCAAGATTGTGTCTGGGTATGGAGGAGTCTCTTTAATGTCACAGAGGTAGAGAATGGCCTGGGGAGTGAGTAGTCTTTCCTCCCTTTCTACCTTTCGTTCTGCCCTGCTGAAGCTGGGCGTAGCTTGGCCGACAGTTGGCATAACTTGGGATCAGTTCCCAGGGTGAGTGCAACACTTTCAGTGGCCCCTGTGAGGCTCATGAATCCCCCTCTTTGCCTCTGGCTAATCTTGTCACTCCCTAGATTCTGGCTCTCCGTCTCCTTATTTGAGGCATTCCACTTTGCAGTTCTCCAATATTTTTACTCTCCATTCCAAAGAAAAAGCATGCCAAACATTCTCGAGAGAGAGAGAGAGAGAGATATTTTTTTGCTATAGGGTGCATTCACTCACCAGAGAGACAGAGAGATAGAAAGTGAGAAATCACATTCCCTCCCCCACAAAGGGATGGCCATGCCACAATCCTTTCTCCTCCATTCTCCTCTCTGGGTTTTGGACATACACACATGTGCGCCTTACGTGAATTTAAGCCACTGGGTCCGGGACTTGAACCACAGTTGACTATGTAGGAGTCCAGCAGCATAACCATTGTGCCATCTGTTGGTCCCACCAACCTTTCTCTTTAGCTCTCTTCCAGATAGAACTGATGGATCTCACATGAGGTAAGAGTAGGATCTGCAGAGATTCCAAGTGATGAGTTATATGGGATTTCTTGAAAATTATTTCTTGGTTGTTTCTGTATTCTCTCTGCTGTGAATTATTTGCCATTGGGTCCTAACTTATCTTCTTGACTATCTTAGCTTTTCAATATTTGCAACTAAAAGAGTTCAAATCACCCCCTCCGCCCAAAAAAGGGACCAGCAGTTAGCATAATGGTTATGTTGCTGGAATCCCATGTAGTCGACCGTGGTTCAAGTCCTGGACCCGGTGGCTTAAACTCACTCCGGGTGTGTGTGCATGCGTGCCTAAGATCCCGAGAGGAGAATGGAGAAGGGATTGCGGTGAGGACATCCCCCCAGGGGGTGATTTCTCGCTTTCTGTCTCTCTGTCTCTCTCTGTCTTTCTGGCCAGCGCAAGCACCCTATAGCAAAAACCTCTCCAAAAAAAGAAAAAAAAAAAAAAGAAGAGTTCAACCCACCCACATCTCAATTCTGCCTTTTCTTCTGTCTTTTCTCCTTCCTAGCTCTTCCTTGCCACACCAAATAACCTATTTCACCTTTATGTCTGGTGATTACATTGTCTGACATTTTCGCCTGTGTGCCTCTCCATCATGTTATAGCTTAGAGCAAAACGTTGGGTTTGTACTTCCAAGTTGTGTTCTTGGTTAACCAAGAAAACCTTCTGGGGCTTAGAAAACCTTTTCTTTTGTTGTCAATACCTGAGACGCAAACCTACAGTGACTTTGAAGTTCAGACGTGCCCACTTTCCACACCTGAAATGGAACGATGTGCTGTTTCTGCTAGAACATAATCCTCCTTCTTAAGTAACCCATTCTAAAAGTCCAGTGGGTTCATTGGGCAGAGTTTCATGAATGGTGAAGGAATAAAAATTGAGGTTTTCATTTTCCAATATCCTCTCAGCTTTACACATGAAAAATACATGCTTCTGTCAAATCACGGATTCTCTGTTTATTAACATGAGTGATTAAAATAAGCCAGCTTTTCATATTCATAGTTTGGAGAGTTATAGTTTTTTGTTCTCTCTTTCTTAAAAGAATTGTTTATTTAGTTTTATGTATCATAATTATTTTTTAATTTGCTGCACAGCACGTGCATTCACCAGAGAAAGACAGAGAAGGAAAGTGAGAAGGCACACCACAAGGTCGGGACTTGAATCATGGTCGGCCATGTGGGAGTCCAGTGCCTTAACCACCATGCCATCTGCTGACCCCAGGATCAGCTTGGTAGGACAGAATAATCTGAGAAGGTAGTAAACGCTAAAGCTCAGAAGCTGTTCCTCTTTTCCTCAAAGACAATGGACAGTCTCTTCATAGCTTGTGGTGAGCTCACATCTTCACCAGCACACCTGACTGTCTATTATTTTATTTATTTATTTATTTATTTATTTTGGAGAGGTTTTTGCTATAGGGCACGTGCACTCGCCAGAGAGACAGAGAGACAGAAAGCGAGAAATCACCCCCCCCCGGGGGGGGGGGGAATGGCCACACTGCAATCCCTTCTCCTCCATTCTCCTCTCGGGATCTTGGGCACGCACGCACACGCGCCCGGCGTGAGTTTAAGCTACTGAGTCCGGGACTCGAACTGCAGTCGATTACATGAGAGTCCAGCGATATAGCCATTATGCTAACTGCTGGTCCCGCTATTATTTTTTATATCATGAGTTCTGGGAACGCTGCGATAAAGAAAGAGTGGGGGGTGTCACACTGTAAACGTATTGGGATGCTGGGAACGTCATGATGCATTTTGGCATAGAAAAACTTTTTTTTTTTCTTTAGAGAGATTTTTGCTATAGGGCACATGCGTTCACCAGAGAGACAGAGAGAGAGAAAGTGAGAAATCACCTCCCAGGAGGGATGGCCATACCACCATCCCTTCTCCTGCACTCTCCTCTTGGGATCTTGGGCGCACACACATGTGCCCAGCGTGAGTTTCAAGCCACTGGGTCTGAGACCGGACCGGATGATTGACTATGTGGGAGTCTAGTGATGTACCCATTACACCACCTGCTGATCCCGCCTGCATAGAATGATGTTTGCTGTGAACTCAGACATACCTTTTGGACAATGGGTGAGGGACGTACACAGGTCTTGTGCTTACGCCTCCTGAGAGTTTAGTGAGTCCTGTATGCCACAAACCCTTCCAAACGGCTCTTTCTCTCTCAGCTCTCGTCTTCCTCTGCTGTAAAATCTGAATAATTTTTATCTGCCTACAAGGCATGATGGATAGATGGAACAGGTATTGCATGACAAAGAAAAGTAGGACCAGCAGATGGCATAGCAGTTACGTCACTGGACTCCCACATGGCTGACTGTGGTTTAAATCCCGGACCCAGTGGCTTGAAACTCAAGCTGGGCATGTGTGTGTGTGCATGTGTGTGTGCACAAAATCCCGGGAGGAGAATGGAAGAGAAGGGATGGCAGCATGGCTATCACCCCTGGGGAGGGGGGGGTGGATAGTTTCTCACTTTCCCTCTCACTGTCTCTGTCTCTGTCTCCAGTGAGCACACACACCCTAAGGCCAAAATCCTCTACCAAAATAAATAAATCAGTAGTAAGACCTGGACCATTCTTAATAAGTGCTGGCTTCTAGGCCAGGCTATGGCATGATGGTTGAAGCAGCTGGATCCCCAGTGGTCAAGTATGAGCTTTGAGTCCTGGATCTAGCAGCTTGAGAAGCACACCGGGCGCATGTGTACACACGCCTAAAATCCTGCAAGGAGAGAGAGTTCAGGAGAAGGGATTGGTGTGTGTCTTTTTCCCTTGGGGGGTGCCTTCTCACCTGCCCCGCCCTGTTTTTCTCCAGCAAGCCCACGTGCCCTGTGGCGAATGTAAATAAGAATATTAAATGCTGGTTTAGTTTTCCTGTTGCAGGATTAACTTCCACAACGTATTCTCAGCTGTGCCTTCTCTCCTCTCCCTCCTCTCCTCTCCACCCTGAGCCCTGAACCCATGTTGGGAATCTACAAGCCTTTCTAAATGATTGAAGAAGGAAGTATATTGAGAAAATTTCTCAGACGTCAGTGTGAGAGCATCCACGTTGACTAAGTCTAGACTACTGTTATTTTTATTTGAGAGAGAGATTTTTGCTATAGGGTGAGTGTGCTTACCAGATAGACAGAGACAGAGAGAGAGACGGAGAGTGAGAGATCACCCTCAGGGGTATGACCACACCATAATCTCCTCTTGAGATTTTGGCCACATACACACACAAGCCTGGCGTGAGTTTCTTTGTTTATGGTATTTTTTTTTAGAGAGAGATTTTTTTTTTTGGAGAGGTTTTTGCTATAGGGCGCATGCGCTTGCCAGACAGACAGAGAGAGACAGAGAGACAGAAAGCGAGAAATCACCCCCCAGGGGGGATGGCCATGACGCAATCCCTTCTCCTCTATTCTCCTCTCGGTATCTTGGGCACGCACGCACACGTGCCCGGCGTGAGTTTAAGCCACCGGGTCCGGGACGCAAACCACAGTCAACTACGTGGGAGTCCAGCGACATAGCCATTACGCTAACTGCTGGTCCCCTAGAGAGAGATTTTTTGCTACAGGGTGCATGCTCTTGCTGGAGAGACAGAGAGACAGTAAGTGAGAAATCACATCTCCCCAGGGGGATGGCCATGCCGCAATCCCTTCTCCTCCATTGTCCTCTCAGAATTTTGGTCACGCACACACACGTGCCTGGCGTGAGCTTTAAGCCACTGGGTCTGGGACTCAAACTATGACTGAATACAGGAGAGTCCAGTGACATAGTCATTACGCCAACTGCTGGTCCCAGAGAGAAACTACTTCTCAGGCATGATGATTGTATCTTTTGCTATGAAGAAATCAGGGGATGGGCCCAGATGCTGACACACTTGCAGCTCAAGGGGATGCAAGTGGAAAAGTTCCTGGGTTTGCATCCTGAGACTTACACATTGTAAACAGTTCCTGTCACGGGGCCAGCTGAGAACGGGGATAAACAGTAGCATGGGGACCCTGTTACACATCTCTCTAAATACATATATTGCTATAAATATACCCATGCCGATACACATCTCTCTTCATGGATGAAAAATAAATAAACTTTGGGGCCAGTAGGTGGCGTGGTGGTTAAGGGCGTTGAACTCCCACATGGCTGACCACAGTTCAAGTCCCACAATGGGTGGCTTGCTTTTTCACTTTCCCACTCTCTGTGTTACTCTTTTCCTCTCTGGTCCAATTTAAATACAGTTAAATAAAATAATTTTTTAAATAAATAAATAAGCTTTAAAAAAAAAAAGAACTTAGGAAGCAGTAAGCAAAGACGCCGAGGGATTAGGTTGGAGGACTAGATGGAGAAATTCCTTTTCTCATACCGCCCACGTGTATGTCCTTTGCATCAAATCCTTCTATTATCTTGTGCATGCATGGAGTCGATATCATGGCAGATACCTATGAGAAGCCTGGGTTCCAGTGGGTGTAAAATTCATTTTCTCAGTTCCAAACAGGTGACTGTTCTTTTGCAAGGCTCTCTTGTAAGAGGCTGGCACCAATTGGCCCCTGTTCCACGTACGATAAACATACTGGGAGGCAACAGAAGAGTGTTTTCCTCACGTTTTCTGGGAGATCTCGAGCAGACAATTCAAAAATAAGTACCATGCTCAGTGAATCTCCCATTAAGTACAAGTTTGACAAATAAAATCAATCCAAGTACAGAGATGGGAAAATATGTGCCATACACACACACACACACACACACACACACACACACACACACACATATATATACACACATGCATTTCACCCCCAATTTCTATTAAGGTGGTATATTAATATTACTTTGCTATGATTCCAGAGTACTACAAAAACAAGGAGGACTTTTCACACGGCATGCCATGTGGCTAGCACACTTGGTCATGGAAAAATTAGCATGGTGCTTAGACTCCTTTGTCTTGGCCAGCTCAGGGGTAACACAGTGCTCCAGAGAAGACTCACTGGGCTGGCTCTGTGGCCTCACAGTTAAGGCAGCAGATCCCACGTGGCTGATCCGGCGGTTCAAGTCCTGGACCCTGAGAAACACTGTGGGTGTATGTGCGTGCATGCCCAAGATCCTGAAAGGAGAAATGAAGAAGAAGGGATTAAGGGATGGCAGTGTGTCCATTCCCATGGGATGGGGAGGGAGCTTTCTCCTGTCTCTCCCTCTGTCTCTCTCAGCAAGTGTACCCGCTCGCTAAGAGAAAAGATGATCAAAAAAAGTCTGACTGTACATGTCCGTTGCCATTCAGGTCCCTGGCATGCTCTACCTGAAACCCTCTGGGCACACGTACAAGTGTCCAGGATCCAACCGGCCAGAGGACTGAAGGGAGAAGGTAACAGCATGACTCGACCCTTTGAAGGCTGTTCCTCTCCCCCTGACTCCCCCATCTCTCTTATTCTTGTGTACACACAGATATGCTCTAGCAGGAATAAAGGAAAGAAAAAACAAAATTCCTCCTCTAACAAAGCTCTTTTTTGGGGGGGAGGGGAGGTTGCTTCTCTAATGTTCACCTGTTAAAATACCCATTTTGTAAGCCAAATCATAATGTGATTGAATCTATAAAAGAAAATTAAATTTAAAAAAGTAAAAATATGTACTTTGATTTCATAAACTTAAAAAAATTTCTATTAGCATGTAATTGTGTATATAGAGCTATTATATGACTTTATGGTATAAGAATACAATGCGAGACCAGCAGTTGGCGTAATGGCTATGTCTCTGGACTCCCATGTAGTCGACCACAGTTAGACTCCCGGATCCAGTGGCTTAAACTCACGCCGGGCGTGTGTGCATGGGTGTCCAAGATCCCAAGAGGAGAATGGAGGAGAAGGGATTGTGGCATCGTCAGCCCCCCTGGGGGGTGATTTCTCGCTTTGTGTCTCTCTGTCTCTCTATATCTTTCTGGCAAGCACACGCATTCAATAGCAAAAACTTCTAAAAAAAAAAAAAAAGAATACAATGCATAGATTCCGTCAGGATGAGTAACATACCCCTCATCTTAACCTTGGGTCATTACTTGCAGTGGGGACATTCAAAAGCCTCTCTTTCAGCTACTTAGAGATACACAGCAGGTCGTTGGCTTGTATATGTTCTGTTCTACTCTCTCCGCAGTGTTTTATAACACTCGAAATGGTTCTTCCTGGCTATCTGCAACTTGACTTCATGTCACTAGCGTTTCTCTATCCTCCCACCCCAAACCCATCCTTCCCAGTTGGCATTCCTAGAATGAGAGCTGTCATTTTTCATCTTTATCTCTACAAGCCCCCCCCCCCCCCCAATTTCTCTCCAATTTCTACTTTCGGGGAAAACATACAGTATTTCTTTTTTCTGTGCCTGGTTTATTTCACGTACCATAATGCCCTCTAGGTTCAGCCATTGAACAGGATTTCATCTTTTTAATGGCTGAGTAGTATTCCACTGTGTGTGTATATGTGTGTGTGCGTGTATGTATGTGTATGCTTATATGTTATTGGTTTTATGCATGTGTCAGTTGCTGGGCACTTAGGTTGCTTCCCTGTCTTGGCAATTATGAGCAGAGCTGCAATATATAGAGAGATGCAGATATCTTTGTCGCATACTAATTTGTCTTTGGACATTTGCCCAGTAGTTACACAGGTCTTATGATTATAATAAAATAATAATGCTGCTAACGTTCTTTGAGAACTTGTTGTGAGCTATGCACTTAGTAATTTACATCACCTACTTCATCTTTGCCTGGTGGGACAAACACTTTTTTCCGATTAGGATATCCATACGGCTGATTTCTTTTACGTAAGCAACTGTTCTGGAGAGTGTGTTCAAAATGAAGCCATGAAGACTTTATGCCAGCAATGAATTCCTATTAGAATGTAAGGAAATGGATACTTGTTGTCATTCATTGATGCACCCACTGCCTAGGACAACACCTTACATCCTATGTGCTTAATAAATATGTCTCGAGGGAATGAATGAATAACCGTCATGAGTAAGAAGCTTATGCTTAGAGGTCGTGACCCAAATAAAGATGGTGTCCCCAAGTTTAATCATGGAAACCTGCCTTGCAATTAAATGGCAGCCACTGAAGATGGACATGACATATTGGAAAACAACTCTTTGAGGCTAGTAGGTAGTGTGGAGGTTAAGGTGGCTGGATCCCACATGGCCCACTCTGCAATTCGAATCCTGAACCTGGTGGCTTGAAAATCACACTAGACTTGCATGTGTGCATGCCCAAAATCCCAAGAGGAGGCTGGAGGAGAAGGCTTTGTGGTATCCCATCCCCCGGGGGGTGATTTATCACTTTTCTTCTCTGTCTCTGTCTCATCTCCAGTGAGCACATGCACCCTACAGCAAGAAAAGGAAAAAGAAAAGAAAATAGAAGAAAGAAGAGAAGAAAGGAAGAGAAAAGAAAAGAATTCTTGGAGAGAAAATATAACTTACAGGTATGTGACCAGAATAGGTTAGTAGAAGACAGAAACTTTGAATTTGACCAGTATGAGAGTCCAGAAGCCAAGTGTCCTTAGGAAAAGCAGAATGCATTTTTCTGTGGAAGGAAAACAGTGCAGAGGCACAAAGCGAAGATGTGGAAGCAGAAGGCCAAGCCATGGTTTAAGAGGTTGTGAACATTCACTGTACTGTCTCAATGCAGAAAGCAACCCCTCCAAATGTCATCAGCATGAATGCAGTAGGCAGGATAACGACCGCTTTGCTCACCCCGAAGGAGTCCAGGTCCTCCTACCTGGAAACAGTGGACACATTCGCTTTCACGACAAAGGGAATCGTGATGACATGCTCGTGGTTAAGATTCTTCCCTGAGATGGAAAGAATGCTCTGAATTATACCAGGTGGACTTTAATCTATCATAAGGATCCTGATAAGTGACAGAAGGCGGGCAGCTCAGCTCAGAGTCAGAGGAAGAGAGGTGAAGATAAACAGAGCTGAGAAGGATGTGACCATGAAGCCAAAGTACATCAATAATCTCTACAGGCTGGAGAAGATTTGGAAAAGGACTCCCCCTAGACCCTCGCAAAGGAAAGCAGCCTTGTTGATGCTTGGATTTGAGCCCTGTAGGGCTCAGTTCACATTGATAACACCCAGAATGCAGTAAATAAAAAGTGCATCTTGTTTTAAGCCATGACGTTTTGGATCATTTGTTATAGCAGCAAAAAGAAACTCATACCATGACCTTAGCCTCTTAGAAAGGTGTGCTTCCTTGCTTCTCAAATTCTTTTTTTTTTTGCTTGGAGTGTCCTTACTCAACACAATCCAACAATGTTGGTGTCTCCAGAGCCTTCAGCGTGGTGGACCAATTCATTTGGACACGCCCGGAGAGCCAAAGCAGAGTGGTTCTGAAAATGGTTGCGATAGCCTGACCCATGAAATTGTTCACGCCTATTTGTGTATGCCCTCTTGCTATGGCACCTGAACAAAATGGTTCAAATGCTTTTTCTTTTTTACTTCCTAAGAGCAAAACTGAGCCAGCCAGTGGCACAGTGATGAAAGCCGTTGGATCTCACACATCAAACTGGGTGGTTTGGGACCAGCAGTTAGCATAATGGCTATGTCGCTGGACTCCCACGTAGTTGACCGCAGTTCACGTCCTGGACCCGGTGGCTTAAAACTCACACCGGGCACGTGTGTGTGCGTGCCCAAGATCCCGAGAGGAGAATGGAGGAGAAGGGATTGCAGCGTGGCCATCCCCCCTGGGGAGTGATTTCTCGCTTTCTGTTTCTCTGTCTCTCTTAGTCTGTCCGGCGAGCATACGCGCCCTATAGCAAAAACCTCTCCAAAAAAAAAAAAAAAAAATTAGGTGGTTCAAGTCTTAGACCCAGTGACTTGAGAACCATGCTGGGTGTGTACGTGTATGTGCCCAAAATGCCCAGAGGAGAATGGAGGAGAAGGAAATGGTGGCATGGCTGTCCCCTCTGGGAAGCGATTTCTTACTTTCTTTCTCTGTAGTTCTTTCTCTCTCTCTCTTTGTCTCCCTCTAGCAAGTACATGTGCCCTATTGCAAAGGTAAAAAATTAAAAAAAAATATGCTAAGCGTGTGGGGGGTTGTTGCAAAAGGTGATATGGTGGTTAAGGCATTAGATTCCTACATGGATGACCATAGTTTGAGTCCCAGACCTGGTACCTTGAAAATCACTCTGGGTGCATGTGCATGTATGACCAAAATCCTAAGAGGAGAATGGAGGAGAAAGGATTACATCTAGCATGTAGCACAACCATCCCTTTGAGGGGAAGGAGGTGCTTTCTTACTTTCCCTCTCTCTGTCTCTGTCTCTCTCAGGAAAGAGCACATGCCCTATGGCAAACACCTAAATTTTTTTTTAACCTGCTAAGCGCAAGACCATAAGCTCACATCCCACAAAAGATGCACTTCTTGTTATGTTCATTCTAAAAATAAAGATGTCACATTATTTTTTTTCCAAAAAATCTGTATGTCATAAAATCATCCTATGGGTTTTCAAAACATTTGGAAGTAAGCAGTCTAAATTGTACTGCTTCTTTGCATTGGTTCAGCTAACCTTTGCCTGGAAAACCTTTAGCAGAGAAAGTAGTGAACAGTTTCCACAGAAACACGGTAGACGTTAGCAAACCAGACAGCATGCATCTTATCTTTCTTTGGTGTCCATGGTGAAAAATGACTCCGTTAGATCATCATCAATAATTATGACATTTCTTGAGTTGGATCAAAACCCACCATCAAATGTATAACCTTCAAGGATTTTCCAGAGTATGTGGATTACACGCTGAGGATTTTTTTTTTAACATGATGCATACGCAGATTTTTTTTTTTTTTGCTAGACTATGGAACACATCACAGATTCTTTAGATTTATATGAAATGAGGAAACTCCAACTGTGTTCCAAATTTAATGTAAAGTTCTCAGGATTTCTCCCCCTTCAACCTCAACCCCATGTGAACCAGCAATATACACAAAGATGTATTTGAGTTGATTCTTGATTTGAAACGAGGACTTTGATAGAATAGAAACCGCAGACACAATGACTGCAGCTCAACCTTCTTCATCACAGGGTATATATCAAACCCCCGAGTCCAGACAGTCTAATCTTTAACTCTCTTTAAAGCCCAGCCGAGGCAAGCAAGTTTTGATCTAACAGAATTTCTATTTTCTGAGCCCACAAAGAAATTCTGTCCATGCTGATGTGTGAATAAGCACTAAAATTTGTATTATCTAACTTTAATTTTTTTTTTTTTTAGATTTTATTTCTTTTGTAAGAGTTAAAGATGACTTTGTCAGGATTTTGGGGGTTTGATCTCAACAGAGATGCCTGGTATCATTTTTAAAATTTTTATTATTTATTTATTTATAGAATTATTTTTATTTAATTTTATTTATTTTAAATTGACCAGAGAGGGACAGAGAGAGAGAAAGTGAGAAAGCAAGCCACCAGGTCCAGGTCTTGAACCATGGTCAGCTATGAGGGAATTCAGCACCCTTAATCACCATGCCATCTGCCAACCCCTTTCATTTTTATTTCTAAGAGAGATTTTTGCTATAGAGCATGTGTGCGCTCACCAGAGAGATAAAGACAGAGTGAAAGTGAGAAGTTATCCTTCCTCCCCCCACCCAGGATGGCCATGTTGCAATCTCTTCTCCATTCTTTTGTCGGGATTTTGGGACTGCGTGCACTTACCTGGTGAGAGTTTCAGGCTGCCAGGTCCTGGACTCGAACCTCAGTCAGCTACGTGGCAGTCTAGCACCTTAGCCACCGTGCCACCTGCTGGCCCCGCCTGGTATCTTTTCAAGGAGGCTGTCCTAGACTCACCTCTCTCCTTCATGGAGTCAGGCTCCTGGGAATGGTGATAACTGCATGGCTGTTAGTTCTGAGTCCTGGTATGATGTGTGGTCATCCTCGGCACAGGTAGAATTAGCTCATTTGTGAAACCCCCCTACCACAACAAAATCCTCCTGCAGGGGATCCTAATTTGAACCTACCCTACGTGTCTCATGGACACATTCTTTTTCTCTGATGCCATTTCAGCCGACACACTCCAGAGGTGATGAATGCCTGAATCGTTCATAGAAGGTGTGCTTTAGAATGCTGCTCTTTTCTTTCAGATTATTTGCTATAGGGTACATGTGCTTGCCAGGAAGAGGGAGAGAGAGAGAGAGAGAGAACTCATTCCCCAGAGGAGATGGCCATGCAGCCATTCCTTCTTCTTCATTCTCCTCTTGGGATGTTGGGCACGCACGTACACCCACCCAGCTTGATTTTAGAAGCCTCCAGGTCTGGGACTTGAACCATAGTCAACCACGTGGGGGTCCAGCTATGTAACCATTATACCATCTGCTGGTCACTCCTTATTTTATAGGGTGTTGGTGGTTCACAACCATTGGGCATTCTGACTCCACCGCTTCCAGACAGGGGACTTCTGACAATGTCTGGAGACATTTCTGGTGAGATAGCTACAGGACAGGGCCCCTACTGGCACGTGCTAGACAGAGACCTGAGATGCTGTAACTGTCCCACTAACCCACAGGGCAGCCGGCTGCAGCACTGAATCTCCCAGCACCCAAAGTCAGAAGTGGCAATGTCAGCAGAGGTAGACCAACCCACATTGCACTTTGACTTAATACATTTTGCTTCTCAAACGTTGATTTTAGAAGAAACCAAAGCCCTTTCTAGCTGCAGTTCCAATGCTATACACATTCACCAGGATCCTCTTCCTATTTAATCCAGTTTATTTTTACTAGCCTCCTCTCCAACCTCTTTTCAACTCTTTGTTTACTAGGTTTCCTCCCCCTGTGGGTAAATGTTTTGCTGCTACAAATTTGTTTATTGTAGTTCCTGATGTCCCTGGGTCTTGCTATTTATTTGGAACCCCCCAGGATACTTCTAAAGGGTGCTCCATAAAATAAATAACAATGACAACGTTTACAGTACTTATCCCTAGCAATTTCAAGAGCTTCGTGCAAAGAAAAGGCACCGAGAAACACATGACAAAGGAGTGGGTTTGCATCTTTGCATTTGACTTGTAAATCAGCCCAGCCCTGCTTCCCTCCTTGGAAAAGTCTTCCCAGACTCTGCTTTAAAGCCGAGTTTGCAAGGAGCACTTGAATGGATTTCACCCTCGGATACGTTCCATCTGTCTTCATGGTACGGTTTACCCAGTTAATTAGAAAAGGTTAGAAGATTAATAACTAGTCATGGCTAATGAATGCAGTGGACTGCATGTTGAGTTGATGAGGGGTTTTCTCCCACCAAAAAGACCTAAATGATCACTTCTTACAAATCCTATCAATCGCTTGATGGCCTGCGCTACAGAAAGAGTGCTCAAGATGACAATGGCCTTTTAATGATTTTCAAAATCATCCAAACATTGAAAATGCAATCGTATCCCATGTGCATAATAAATTAGCTCTCTTAGGAGGGGCTAGGAGCTATGCATGGAGATGATGTGAAGGACGGGAGCGGATTCTAGTTGGTAAATCATATCAATGACACTTGCCTTCTGAACAACAGAACTGCCTGACTGTATGGGGTTTGATCCTGGTCAGAGGATGCTCACATGAATGCATTTTGATTTTTGTAACCAGACCCATGCTGCCTTTTTTTGTGTTTTTTTTCTGCTCTTAATTTAAAAAGTGATTCGACGTCATGTAATGGCTGGAAAACTGGAGCTAAACTCATGTCTAGTAACTTGAAGTCCATTCCTCTGCACAGGAGAAACCACACCACTTTCCAGACCAGCCGATGGCGTAATGGTTACGTTGCTGGACTCCCACGTAGTCGACCGTGGTTTGAGTCCCAGACCCTGCAGTTTAAAACTCACACCAGGCACGTGTGTGTGAGTGCCCAGAATCCCGAGAGGAGAAAGGAGAAGGGATTGCGGCATGGCCATCCCCCCTGGGTGGTACTTTTTTTGTTTTGTTTTCTGTCTCTCTGTCTTCCTCTGTCTCTCTGGCGAGCGCACATGCCCTATAGCAAAAAATCTCTCTCTTTAAAAGGAGAAAAAGAAAAAGAAAAAGAAACCACACCAGTTTCTGGGAGGGAAAAGAATGTTAACAAGATTATCAAACTTGAGCATGACATATTGCAAACTAATCAGTAAAGAAAAACACTTTTGTACACTTAGAGATCTCACTGAAACGACTGTGTTGAAATGCCGATACGCTTAGCCCTTTCCCACCTGGCTCCGTTCCTGCCCTGTCTGCGGAGGCTTGGGAAGACTGTGCAGAGTAAGAAGCTGTTCGTACTCCATGTGCAGCAGTTTTGCCATCGCTAAAAAGCACCCAGGAGCAAGCACGCCAGGGAAGACACTTCTCCAAGAAATTGTACCATGCTCGCTTCATCCTTAACCCTCTTCTGAAGGATTTTGTCTGTTCGATTTTTACTTTAACATAATGGTGAGAACAGTCAAAGGAACTATTAACACTTTGATCGGATTGATCAATAATTAATATTTTGACAAGTTTCTTTGTTCTCTCTTTGCATGTGTTTGTGTGTGTATCACTCAACTTTTTTTTTTTTTGGAGAGATTTTCGCTATAGGGCGCGTGCGCTAGCCAGACAGAGAGAGACAAAGAGACAGAAAGCAAGAAATCACCCTCCAGGGGGGATGGCCACGCCGCAATCCCTTCTCCTCCATTCTCCTCTTGGGATCTTGGGCACGCACGCGCACACGCCCGGCGTGAGTTTAAGCCAACGGGTCCGGGACGTGAACCACGGTCGACTATGTGGGAGTTCAGCGACATAGCCATTACGTTAACTGCTGGTTCCCAACTTTTTTTTTTTTTTTTTTTTTTTTTAAGAGAGATTTTTGCTATGGGGTGCATGAAACAGGGAGACAGAAAGTGAGAAATCACCCCCTCCAGGGGGGATGGCTACACCACAATCTCTCTTCTTCCATTCTCCCCTCCGGATCTTGGGCACACACATGCACCTGGTGTGAGTTTTAAATCACCTGGTCTGGGACTCAAACCGCAGTCGACTACATGGGAGCCCAGCAACATAATCATTAGGCCATCTGCTGGTCCTTCACTCGTCTTTTTTGAACCAATAAGCCAGGTTGTAGACATAATACCTCTTTACTTATAAATACGAGGGGACTTTAAAAAGTTTAGGGAAAGATGAAGTTAAAATATGAGTTTATTTATTTATCTGAGGGATTTTTACTATAGGGTGTGGGTGCTTGTTGGAGACACAGAGAGGGACAGAGAGAGAGAAAGTGAGAAATCACCCCCAGGGGGAATGACCACGCCAACCCCTTCTCCTCCATTCTCCTCTCGGGATTTTGGGCACGCACGCACATGTGCTCTGTGTGAGTTTCAAGCTGTCCGGTTTGGGACTTGAACCCTGGACAGCCATGGAAGAGTGCAATGCTTTAGCCACTACAACATCTGCTGGCCCCAGAGTTTAGTATTTTTTTTTAATCTGTGCATTTTTTTTTTACCTGTTTCTTTTTTTTTAACTGTCTTTGAGAATTATTTTAACTTTATTTATTTATTTTAATTTGACCAGAGAGGAACATAGTGAGAGAGAGAGAAAGGGAAAGTGAGAAAGCAAGCTGCCAGGTTCAGGACTTGAACCACAGTCGGTGTGGTTTTTTTTTTTTTTTTTTCAATCTATAATGAGATTGAAAGTCACGGTGCAATTGTTGTTTTCTTCCATTTTCCATCCTGTCAGACTCCTGGGCACAGATGTGTCCATCTGATTCTGATGTACTTTTCTTTTTTTTCTTTCTTTCTCTTTCTTTCTTTCTTTCTTTCTTTCTTTTTCTTTCTTTCTTTCTTTCTTTCTTTCTTTCTTTCTTTCTTCCTTCCTTCCTTCCTTCCTTCCTTCCTTCCTTCCTTCCTTCCTTCCTTCCTTCCTCTTTCTCTCTTTCTCTCTTTCTCTCTTTCTTTCTTTCTTTCTTTTTTCCTTTCTTTCTTCTTTCTTTTTTTAGAGAGAGACTTTTGCTATAGGGCACGTGCACTCACTGGAGAGACAGAGAGACAGAAAGCGAGAGATCACCCCCTGGGGGGATGGCCTTGTCACAATCCCTTCTCCTTCATTCGCCTCTCAGGATCTTGGGCATGCACGCACACACACCCAGTATGAGTTTTAAGCTGCCGGGTTTGGGACTTGAACCGTGGTCAATTCCATGGGAGTCCAGCGATGTAACCATTATGCCGTCTGCTGGTCCCTGATGTGCTTTTCAAAGCAACAGCGTCAGGATTTGACCCTTGGTCAGCCACGAGAAACCCAGCTTCCTCTGTGGAGAGCCTAACCACCATGTCCCAGGCTAGCACTTAATTATCCTTTCTGCTAACACCCTTCCCCTTCTGCCTCACCTTCCCCCTGTGTGAAATGCGTGGCCTTGGGTTATAATGAATTGTTTCTGCCTCTCTTTCTCTTCAGAGAGTGCAAGCTCCTCATGGGGATGCTCAATACATCTTGACATAACAAATGCATATTAATCTACTAATAATTCTTTGAGCAAGGCTTTCACTAGCAAGAATTCATCTTTTCCTTTGGGGGAGAGAATTGTTTTTAAATAGTTATTTATTTATGGAGAGAGAGAGAGATCCCAAGAGTCTCTCCAACACCATCCCCCCCGCACCCCCCCAGCCTCAGGTAGCCCAAAGCATAGGCTCATACCTGCATGCCCAATGGGTACAGGGTGGCCCAGGGACACGAACCCCAGTCCCTTCCATATGGGTTGAGCTGGGCCACCGCTATCTCACCTTCTTGTACCTGGAACTAATTTTTTCTTTAAGAATTTTTAAAAATTTAATTTCATTCATCATCATTGCTTATTTATTTATTTTTAAGTTTGACCAGAGAGAAAGAGAGAGAGAGAGAGAGAATGTGAGAAAGCAAGCCACCAGGTCCAGGACTCAAACCATGATCAGCCATATGGGAGTTCAACACCTTAACTGCCACACTCCCTGTTGGCCCCACCTGGTAGTGATTTTTAAAAGAATGTTTCTGCTTATTATTTGGAGACAACCACTATACAGTACCTGATTTTGAAAAACTCACCTAACTCATGTCGTGTAGATGTGTTGCAATTTCTAGATTAGTCTGTGTTGGGATGTGTAAGGGGGTCTGATCTGCCTCGCCACATACCTACCTACATACCCGAATCCTTGGTCACATTCTAGTGCGTGTCTTCTCTTCCAACAATTGCCTTGTACCTGCCAGATAATCACAAATTTTAGAGGCAACACACGTTTAAATTTAAAAAGTACAACATTTTGAAAGGTGGGACAGTGTGTGCCAGCAATGATCTGCTCATTAGTAAGATACAATAACCTTCTTTATTGAGGGACTATCACAGTAGATTAAAAATAGTTTCTTGAGGCCAGCAAGTGGCATGGCGGGTACGGTGCTGGACTCCCAGATGGCCAACCATGATCCGCGTCCCGGACCTGGTGGCTTGCTTTCTCATGTTCCTTCTCTCTTTTAGTTGTCTCTCTCTGGTGAGCATGTATGTCCTAGCAAATTAAAAAAATAGTAATAAAATTAACTAAATCATTAAAAAAAAATCATGATTCTGACATGAGTTAGAAAAAGTTTTCACATACCAGGTAATAGGACCCCGTTAGCTGAATTCTACTTTTTATTTTTTTTCTTTCTGGATATTTCAAACATCATATATTTAAATAAGATTCAGAGATGTTCGTGGTAACCAGAGATTGCCACATGGTGGATGTGCAGATGACTTTAGCAAACCGAAGGAAGAACAATGGTGGTATCACACAGACTGCAAATAGTGCAAAGGAACAAGAAGAGTTAGTGGTAAGGTCCCTTTGACTTATTATTGGGCCATCAAAAATCACGATGCATTTTTGCCTAGAAAAAAATAAAAACAGAAAAATGCGTCCTGACTTTTCCGACGACCCCATAGAAAATACTATTTAGCCACCGAGATTAACTGAAGAAAATTGGAGAATTCTACAAAGTACAGGAATGACTCATGAAAGCATGACACGTACAGGGATGATCTCTCACCCATTTCGATTCAAGAATGCAATTGTTTAATAGAACCCTGCAGGCCGAAGTTGGGATGCAATTCTTAGTGTGATCACTCTCCAGTCTTAACGACTTGGGGAAGTTCTCATAATAATTCTCATAATAACTTTCATCATTGTTTCCACAATAGCAATACTAATATTAGCCACTTATGTCCACATACTGTTGGTAAGAGCATCTCATTAATTTTTTTTTTAATTTTTATTTAGGTGTGTGCCTGCAGGCCTATGATCTGATGTTTTTTTGTTTGTTTGTTTTAGAGTTTTTCACTAGAGGGCATGTTGTACACTCACCAGAAAGACAGAGAAACAGAAAGCGAGAAATCACACATACCCCTGGGGAGGGGATGGCCATGCCACAATCCCTTCTCCTCCATTCTCCTCTCAGGATCTTGGGCATGCACGCACATGTGCCCAGCATGAGTCTAAGCCACCAGGTCCAGGACTTGAACCATGGTCAGCTACATGGGAGTCCAGCAACGTAGCCATTATGCCATCTGCTGGTCCTAAGAAAGGAGGTTTTTAGGAAAATGAATATCTACTAGCAAGATGAAGCTCACAGTGTTTTATAACCTAATCCACTCCGTTTGCCAATTTTTTTTTTTTTTTTTTGAGAGGTTTTTGCTATAGGGCACGTGCGCTCGCCAGACAGACAGAGAGAGACATAGAGACAGAAAGTGAGAAATCACCCCCCGGGGGTATGGTCATGCCGCAATCCCCTCTCCTCCATTCTCCTCTCGGGATCTTGGGCACGCACGCACACGCACCCGGCGTGAGTTTTAAGCCACCGGGTCCGGGATGCGAACCGCGGTCGACTACGTGGGAGTCCAGCGACATAGCCATTACGCTAACTGCTGGTTCCCCCGTTTGCCAATTTTAAAAAGTGTATTTATTTCTTCCATGAGTGAGAGAGACAGAGACCAGCACCTCCCTACAGAATCTTGACCCTGTGGTTCACTGCCAGCCTCAGTCAGCCCCGGAGGGTGGATGCGCACACACCCAATGTATTCACTTCCTGGTCCCTACTTTTGCAATTTTCTTTTAGAAGTGATTGCTACCTCCTAGCCCTTAGCCAAGGGAAGGGACTTACAGAAGTTCGTGGCTATCAGGAGGAGAGGAGTCACTGCAGGTCATCTTAGCAGTTGGCCCTCCACAGACATATACGGTCCCTCATTAAATGTCCAAATTAGAAAAGCAGGAACCAGCGACCTAAGTGAAACGACCAGAGTTTCATAGCAGGACGATAGGCACAAAGAATAGAACTCTTGAGCTTTGTGGTTTGCCCAGAACTCGCCTGCTGCCTCCCCCTTGCTGGTCCCTGTGGGTCCAATCAGCATTACGGGATATTCATTATTGATATGAGCAGAAATTCAGCTTTGCTCTTCTGTCTTCTGGATTCCAAACTCAGAGTCACGTGGAATAAATCAAGGTGGTGGCCTCCCTGCTGCTGTCCCAGGGCTCCTTCTCCTTTGCTGTTGGTGAGCCGATCCTACCTGCATTCATGACCTTCCAAACAGGATAGCAGCTGAGAGACGAGAATTTCTTTTAAAATATGCTTCTGTGTCAATTTTACAAAACACAGACTGTCAGTGCCTGGAGCGATAACGTTGAAATCTGAGTGACAGACCCGCACGCTTACGCGGCCTGGATTCTGGGAAGCCTCAAATTACATGCTTTTCTAGGTTGTGTTTTTTTTTTTTTTTCCTCCAACACTAGAAAAGTCTTTTATGATTGCTTTAAACTCCAACACTGCTACCGCCGTTTTCTGAGGCTGTGTTCTGCTCGGTTTTCTTCGAGAGTCCTGTAATCCCTCTGCTTTAAAGAGGACTACGTTTGGGAATGACACGTCTCCCGGTGCCACGGAAACTCAGCTTTGAGGTGGGCATATCAAAAGTCCTGTCATAGAGTCGATTCTAATTTCCTTTCTATTTCCTTAGGTAAGAATTCCATAATGAAGAAGATTGAACTCCATTTCCTGACAAACTGGGCAGTGAAGCTTCCTGTGAAGTGCTTGCTGCTGTCTCACTGTCTGAGCCCAAGGGCAGGAAACGCCAACTGGAAGGACAAGTCCTGTCATTTGGGAATGGGACACGGGTTTTTCTCTGCCTTGTGCATCTTGGAAGGAGATGTAAAAGATGATGCCCATAAGCGATGCAAGGGGACTTCGTGGGAAACAGAGTTCAAATATGAGTTTATTTTGGTACATGAATTTTTTGAAGTCTATGCACCATTTTTTTCATAGAATGCATTTTCTGTGAACTTTAGAAGACTCTGATTTTTAAAAAATATTTTAAACTTTTATTATTATTGCTATTATTTGAGCTTGTTATAGGGCATGTGTGTTTTCCAGAGAGAGTGAGAGTCAGAAAGCAAGCCGTTGGGTCCAGGTCTTGAACCTCCGTTGGCCATATGGGAGTCCAGCACCTTGTCCACCACGTCACCTGCTGGCCCCTACCCTTGCTATTTTAAGCAAATAACAGTATTTGCTTTTGTTCATGCCAACCTGACAGCTGACGTGTGCATTGTCATAATTATTCTATTATTGATGCACATTAAGTGGCATGTCTGGGTTAAGATCCCAAAATAGTAAGCCAAATTAGACCTTGTCTTTCCACCAGAAGGCTTATCACCCAGGGAGCGTCTGATACGGAAACGGACCAATAAAATACAATGTGAGAGCATGCAGGAAAGAGGAGCTTGTTGCTTATAGGCATGGGGACAAGTTGCCCTTGGCTACGCAAAGAAAGGGAGAGAAATTCTCTCTTGCAGAGGGAACTAGATTATTTTGTAAACTTTCTGAAGTCAGGGTGTATCTATATAAACCAGTGAAATCAGGGCAAGATGATTTAAGGAGGAGGCAGTGAATGGAGCAGGTCAGACTGGGTGCGCTAAGCTAAGGAGATTCCATTTTACTCTGAAAATGATAGAAGACCTTGCTCCATAAAGGAGAGACCCCAAACACTCCACACTGCAGGTGAGCAACACATGGCAATAGGAAGAATAAATCTATTCCAATCCTCAACCCCTAGAAGGCTGCAAATGCTTTGCTGTTGAGCAGACGGAGATTCAACTCCATTTCATCTTTCTGTGAAGTTGAAGAGGTGTTGTCGGTCCATTCAATACCACGAATCCAGATAGACATAGAATGAGAACACTCACTCAGGAATGTGATCAGAGACATACGTGTACCTGACGACCAGAGTAGTTTGTGGGGAAAAGAAAGGAACACGGAAAATGTATCTACAGATATGTTTACTTTATAAATTCTTATTAAACGTGACATGAAGGGGAGCCAGCAGGTGGCATAGTCGTTAAGGTGCTCGACCCCCACATGGCCGACCACGGTTCCAAACTCAGACCTGGCAGCTTGAAAATCAGGCTAGGCGTGCGTGTGGGTATGCCTGCAATCCCAGGAGGAGAAGGAATTGTGGTGTGGCCATCTCCTACAGGGGGTGATGTCTCACTTTCCCTCTCACTGTCTTTCTTTGCCTCTCTCCAGAGAGTGCATGTGCCTTACAGCAAAAATCCTAATAAAAAAGACAAGAAGAGCCAGCCCAGGGACATCCAAACACAATGCGCTCTGATGTGACAATGCCTCAAGCAGGCCAATTTGAGGTTTGGCAGGACTGCAGCCATTTTGAAATTAAGAGAGGCCTCTAGAGGCCAGCAGGTGACGTGGTGATTAAAGGCGCTGGACGCCCAGACGGCCAGCTGTGGTTCAAGTGCCAGACCTGGTGGCTTCCTCTCGAGCTTTCCCTCTCTCTGTCTCTCTCTGGTCAAATTGGGAAATAATAATAAAGTTAAAATACAATAATTTTAAAAATTTTTCTTTTTTTATTAGACTTATTTCATTTATTGTCATTATTATTTGTGTAATTTGACCAGAAAGAGACAGAGACAGAGAGAGAGAGAGAGAGAGTGAGGGAAAGCAGGAAAGCAAGCCCCCAGGTCCGGGATTCAAACCATGGTCGGCCATGTGGGAGTCCAGAGCCTTAACCACCATGCCACCTGCCAGCTCCAAATACAATCATGCTTAAAAAAAAGAAAGGAAAGGCCTCTAATGAGAACTACCTGCCTGAGTGCTGAGTCATGTTGAGTCGTGGAATCTGTGTGAGATAATTACTAGGGGAAAGAAGCCATGGATTCTGCTGGACAGTCCTGAGGAATGACTTGTAGCTGCTTGCATCTTCTACCTGTAAACACCGAGAACGCGTTGAGCTTCTCTACACTGTTGGATAGTGCTTGCTGACAGTCTCCCAATAGCAGATATAAATGCCCCTCTGCTCCAGCCTCTGTGTCCTTGGTCATGAGAAGCAGCCCCTGGACCTGGTTGTCTGAGAACAAACCCACATGGGAACATTGTCGTTCACACCCTGAGGTTGTCTTGATCACGACTCTGCGTGATCGTGATCCTGGCTGACTGAGGCTGGAGGTATTGATAGACAGTGGTGTGAAGACCCTCTTGTGGGTGTCTGTCTCTCTCTCTCATTCAAAATAAATAAATATATAAACTAAAAAAAAAATAATAAGAGGACAGGAATATCATGCAATAATTACCCAAAATTAATTTTCACACGACTGGCATTCAACCTTATTTTCCAAACAATTGGATCTTCTCTAATGAACTATATCTTTTTTTTTTGGAGAGGTTTTTCGCTATAGGGCGCGTGCGCTCGCCAGACAGACAGAGAGAGACAGAGAGATAGAAAGCGAGAAATCACCCCCCAGGGGGGATGGTCACGCCGCAATCCCTTCTCCTCCATTCTCCTCTCGGGATCTTGGGCACGCACGCACACGCGCCCGGCGTGAGTTGTAAGCCACCGGGTCCAAGACGCGAACCGCGGTCGACTACGTGGGAGTCCAGCGACATAGCCATTACGCTAACTGCTGGTTCCCTAATGAACTATATCTTTGATTTCACATCATTTGGATTCAAGGGGCCTGATTAAGTTATTCACTTCATAGTGAAATGGAAATGCCTACAGCCCGACTTTGTGGTTTGGTGGTTAAGGGATTCAGACCCCACATGGCCAACCGCACAGTTCAAATCTAGCCCTTGTAGCTCAAAAAACACATAGGGCATGTGTGTATACATGCCCCAAATTCCTACAGGATCAAGAGGTGAAGGAAAAGGAATTGCAGTGTGACCACATCCCATGGAGGGTACATGTGTATATTCATATCTGGAGGTACTTGCTAAAGTTTTATTTAGCTTTTTTTTTTTCATATAGAGGGAGATTGTCTCATACATATTCTTTCTCATGCAGCCTTGTCAGGTATTAGAATATTAGGCTAAATGATTTATTGAGCATTTCCTTCTCTGTTCCCCATAAGGGTTTGAATAAAATTGGAATTATTTGTTCTTAGAATGCCTTATAAAATTTACTGATGGAGCCTTATGGGTCCAGCATTTTCTTACCAAAAACATTGGGAGCAGAAATTCTCTTTTCTTAAGGAATGTGTGGCTTGGGGCTTTCCATTTATTCTCTGTTTTTAAGTTACATCTTTGTAGGATTTACTGCCTTAATATATTCCCTACTAACTTTTGATATGGTGAGATCTTACAGTCTTCCCATTTCCATTTCTAATATTGGTTCTTTCTACCTCCTCTCTTGCCCTGCCTCTTAAACAAGATGTGCTAACTTGTTCATTTTATTGGACATTTTGACACACAAACTTTTGATTTTGTCAATTAAATTGCCCTCTAGAAAGTATTTTTCCCATTTAATTAAATTTTGCTTTTATCTCTACATTACCTTCCTTCTTCCTTCTACTTTATTATTTATGAATTTTTTGTTTTGTTTTGTGTTTACTTTTTGAGATAGTGATGAGTTCATTAATTTTGCCTTTCATTTTTGCTGATTCATACTGGTCCTAACACCGTGCTAGTTACATCCAAAAAATACACGATAGATACATTTGATATGTACTTTTATTTTATTATTTTTCTGATCTGCCAATGGATGTGTGTGCTTGCCGGAGAGAGACTAAGAAAAAGAGAGAGAAAAGAAAAATGAGAAAGCAACTCCCCACCCATGGGGAATGGTCATGCTTCAATCCCTTTTCCTGCATTTCTCCCTCCTTTTGGGAGTTTAGGCACAGATGCACACACCCAGCATGTTTCTCAAGTGACCAGCTCTGGGACACACACCGTGCAGTTGGCCACATGAGATCTAGACACTTTAACCACCAGGCCACAGGCTGCCCTGAGCAGTATCCTTTTTTTAATTATTAATTGTAATTTATCTATAGTTCCTTGTGTATGTCTATGGGATATGGTGTGGATTTTCAAAACATGTATAATGTGCAAGTCTCCAATCGAGACACTAATGCCACATGTGCTCACCTAGCTACCTGTTGGTGGACACCTGGGTTGTTTCCCATTTGTGGCTGCTGTGAATTAAGCTGTTGTAAACACTCATAATATTCATGGGCACGTGCTTGTATTTCTCCGGAATAAACACTCATGAGTTGGGTAGCTGGGTGTATGCGTAACCATATCAGAAATAGCCACATTTTTCTCCCAAGGGACCATTCCCAAGGATTTAAAATAGCTCATTCATTTGGGGCCACTTCTAGTAAAGGAAGAATACTCAGAGTCTTCCCTGGGGTTAGGTGAGACTGACATGGGAGAAGATTATGCATGTTCCATCATTACTATTTAATTATCCCACGCCCCTATTTAAAAAATTCAGATTTTCCACTTTTCCCCCACTTGGATCATGTATTCTATTTAACTATATAAAGGAAGTATCTTAAACACTAACTAAAAAATTTAGACCTATACTGAAAATGTGTCCTAATAGTTCCCAGAATATTATCTGAAACGCCCAATGCCCCAGCTAAGAGCTAAGTATGATGATCCACTGAAGGATGATGGAGGAGTCCAACCTGGTGGGGCCTCAGGATCTGTTTTGAGCCTTTGACCTTTGAGCATAGCTTTGGTTGGTTTAGCACATTGGCAAAGCTGCTGCTGTACACCCCCCGACTTAGGACCTAGGAACAAAACTTGGGTCAATTTAGCATGTTGGCAAGGCTGCTTGCTATATGCTCCGGAGACTGTGGTAGCCTTGCTGGGAAGCGACCCCCCTCTGACTCCCTGATATACTACTATAAAAAAAATTACATAGCTCTCTTGAGTATGTGATAAGATTTCCCAAAAATCCCCTGACCACTCACCTTGGCCCTGATCACCTACTGTCAATTACAATGCTTTATCTCTGTGGTCACAATAGAGGGTGTGCTAAAGTTCTATTTAGGCAAAAATAACTGTGACCTTTGGAAGGCCCTTCAAGATACATTTAATATAAGCTTAAAAATAATCTTTTCTTTACGTAAAATAAGATTAGGCCAAAACTGGCCCAGGACACTCCCGCCCTCACCAAGTAAAATAAATAAATATATTAGGATTCCTTAAATTAAGTTTTAGGGGAACCAGCAGTTAGCGTAATGGCTATGTCGCTGGACTCCCACGTAGTCGACCGCGGTTCGCGTCCTGGACCCGGTGGCTTAAAACTCACGCCGGGCACATGTGTGTGCGTGTCCAAGATCCCGAGAGGAGAATGGAGGAGAAGGGATTGCGGCATGACCATCCCCCCTGGGGGGTGATTTCTTGCTTTCTGTCTCTATGTCTCTCTCTGTCTGTCTGGCGAGTGCATGCGCCCTATAGCAAAAAAAAAAAAAAAAAAAACAAAAAACCTCTCAAAAAAAAAAAGAAAAAAATTAAGTTTTAGATCCCTATAAAACTATATAAGTATTATTCTTTATTAAGATCCATAAGAACTAATATCTATACTTAAGATTTTCTTTTCTCAGCATCGCGTTCAGTAATCACAAGGTGGCTGCCGCCGCATCAGCTGATAATTATCTCTGCTTGCTGGAGCTGCTTTCCTGAAACTGCATTCCATGAAGACCTGCCTACCGCAATAGACCCACCCTTAATCCAACCCTGAATGGAACCTATGGTCCCTACTGAACTGATAATTAGAACACATAGCCCCTCACCCATTTACTTGCATGTATCACATTTTTCCATAAAAAGGCAAGATAATTCCTGGCAGTCATCACTCTTCAGAGAGCGATCTCTGGGAGGTGTCCGACTGAGGACATGCATGAAAAAGCACTGAGGCATTAGTCTTCTTTTCCTGCACCGCCTCCGACAAGTCAACCCACCCCTGCCAAGGCTAGACCCCGGCAGATGGGTGCCATAGAATAACACTTTGTCCACTCGGCTGACCCTGTAGCCTGCTGATGAACTCAACCAGACCCCACATAGCTAACTGCCTGGCTTACCAGAGATCTGGTAAGACATGTGTGCATATTTGCTCCAAATCCCTACAGGATGGAGAAATGGAGAAGGGACCATGGTGTGACCATGACTCATTCAGGGGGTGCTCTCTCCCTCACCCTTTCTCTCTTTCTCTGGAGAGCACAGGCACTCTCTGGCAAATTAAAAAAAAAGAAATCATTTCACCCATAATCACTTTAGATTTCTTAACACCTTCTTATGTTTTCCATCACCCATTCAAATAGTAAGCTGAGCTTCCTCAAAATATTTGAGCAATAGTATAGAAAAGTTTGTCCAATGACCGGGCACCCTTCAAGTTTTAACAGGAAACAATATTATTTGTGCCATTCGGACCTGGATCCCTGTGAAACGGGGATGGTTTTGCCAGTAAACAAGAACATGTTCTTCCACACTGTTTTCCATTTTAATGGCCAGCCTTCCAGAGTGAAGTATCTTTGACTGTTAAATATATTCTTTCAATTAATAGACTCTTTTTGGAACGATATTGATGAAAATATTGAGCACATAGTATAAAATATGTTCATATAGTCTCTTTCTCAATTTCCTCTATTATTAAGATTTTGTGGTGCAGCAGGTGACATGGTAGTTAAGGTGCTGGACTACATGGCTGATCACAGTTTAAGTCCCAGACCTTGTGGCTTGCTTTCTCACGTTCTCTCTCTCTTTCTGTTTCTCTCTGGTAAGCACACCTGCCCTAAAGAAAAATTTAAAATAATAATAAATAAAATGAATTAAATAAATATATTTTTTAAGGATGTTGCACTAGGGTGGTACATTTTGTCACAATTCGTGAACTAGTTATGATGTATTATCATTCATTAAAGTCCCTCGTCTTTGTGTTGTAGAACTCTGTGGGTTTTGAAAACGATGTAACATTTACCCACCATTCTAGAAAGCAAATATTTCTTTCTTTCTTTTTTTCTTTTTTTTTTTTCGGGGGGTGTTAGATAACGATAGGTTGAGTTTCCAGTGTGACAAATATTTGTTGAGAGCAGTGAGATGCGTCAAAGAAGAGTTAAAGACCGTTTCAAAGGAATTTTCTAAATGTCATTTTAGGAAAGAGACTTGAAAGAAGCTGATTATGAATGAAGGCAAATCCAGAAATCATGCTATCAAGGACAAAAACTTGGGTAGAAAGTTTTAGCATCACAAAATCCTATTTTTGCTTTCAGTGTACTGTAACCCTATCAGATTCAAAGAGAAAGGTGTGATTTGTGTCACATTTGTGTCACAGCAACAACTGGGGGTGTAAAACATGCTTGTGTTCAAGACAGTTACAGAAGGGGCCAACAGGTGGCATGATGGTTACAGCACTGGACTCCCACATGATGGACTGTGGTTTGAGTCCTGGATCCAGTGCCTTGAACTCACACCAGGTGCATGTGTGTGCATACCCAAAATTCCAAGAGAAGAATGGAGGAGACAGGATTGCATGCGACTGTCCCCTCTGGGGAATGATTTCTCACTTTCCTTCTCTCTGTATCTCTCTGTCTCTTTCTGGTGAGTGCACGTGCCCTATGGAAAAACCTTTAAAAAATTAAAAAGAAAGAAAGCTACAGACAATGTAGGAATTCAGAATCTAGGGAGGGAAAAGGACTTACAATGTGGGGAAATGGATTCCATGGTAGAATATAATTAGATGTCCCATGCCTTCTAATTTAGGAGTCTAAGTTTACCAACATGAAATGTACCCACCATCAAACTAAGGCTTAATTATTGAGCACTGGAAGAAATTTAAAGAGTTTTAATTCCTTCACTGGAGAAAAAGCAAGACTACCTTGTATTTAATTTGTATTTCCTTTTTTTTTTTTTTTTACATCGTTGTTAAGAGAGTTATTGCCAATATTTTCATTCCTGGCTTTTCCAAACTTGTTTTTCTCTTAAAGCTGCATTATGGATTTTTATGTTTATAGTTTAATATTTTTACAATCTGGCTGTAGGTAATGTTTTACATACAAAAATTATTGTCATGATCGATGCGTGAATGAGTTACATAAACTTAGTACTTTATATAACCAGTCATTCCTGCTTCCTGTCCGAGAGGCATCTGGTAATCTGGAGGTATTTCTTTCTGGTTGACACGGGGCAAAGGAATGTTACTGGTATCTTGTGGACAGAGTTGAGTCCAGGGGAACTGATACACAGCCTGCAATGGCCAGGATATCCCCCCCTCCAAAAAAGTCACGCAGCCTCCAATGTGAGAATTACTTCTGTTGAGAAACACTCCTTCGGGATTGTCAGGACCAGCAGATGGTGTCAGGGTTATATCACACTGGACTCCCATGTAGTCAATCATGTTTAGTTAGAGTCTTGGACCCAAGTGCTTGAAAGTCATTCCAGGAGCATTTGCATGTGAGCCGAAAATCTTGAGAGGAGACTGGAGGAGAAGAGATGGCAGTGTGTCCAAAACCCCTTAGGAGGTAATTTCTCACTTTCTGTCTTTCTGTCTCTCTCTCTTTGTCTCTGTCTCTCTGGCAAATGTATGTACTTTCTTTATACTACGGCAGAAATTTCTCTCTCTGAAAAATGAATTGTCTCTAACACTTCTTTGGTTCATTTGACTATTATCTGCAATTATTTGTCTCACCAGGATGTTGGTGAGACACACCTTCTGTTATCCACACCTCCTATCCTCAGGAGACAGGTTAAGGAATTAAAGAGAAGACATAGCATTACAACAAAACCAGTGAATTTTCTTGCTTCTTGAGGCTGATGAACATTCCCATGTATGGCCGTATCCCACGGTGCTTATACGATCATCCATTGTGGACACTTGGTTCCATTTCCATTTTAGGTATTGTGAATAATGCTACTGTGGGCATGGGTACACAGCTGTCTCTTGAGACTCTGCTTTGGAGGCTTTTGAGTATACACCTAGCAGTGGCATTGTTCAATCAGTCATTCTAGGTTTCAGTTATCTTGGCAGACACAGGAAGGTACTTGAAGCAACTAAAGCTGTAAGTGAGGGCAGGAGTTCTACTGGGTCTATTGCCATTCTCTTTGAGTAAAATATCACTTTCTTGTTAAATTCGTATCTGGATTAAAAATAATAATAATAATAAAACCAGACTGCATGCACCAAATGAAAGCAAAAGACATCAGCATGAGCCGTGGGAAAATTAAGAACCATTTTGTCATATAAAGAACTTCTATTTGGGGCTAGCAGGTGGTAGAGAGGTTAAAGTGCTGGACTCCCACATGGTCAATTGTGGTTCAAGTCCCAGACCTGGCAACTTGGATCTCACACCGGGCACATATGTGTGCATGCCCAAAATCCCAAGAGGAGAATGAAGGAGAAGGGACTGTGACATGGCCATCCACCCGGGGGAGTGATTTCTTGCTTTCTAGCTCTTTGTGTCTTTCTGTCTCTCTGATGGCCACACATCCCCTATAGCAAAAATCTCTTTTAAAAAAAGAACACCAATATGGAGGAAATTAAACACATGAAAGGTCTTCTTTAGGAAAAAAAAATTAGATCATGTTACAAAATTCTGTCTGATACCCTTTGAAAGGCTCCACTTCTAATAACTTCTTATTTTCCAAGGTCTTTTTTTTTTCATGTCTAAATCTCAATGCACTTCCTGTCACACTCATAAAATCTCTATTTTTCTTTGCATTACTCTCAGTTGGGTATTACATTTGTATTTTTAAGTATTGAAGGATGATGGTCGTATCTCGTTCACTCTCTAGAGCTGCGTCTGGTACACAGGAGTTTTAACTTTGTGACTGCCCAGGGACCTCAGGTGTCACTCGTGAGAGTCCTTCAAGGATGGGGAGGTTCCAGTGTCAGCAAAGAAACCCAATAATAGAGCAAATAAAACCAGGCGGGGCGTAGGTATTTGCCTCTGCTGGAGGGAAGGCAGACAGGCTCAGCATTATGGTAGAGAAAGCTATGTAAATGCTATGTGAGTTGCATGTGAAGTATTGTAATGTGTGAAGAGTTGGGTGAAGAAATTTACACCTGATGGGACAGAGTTCATATTCTCTTTTTTTTTTTTCTTTTTTTTGGAGAGGTTTTTGCTATAGGGCGCGTGCGCTCGCCAGACAGACAGAGAGAGACAGAGAGATAGAAAGCAGGAAATCACCCCCCAGGGGGGATGGCCACGCTGCAATCCCTTCTCCTCCATTCTCCTCTCGGGATCCTGGGCATGCATGCACACGCGCCCGGCGTGAGTTTAAGCCGCCGGGTCCGGGACTCGAACCGCGGTCGACTACGTGGGAGTCCAGCGACATAGCCATTACGCTAACTGCTGGTCCCAGAGTTCATATTCTTAAGCAGTAGCACAGGCACCGTGAAAGCTGTTTATAAAACCCAAAGTAATCTTCCAGAGAGGTTTGACTATTGAGACCCGAATCCAATGCGTGGGACTATTGCATGTTTATTGTCATGAATATCACACCCCTCCCTCACTGTCTCGTGTGTTACCTGCCTTACAGAGAATGGATGTTGGGTATTAGGAATGCCCCCGATGGCGTTCCACACCGACCAAGCAGCTTTTTCCTGGGTTGTTTTGTGGTCACAGAATTCTTACAGCTGATCATTTTCCCTGGATTGCAATGTGCTTTGGTTTGTAAGAACCTGTCAGTGGAAACACAGACAGGACACACATCAGTATCATTAGAGTTGGGTCATCCAGAAAGTCATGACATCTTTTTCTATGTAAAAAAAAAAAAAAAAAAGTGTCATGACTTTTCCAAAGATCCAATAGTTACTAGGGTATCTTTACTAGACCATGACAGGACTATGTTACTCCATCAATTTCTTTTTTTAAAGTTTATTTATTTATTCATTTATTTTAATTTGAACAGAAAGAGAGAGAGAGAGAGAGAGAGAGAGAGAGAGAGAGAGAGAGAGAAAGCAAACCACCAGGTCTGGGACTTGAACCATGTGAGAGTGTCCAGTGCCTTAAACACCATACCACTCATGCCCCCCTAGTCCATCAATTTCTAATATTTTAGCTCCATCTTATTAGGGGAAATAATTCACTTCCCCCTTTTTTATTTAAAGTTTCAAATAAAAATTCCCTGAAAATAATAATTTCCTCCCCCCTTCTTTATTTGAAGTTTCAAAATTCTCTCTCTCTTTTCTGAAAAACAGTGTTGAAAATATAATGGAACGGGAGGTTGAATATCTTAAAACAAACTTTATTTTAGACTTTGCTTAGATTTTCTCCCTCTCCTCTCACCCTCTTACATTATAGACGTAACTCACGCTAGACACGTGTGCGTGCATGCTTAAAATCCCACCAAGAGAATGGAGGAGAAGGGATTGTGGTGTGGCCATCGCCCTTGGGTGGTGATTTCTCATTTTCTGCAGTCTCTCTGTCTCTCTGGTGAGTCCAAGTACCCTACAGCAAAATTTTCTCTTAAAAAAAAAAAAAAAAAAAAAGAAAGTTGTCATTCATCTGAGGATAAAGTTTTAAACTCTTCAGCATAATGTTGAAGGCGTTGGTGACTTTCCTTCCGCATGTTCACCTCTGCAGGGTTCTCTCTCAACCATGCTCCACTTTCTACCACTTGGGTTTTTTTTTTTTTTTTTTTTTTTTTTGAGAGAGAGTTTTGAGTGTGTGTGCTGACCAGAGAAACAAAAAGAAACAGAGAGAAATAAAGTGAGAAATCACCCCCCTTCCCCCAAGAGCATAGTCATCCCATGTCCCTTCTCCTTCATTTTCCTCTCAGGATTTTGGGCATGTATGCACCCATGCCCGGTACAAGTTTCCAACCATGGGTTCTGGGACTTGAACTGCTATTGGCCATGTGGGAGTCCAGCACCTTAACCACTATGCCACCTGCTGGCAAACTCCACCTTCTACTCAAAAGACATTTGGCTTGAATTGGCAGGTGGTGTGGTGGTTAAGGGTGCTGGATTCCCACGTGACCGCCTGCGGTTTGCGTCCTGGACATGGTGGCTTGCCTTCTCATTCTCTCTCTCTCTCTCCCCCCCTCATTAAATTAAAAAATATAAACACATAAATAAAGTTAAATAAAATATTTCTTTTAAAAAGATACCCCCCCCAAAAAAAAGACATTTGGCTCTATCTTTGTGCCTTTGTTAATGCTATCTCATCGTCAGAGATGGGATCTTTGAATGCCTCACCCTTCCTACTCATGCCACAATCCCTTCTCCTTAGCCCTGCCTGCTGGGGAGTGTTTCTCAAGCCTTCACTCTTCCTTCTCTCCTGGGCTAAGTACCTGCTTCTCATGTGTGGGCATGCACACATCTGGGTTTAGCACACTCACCACACACCTGACCTTT
>JAKSZU010000031.1:9446866-9599866 GCA_026018925.1 Tupaia tana | reverse complement strand
CATTACGCTAACTGCTGGTTCCCAAGAAATGACACATCTTCTTACCCTTACTGCATTTGCTTGTCATTCACGTTGTGGTCTTCCACTGTTTTGGGCTTTCGCTTGGGATGGTCATTTCTCTGCCATAAACTCTAGTTGGCTGTCTATGATCCACCTGCCTGGAACCCCCAGAAAAGGTGGTGCCTGGGACCAGCAGTTAGTGTAATGGCTATGTTGCTGGACTCCCATGTAGTCGACTGTGGTTCTAGTCCCAGACCCGGTGGTTTGAACTCACACCGGGTGCGTGTGCGTACATGCCCAAGATCCCAAGAGGAGAATGGAGGAGAAAGGATTGCGGCATGGCCATGCCCCCAGCGGGTGTGATTTCTCACTTTCTGTCTCCCTGTCTCTCTCTGTCTCTCTGGCAAGCGCACGCGCCCTATAGCAAAAACCTCTCAAAAAAGAAGGTGGTGCTGCTAACCTAACTAGTGGGTTGTCAGCAAAGTCACGATGTATTTTTTTTCTATGCAAATATGTGCCAGGACTTTTCCGACAACCCAATATTATAATTCCTTCATTTGCACCATTAATGATCATCTCAAATTCCATGATTGGATGATTCTCTTGAGAATCGACCTTGAATATTTATAAGGAAGATCCACTCCAACCTGGTCTGCCTATTTTTGCCTTTCTTCTATACACAGCACTCTGGGAGGGATGAGAGAGAGATGAAGAGTGCTTTTGTTGGTTTCTATCATTCTCATGCATTATTAATTTTCTCCCACAAAAAAAGAACCCGCCTATGCATGTCGAGGTTGATAAGAATCCTTAATGGCATATTTAATTTGAGGATCGCCATACCGTGACTTCTACCCAGTGGAACTCATTGTGGAGAAGGAATGAGTCACTGTCTACTAGCTAGACTAATAGTTACACATGAGTGTCATGTCTAATGACCTCTGACAGGCTGCCTGGTAACTTTATGTCTACACATCCATTTACACTTGTTTTACTTAATTGAAATTAATGGGAATAAATATGTGTCAAACAGTTAAACTCGGTAACTGAACTTTAATGAGATAATTGAGCCCTTTTTTTTTATACTAATGAGCCTGGCTGGTTTTTTTTTTTTTCCCTTGTAGATTTGTCCTGTGATGGAGCTTTTGATGACCATGTGTTTGTCCTAGTCCAGGTTGTCAAATATCTTAGAAGTGCAGTAAGGTGAGATTCAGGATATGCCCTGACGATGGGAAAGTACTTAGTTAATCACATCAGAAAATTAGCTAAGGCAGAAAGAAATAAAATTCTTCAAATCCAGTTGGCAGCCCCTAGCTGGTACACCTAGTACGTAGTCCATGGGTGCTGAATAATTATGTCTGAAATGAATGAAAGTATTAGATTAGAATTTTTTTTAACCCTATCATTCTGTACTCAAATAAACACAACCATAGTCAACCAATAAGAAAATTTAGAATTAGAGACCAGCAGATGGTAAAATGGTCCTATCACTGGACTCCCACATGGTGACCCAGACCTGGCAGCTTGAAATTTACACCAGGTGTGTGTGCTAGAATGTATGCGTGCATACCCAAAATCCCAAGAGAAGAATGGAGGAGAAGGGATTGCAGTGTAGTCATCTCTCCTGGGTGGTGATTTCTCACTTTCTGTCTCTCTGTCTCTCTCTGTCTCTCTGGTGAGCACACGCATCCTATAGCTAAAAATCTCTCTGAAAAAAGAAAACTTAGAGTTATTTTAAGAGCTTTTGCTACAAAAAAGACTTACTCACAGGCAAGACTGTATTATTACATAACTTAAAATTTACAATTGACAGTGACATTGGAGAAAGTATATCTATTTACCACATATGAGGTGCTTGGAACAGTGCCCTGCGTATTCTTGGTATTTTTTTTGGGGGGGGCGGGTTTGCCATAGGGCATGTATGCTAACCAGTGAGAGACAGAGAGACAGTGAGAGGGAAAGCGAGAAGTCACCCCTCAGGGGAATGGCCATGTAGTAATCCCTTCTCCATTCTCCTCCTGGGATTTTCAGCATGCATGGACACATGCCCACTGTGATTTTTAAACCTCCAGGTCCAGGACTCAAATCATAGCCATGTGGGAATTCAGTACCTTAGCCACCACACCACCTGCTGGTCCCAACCTTGAGTTTTCCAAGTACGACATGGTATTAGTATTTGAAATAAGCTCCTTGGTCATTCAGAGTTTGGAGTACATTCAATATAACAGGATCAGATACTTCTATACTGCTTTGTTCTCATAGTCAAAGGACTTTCATATTGCCCAAAGTTCCAGCTGTTGATTGTCAATGAAACTGAAATAAATTGCACATCAAGTAAAACCATCCAGGAATCAACATATTCTTCCCACTAACACTCAGAATGATTCATTTAAATATATACAATCTTGTTGATACTTGCTATTGTTTAGATAATGGCTTTCCCCAAAAGCTTCATGTTCTATAAGCTTGGTCCCAAGTGTAATGACTTTGGAAAATGATGAGGTCTTTAAGAGGTAGGATCCGGGACCAGCAGTTAGTGTAATGGCCATGTCACTGGACTCCCACGTAGTCGACCGCGGGTTCGAGTCCAAGACCCGGCGGCTTAAAACTCACGCCGGGCGCGTGTGCGTGCATGCCCAAGATCCCGAGAGGAGAATGGAGGAGAAGGGATTGCGGCGTGGCCATCCCCCCTGGGGGGTGATTTCTCGCTTTCTATCTCTCTGTCTCTCTCTGTCTGTCTGGCGAGCGCACGCGCCCTATAGCAAAAACCTCTCCCCCCCCCAAAAAAAAAAATAAGAGGTAGGATCCAAGGGAAGGCAGCATCCAATTGGTTGGGGTTATGGGAGAGACAAGCAGAGGAAGTGGGAATCTGTTTTCCTCTCTCTCCTTGCACTTGCTTGCTGTTTTCTGCCTCTGTAGGCCCTGTTGTGATGTCACATCAGGGACCAGCCTGATGTCTGCCTCATGCCTTTGTACGTCCCAGCCACCGGAATCGTGAGTCAAATAAACCTCTATTCTTTATCAATCACAGAGCTTCCAGTATGTCAGTTTAGCTCCACTGTAACAGACTAAAGCAATCATCGCATCTGACCATCATTGATTCTCATTGTCATTTCTGAGTCTATGATAAGAATAGACTCAGAAATGACAATGCGGTCATTAACATTTTTTAGACTTATTATATGGATAGACACTTGGGTGACACACAAGGAGACCAAAAGCTTTCACAAACACTCCTTGTGAGTGTGGACTTACACCTACAGGATGTCACTCAGTGCCAGCTGTGAAAACACAGCCCTTTATCTCGGAAAACTGGTATCTCATTGGATGCTCCAAGTGTTTTGTTGTACCCCTTTGTCACCATATGTATCTTTCTGCAGCTATGAACCACCAAACACACCTACCACTAGACTTAAGGAAATGAATGCGAAATATTCATATAAGGTTGGCAGGTGAATGTACATTGCAGTCAGCTCGTGAGGAATTTACAGAAACAACCTGAACAGAACAGAGAACCAGGGCATTTCCGTCAATCATCTGGACAAGGGCTATATGTTTTATTTATTTTAATTTTTTTCTTTATGTATGTGTTTGCAGGAGAGCAAGAGATATGAAAACTCTCCACAGGGTCTAGACATACAGCCATCTCCTTCCTCCAGTGTTCCAGTTCATTGGCTCTTGGGCACTCATATACACACCTGGCATATTTCAGGGACACCAGGCTGGGGATTCAAACCATGGTTACCATGTGGGATCCAACTTCTCTTGAACAACACGTTGCTGCTGCACCATGGAGCTGGTCCTCTTTTGGTTCTCTTTGGCTCAGGAGTCAATCTGTTGGCTGTATATACTACCAAAACAAAACAAGAACCCCTCCACCAACAGTAAGAGGAAAATCTGTTGTAATAGTCAGACATTCTGGGACCAAAAACTAAACATAGGTCTAAGAAGTTCATGCCATTCTTCTGGTACACAGGAAAATTTCGCTTTCATTATTCTCTGTTTGGCCTCATAGTATTGTCTAAACTCCACTTTCCTCTGGTGACAAGGGGAGATTAAAAAAGCTCAGAGTTTAATTGGCCATTCAGATAGCAGCTTCTTCTGGTCGTATGGTTTGAGCTCAGTCAAGTCAGAATTCAAACTTGATTAGATCAGAGTCCTCTTCTCTTCCATCTCAATAGCTCCTTCTCACCCTTATCTCAAGACTGTGTCTGGGTATGGAGGAGTCACTTTAATGTCACAGAGGTAGAGAATGGCCTGGGGAGTGAGCAGTCTTTCCTCCCTTTCTACCTTTCTTTCTGCGCTGCTGAAGCTGGGCGTAGCTTGGCCGACAGTTGGCATAACTTGGGATCAGTTCCCAGGGTGAGTGCAACACTTTCAGTGGCCCCCGTGAGGCTCATGAATCCCCCTCTTTGCCTCTGGCTAATCTTGTCACTCCCTAGATTCTGGCTCTCCGTCTCCTTATTTGGGGCATTCCACTTTGAAGCTCTCCAATATTTTTACTCTCCATTCCAAAGAAAAAGCATGCCAAACATTCTCGAGAGAGAGAGAGAGAGAGAGAGAGAGAGAGAGAGAGATTTTTTTGCTATAGGGTGCATTCACTCACCAGAGAGACAGAGAGATAGAAAGTGAGAAATCACATTCCCTCCCCCCTAGAGGGATGGCCATGCCACAATCCTTTCTCCTCCATTCTCCTCTCTGGGTTTTGGACATACACACATGTGCGCCCTACATGAATTTAAGCCACTGGGTCCGGGACTTGAACCACAGTTGACTATGTAGGAGTCCAGCAGCATAACCATTGTGCCATCTGTTGGTCTCACCAACCTTTCTCTTTAGCTCTCTTCCAGATAGAACTGATGGATCTCACATGAGGTAAGAGTAGGATCTGCAGAGATTCCAAGTGATGAGTTATATGGGATTTCTTGAAAATTATTTCTTGGTTGTTTCTGTATTCTCTCTGCTGTGAATTATTTGCCATTGGGTCCTAACTTATCTTCTTGACTATCTTAGCTTTTCAATATTTGCAACTAAAAGAGCTCAAATCACCCCCTCCCAAAGAAAAAGGGACCAGCAGTTAGCATAATGGTTATGTTGCTGGAATCCCATGTAGTCGACCGTGGTTCAAGTCCTGGACCCGGTAGCTTAAACTCACTCCGGGTGTGTGTGCATGTGTGCCCAAGATCCCGAGAGGAGAATGGAGAAGGGATTGCGGTGTGGCCATCCCCCCTGGGGGGTGATTTCTCACTTTCTGTCTCTCTGTCTCTGTCTGTCTTTCTGGCCAGCGCAAGCACCCTATAGCAAAAACCTCTCCAAAAAAAGAAAAAAAAAAAGAAGAGTTCAACCCACCCACATCTCAATTCTGCCTTTTCTTCTGTCCTTTCTCCTTCCTAGCTCTTCCTTGCCACACCAAATAACCTATTTCACCTTTATTTCTGGTGATTACGTTGTTTGACATTTTCGTCTGTGTGCCTCTCCATCATATTATAGCTTAGAGCAAAATGTTGGGTTTGTACTTCCAAGTTGTGTTCTTGGTTAACCAAGAAAACCTTTTGGGGCTTAGAAAACCTTTTCTTTTGTTGTCAATACCTGAGATGCAAACCTACAGTGACTTTAAAGTTCAGACGTGCCCACTTTCCACACCTGAAATGGAACGATGTGCTGTTCTGCTAGAGCATATTCCTCCTTCTTAAGTAACCCATTCTAAAAGTCCAGCAGGTTCATTGGGCAGAGTTTCATGAATGGTAGAGGAAGAAAAATTGAGGTTTTCATTTTCCAATATCCTCTCAGCTTTACATATGAAAAATACATGCTTCTGTCAAATCACGGATTCTCTGTTTATTAACATGAGTGATTAAAATAAGCCAGCTTTTCATATTCATAGTTTGGAGAGTTATAGTTTTTTGTTCTCTCTTTCTTAAAAGAATTGTTTATTTAGTTTTATGTATCATAATTATTTTTTAATTTGCTGCACAGCACGTGCATTCACCAGAGAAAGACAGAGAAGGAAAGTGAGAAGGCACACCGCAAGGTCGGGACTTGAATCATGGTCGGCCATGTGGGAGTCCAGTGCCTTAACCACCATGCCATCTGCTGACCCCAGGATCAGCTTGGTAGGACAGAATACTCTGAGAAGGTAGTAAACGCTAAAGCTCAGAAGCTGTCCCTCTTTTCCTCAAAGACAATGGACAGTCTCTTCATAGCTTGTGGTAAGCTCATATCTTCACCGGCACACCTGACTGTCTATTATTTTATTTATTTATTTATTTATTTTGGAGAGGTTTTTGCTATAGGGCACTTGTACTCGCCAGAGAGACAGAGAGACAGAAAGCGAGAAATCACCCCCCCCCCCCGGGGGGAGGGATGGCCACACTGCAATCCCTTCTCCTCCATTCTCCTCTTGGGATCTTGGGCACGCACGCACACGCGCCTGGCGTGAGTTTAAGCTACTGGGTCTGGGACTCGAACTGCAGTTGATTACATGAGAGTCCAGCGACGTAGCCATTATGCTAACTGCTGGTCCCGCTATTATTTTTTATATCATGAGTTCTGGGAACACTGCGATAAAGAAAGAGTGGGTGGTGTCACACTGTAAACGTATTGGGACGCTGGAACGTCATGATGCATTTTGGCATAGAAAAACTTTTTTTTTTCTTTAGAGAGATTTTTGCTGGCACATGCGTTCACCAGAGAGACAGAGAGACAGAAAGTGAGAAATCACCTCCCAGGAGGGATGGCCATGCCACCATCCCTTCTCCTGCACTCTCCTCTTGGGATCTTGGGCGCACACACATGTGCCCAGCGTGAGTTTCAAGTCACTGGGTCTGGGACCGGACCGGATGATTGACTATGTGGGAGTCTAGTGATGTACCCATTACACCACCTGCTGATCCCGCCTGCATAGAATGATGTTTGCTGTGAACTTAGACATACCTTTTGGACAATAACTACAATGGATGAGGGACGTACATAGGTCTTGTTCTTACGCCTCCTGAGAGTTTAGTGGGTCCTGCATGCCAGAAACCCTTCCAAATGGCTCTTCCTCCCTCAGTTCTCATCTTCCTCTCCTGTAAAATCTGAATAATTCTTATCTGCCTACAAGTCATGATGGATAAATGGAACAGGTATTGCATGACAAAGAAAAGTAGGACCAGCAGATGGCATAGCAGTTACGTCACTGGACTCCCACATGGCTGACTGTGGTTTAAATCCCGGACCCAGTGGCTTGAAACTCAAGCTGGGCATGTGCGTCTGTGCATGTGTGTGTGGACAAAATCCCGGGAGGAGAATGGAAGAGAAGGGATGGCAGCATGGCTATCACCCCTGGGAGGGGGGTGGATAGTTTCTCACTTTCCCTCTCACTGTCTCTGTCTCTCTCTCCAGTGAGCGCACACACCCTAAGGCCAAAATCCTCTACCAAAATAAATAAATCAACAGTAAGACCTGGACCATTCTTAATAAGTGCTGGCTTCTAGGCCAGGCTATGGCATGATGGTTGAAGCCGCTGGATCCCCAGTGGTCAAGTATGAGCTTTGAGTCCTGGATCTAGCAGCTTGAAAAACACACCGGGCGCATGTGTACACACGCCTAAAATCCTGCAAGGAGAGAGAGTTCAGGAGAAGGGATTGGTGTGTGTCCTTTCCCCTTGGGGGGGTGCCTTCTCACCTGCCCCGCCCTGTTTTTCTCCAGCAAGCCCACGTGCCCTGTGGCAAATGTAAATAAGAATACTAAATGCTGGTTTCGTTTTCCTGTTGCAGGATTAACTTCCACAACGTATTCTCAGCTGTGCCTTCTCTCCTCTCCCTCCTCTCCTCTCCACCCTGAGCCCTGAACCCATGTTGGGAATCTACAAGCCTTTCTAAATGATTGAAGAAGGAAGTATATTGAGAAAATTTCTCAGACGTCAGTGTGGGAACATCCACGTTGACTAAGTCTAGACTACTGTTATTTTTATTTGAGAGAGAGATTTTTGCTATAGGGTGAGTGTGCTTACCGGATAGACAGAGACAGAGAGAGAGACGGAGAGTGAGAGATCACCCTCAGGGGTATGACCACACCATAATCTCCTCTTGAGATTTTGGCCACATACACACACAAGCCTGGCGTGAGTTTCTTTGTTTATGGTATTTTTTTTTAGAGAGAGATGGAGAAATTCCTTTTCTCATACTGCCCATGTGTATGTCCTTTGCATCGAATCCTTCTATTATCTTGTGCATGCATGGAGTCGATATCATGGCAGATACCTATGAGAAGCCTGGGTTCCAGTGGGTGTAAAATTCATTTTCTCAGTTCCAAACAGGTGACTGTTCTTTTGTGAGGCTCTCTTGTAAGAGGCTGGCACCAATTGGCCCCCATTCCACGTACGATAAACATACTGGGAGGCAACAGAGGAGCGTTTTCCTCACGTTTTCTGGGAGATCTCGAGCAGACAATTCAAAAATAACTACCATGCTCAGTGAATCTCCCATTAAGTACAAGTTTGACAAATGAAATCAATCCAAGTACAGAGATGGGAAAAAATGTGCCATACACACACACACACACACACACACACACACACACACATATATATACACACATGCATTTCATCCCCAATTTCTATTAAGGTGGCATATTAATATTACTTTGCTATGATTCCAGAGTACTGCAAAAACAAGGACTTTTCACACAGCATACCATGTGGCTAGCACACTTGGTCATGGAAAAATTAGCATGGTGCTTAGACTCCCTTGTCTTGGCCAGCTCAGGGGTAACACAGTGCTCCAGAGAAGACTCACTGGGCTGGCTCTGTGGCCTCACAGTTAAGGCAGCAGATCCCACGTGGCTGATCCGGCGGTTCGAGTCCTGGACCCTGAGAAACACTGTGGGTGTATGTGCGTGCATGCCCAAGATCCTGAAAGGAGAAATGGAGAAGAAGGGATTAAGGGATGGCAGTGTGTCCATTCCCATGGGGTGGGGAGGGAGCTTTCTCCTGTCTCTCCCTCTGTCTCTCTCAGCAAGTGTACCCGCTCGCTAAGAGAAAAGATGATCATAAAAAGTCTGACTGTACATGTCCGTTGCCGTTCAGGTCCCTGGCATGCTCTACCTGAAACCCTCTGGGCACATGTACAAGTGTCCAGGATCCAACCGGCCAGAGGACTGAAGGGAGAAGGTAACAGCATGACTCGACCCTTTGAAGGCTGCTCCTCTCCCCCCGCCCCCCCTCCCCCATCTCTCTTATTCTTGTGTACACACAGATATGCTCTAGCAGGAATAAAGGAAAGAAAAAACAAAATTCCTCCTCTAACAAAGCTCTTTTTTTGGGGGAGGGGAGGTTGCTTCTCTAATGTTCACCTGTTAAAATACCCATTTTGTAAGCCAAATAATAATGTGATTGAATCTATAAAAGAAAATGAAATTTAAAAATTAAAAATATATACTTTGATTTCATAAACTTAAAAAAATTTCTATTAGCATGTAATTGTGTATGTAGAACTATTATATGATTTTATGGTATAAGAATACAATGCGAGACCAGCAGTGGCGTAATGGCTATGTCTCTGGACTCCCACGTAGTCGACCGCGGTTAGACTCCCGGATCCAGTGGCTTAAACTCACGCCGGGCGTGTGTGCATGGGTGTCCAAGATCCCAAGAGGAGAATGGAGGAGAAGGGATTGTGGCATCATCAGCCCCCCTGGGGGGTGATTTCTCGCTTTGTGTCTCTCTGTCTCTCTATATCTTTCTGGCAAGCACTTAGTAATTTACATCGCCTACTTCATCTTTGCCTGGTGGGACAAACACTTTTTTCCAATTAGGATATCCATACGGCTGATTTCTTTTACGTAAGCAACTGTTCTGGAGAGTGTGTTCAAAATGAAGCCATGAAGACTTTATGCCAGCAATGAATTCCTATTAGAATGTAAGGAAATGGATACTTGTTGTCATTCATTGATGCACCCACTGCCTAGGACAACACCTTACATCCTATGTGTTTAATAAATATGTCTTGAGGGAATGAATGAATAACCGTCATGAGTAAGAAGCTTATGCTTAGAGGTCGTGACCCAAATAAAGATGGTGTCCCCAAGTTTAATCATGGAAACCTGCCTTGCAATTAAATGGCAGCCACTAAAGATGGACATGACATATTAGAAAACAACTCTTTAAGGCTAGTAGGTAGTGTGGAGGTTAAGGTGGCTGGATCCCACATGGCCCACTCTGCAATTTGAATCCTGAACCTGGTGGCTTGAAAATCACGCTAGACTTGCATGTGTGCATGCCCAAAATCCCAAGAGGAGGCTGGAGGAGAAGGGTTTGTGGTATCCCATCCCCCGGGGGGTGATTTATCACTTTTTTTCTCTGTCTCTGTCTCATCTCCAGTGAGCACATGCACCCTATAGCAAGAAAAGAAAAAAAGAAAAGAAAATAGAAGAAAGAAGAGAAGAAAGGAAGAGAAAAGAAAAGAATTCTTGGGGAGAAAATATAACTTATAGGTATGTGAGCAAAATAGGTTAGTAGAAGACAGAAACTTTGAATTTGACCAGTATGAGAGTCCAGAAGCCAAGTGTCCTTAGGAAAAGCAGAATGCATTTTTCTGTGGAAGGAAAACAGTGCAGAGGCACAAAGCGAAGATGTGGAAGCAGAAGGCCAAGCCATGGTTTAAGAGGTTGTGAACATTCACTGTACTGTCCCAATGCAGAAAGCAACCCTTCCAAATGTCATCAGCATGAATGCAGTAGGCAGGATAACGACCGCTTTGCTCACCCCGAAGGAGTCCAGGTCCTCCTACCTGGAAACAGTGGACACATTCGCTTTCACGACAAAGGGAATCGTGATGACGTGCTCGTGGTTAAGATTCTTCCCTGAGATGGAAAGAATGTTCTGCATTATACGAGGTGGGCTTTAATCTATCATAAGGATCCTGATAAGTGACAGAAGGCGGGGTGGCTCGGCTCAGAGTCAGAGGAAGAGAGGTGAAGATAAACAGAGCTGAGAAGGATGTGACCATGAAGCCAAAGCACATCAATAACCTCTACAGGCTGGAGAAGATTTGGAAAAGGACTCCCCCTAGACCCTCGCACAGGAAAGAAGCCTTGTTGATGCTTGGATTTGAACCCTGGGGGCTCAGTTCACATTGATAACACCCAGAATGCAGTAAATAAAAAGTGCATCTTGTTTTAAGCCATGACGTTTTGGATCATTTGTTATAGCAGCAAAAAGAAACTCATACCATGACCTTAGCCTCTTAGAAAGGTGTGCTTCCTTGCTTCTCAAATTCTTTTTTTTTTTTTTTTTTTTTTTTTTGCTTGGAGTGTCCTTACTCAACACAATCCAACAGTGTTGGTGTCTCCAGAGCCTTCAGCATGGTGGACCAATTCATTTGGACATGTCCGGAGAGCCAAAGCAGAGTGGTTCTGAAAATGGTTGCGATAGCCTGACCCATGAAATTGTTCACACCTATTTGTGTATGCCCTCTTGCTATGGCACCTGAACAAAATGGTGCAAATGCTTTTTCTTTTTTACTTCCTAAGAGCAAAACTGAGCCAGCCAGTGGCACGGTGATGAAAGCCGTTGGATCTCACACATCATACTGGGTGGTTTGGGACCAAACCACCAGCAGTTAGCATAATGGCTATGTCACTGGACTCCCACGTAGTCGACCGCAGTTTGCGTCCTGGACCTGGTGGCTTAAAACTCACACCGGGCGTGTGTGCATGTGTGCCCAAGATCCGGAGAGGAGAATGGAGGAGAAGGGATTGCAGCGTGGCCATCCCCACCGGGGGGTGATTTCTCGCTTTCTGTTTCTCTCTGTCTGTCCGCGAGCATACGCGCCCTATAGCAAAAACCTCTCCAAAAAAAAAAAAAAAAAAAAAAAAAAAAATTGGGTGGTTCAAGTCTTAGACCCAGTGACTTGAGAACCATGCTGGGTGTGTACGTGTATGTGCCCAAAATGCCCAGAGGAGAATGGAGGAGAAGAAAATGGTGGCATGGCTGTCCCCTCTGGGAAGCGATTTCTTACTTTCTTTCTCTGTAGTTCTTTCTCTCTCTCTCTCTTTGTCTCCCTCTAGCAAGTACATGTGCCCTATTGCAAAGGTAAAAAATTTAAAAAAAAATATGCTAAGCGTGTGGGGGGGTTGTTGCAAAAGGTGACATGGTGGTTAAGGCATTAGATTCCTACATGGGTGACCATAGTTTGAGTCCCAGACCTGGTACCTTGAAAATCCCTCTGGGTGCATGTGCATGTATGACCAAAATCCTAAGAGGGGAATGGAGGAGAAAGGATTACATGTAGCATGTAGCACGACCATCCCTTTGAGGGGAAGGAGGTGCTTTCTTACTTTCCCTCTCTCTGTCTCTGTCTCTCTCAGGAAAGAGCACATGCCCTATGGCAAACACCTAAATTTTTTTTAACCTGCTAAGCGCAAGACCATAAGCTCACATCCCACAAAAGATGCACTTCTTGTTATGTTCATTCTAAAAATAAAGATGTCACATTATTTTTTTTCCAAAAAATCTGTATGTCATAAAATCATCCTATGGGTTTTCAAAACATTTGGAAGTAAGCAGTCTAAATTGTACTGCTTCTTTACATTGGTTCAGCTAACCTTTGCCTGGAAAACCTTTAGCAGAGAAAGCAGTGAACAGTTTCCACAGAAACACGGTAGACGTTAGCAAACCAGACAGCATGCATCTTATCTTTCTTTGGTGTCCATGGTGAAAAATGACTCCGTTAGATCATCATCAATAATTATGACATTTCTTGAGTTGGATCAAAACCCACCATCAAATGTATAACCTTCAAGGATTTTCCAGAGTATGTGGATTACACGCTGAGGATTTTTTTTTTAACATGATGCATACGCAGATTTTTTTTTTTTTTTTGCTAGACTATGGAACACATCACAGATTCTTTAGATTTATATGAAATGAGGAAACTCCAACTGTGTTCCAAATTTAATGTAAAGTTCTCAGGATTTCTCCCCCTTCAACCTCAACCCCATGTGAACCAGCAATATACACAAAGATGTATTTGAGTTGATTCTTGATTTGAAACGAGGACTTTGATAGAATAGAAACCGCAGACACAATGACTGCAGCTCAACCTTCTTCATCACAGGGTATATATCAAACCCCCGAGTCCAGACAGTCTAATCTTTAACTCTCTTTAAAGCCCAGCCGAGGCAAGCAAGTTTTGATCTAACAGAATTTCTATTTTCTGAGTCCACAAAGAAATTCTGTCCATGCTGATGTGTGAATAAGCACTAAAATTTGTATTATCTAACTTTAAATTTTTTTTTTTTTAGATTTTATTTCTTTCATAAGAGTTAAAGATGACTTTGTCTGGATTTTGGGGTTTTGATCTCAACAGAGATGTCTGGTATAATTTTTTAAATTTTTATTATTTATTTATTTATAAAATTATTTTTATTTAATTTTATTTATTTTAAATTGACCAGAGAGGGACAGAGAGAGAGAAAGTGAGAAAGCAAGCCAACAGGTCCAGGTCTTGAACCATGGTCAGCTATGAGGGAATTCAGCACCCTTAATCACCATGCCATCTGCCGACCCCTTTCATTTTTATTTCTAAGAGAGATTTTTGCTATCTGCGCTCACCAGAGAGATAAAGACAGAGTGAAAGTGAGAAGTCATCCTCCCCCCCCGCCCCCCAGGATGGCCATGTTGCAATCTCTTCTCCATTCTTTTGTCGGGATTTTGGGACTGCATGCACTTACCTGGTGAGAGTTTCAGGCTGCCAGGTCCTGGACTCGAACCTCAGTCAGCTATGTGGCAGTCTAGCACCTTAGCCACCGTGCCACCTGCTGGCCCTGCCTGGTATCTTTTCAAGGAGGCTGTCCTAGAATGACCTCTCTCCATGGAGTCAGGTTCCTGGGAATGGTGATAACTGCATGGCTGTTAGTTCTGAGTCCTGGTATGATTTGTGGTCATCCTCGGCACAGGTAGAATTAGCTCATTTGTGAAACCCCCCTACCACAACAAAATCCTCCTACAGGGGATCCTAATTTGAACCTACCCTACGTGTCTCATGGACACATTCTTTTTCTCTGATGCCATTTCAGCCGACACACTCCAGAGGTGATGAATGCCTGAATCGTTCATAGAAGGTGTGCTTTAGAATGCTGCTCTTTTCTTTCAGATTATTTGCTATAGGATACATGTGCTTGCCAGGAAGAGGGAGAGAGAGAGAGAGAGAGAACTCATTCCCCAGAGGAGATGGCCATGCAGCCATTCCTTCTTCATTCTCCTCTTGGGATGTTGGGCACGCACGTACACCAACCCAGCTTGATTTTCAAAGCCTCCAGGTCCGGGACTTGAACCATAGTCAACCACGTGGGGGTCCACCTATGTAACCATTATACCATCTGCTGGTCACTCCTTATTTTATAGGGTGTTGGTGGTTCACAACCATTGGGCATTCTGACTCCACCGCTTCCAGACAGGGGACTTCTGACAATGTCTGGAGACATTTCTGGTGAGATAGCTACAGGACAGGGCCCCTACTGGCACCTGCTAGACAGAGACCTGAGATGCTGTAACTGTCCCACAACCCACAGGGCAGCCGGCTGCAGCACTGAATCTCCCAGCACCCAAAGTCAGAAGTGGCAATGTCAGCAGAGGTAGACCAACCCACGTTGCACTTTGACTTAATACATTTTGCTTCTCAAACGTTGATTTTAGAAGAAACCAAAGCCCTTTCTAGCTGCAGTTCCAATGCTATACACATTCACCAGGATCCTCTTCCTATTTAATCCAGTTTATTTTTACTAGCCTCCTCTCCAACCTCTTTTCAACTCTTTGTTTACTAGGTTTCCTCCCCCTGTGGGTAAATGTTTTGCTGCTACAAATTTGTTTATTGTAGTTCCTGATGTCCCTGGGTCTTGCTATTTATTTGGAACCCCCCAGGATACTTCTAAAGGGTGCTCCATACAATAAATAACAATGACAACGTTTACAGTACTTATCCCTAGCAATTTCAAGAGCTTCCTGCAAAGAAAAGGCACCGAGAAACACATGACAAAGGAGTGGGTTTGCATCTTTGCATTTGACTTGTAAATCAGCCCAGCCCTGCTTCCCTCCTTGGAAAAGTCTTCCCAGACTCTGCTTTAAAGCCGAGTTTGCAAGGAGCACTTGAATGGATTTCACCCTCGGATACGTTCCATCTGTCTTCATGGTACGGTTTACCCAGTTAATTAGAAAAGGTTAGAAGATTAATAAGTAGTCATGGCTAATGAATGCAGTGGACTGCATGTTGAGTGGATGAGGGGTTTTCTCCCACCAAAAAGACCTAAATGATCACTTCTTACAAATCCTATCAATCGCTTGATGGCCTGCGCTACAGAAAGAGTGCTCAAGATGACAATGGCCTTTTAATGATTTTCAAAATCACCCTAACATTAAAAATGCAATCGTATCCCATGTGCATAATATATTAGCTCTCTTAGGAGGGGCTAGGAGCTATGCATGGAGATGATGTGAAGGACGGGAGCAGATTCTAGTTGGTAAATCATAGCAATGACACTTGTCTTCCGAACAATAGAACTGCCTGACTGCATGGGGTTTGATCCTGGTCAGAGGATGTTCACGTGAATGCATTTTGATTTTTGTAACCAGACCCATGCTGCCTTTTTTGTTTTTTTCTTTTTTTCTGCTCTTAATTTAAAAAGTGATTCGACGTCATGTAATGGCTGGAAAGCTGGAGCTAAACTCATGTCTAGTAACTTGAAGTCCATTCCTCTGTACAGGAGAAACCACACCAGTTTCAAGACCAGCCGATGGCGTAATGGTTACGTTGCTGGACTCCCACGTAGTCCACTGTGGTTTGAGTCCCAGACCCTGCAGCTTAAAACTCACACCAGGCACGTGTGTGTGAGTGTCCAGAATCCCAAGAGGAGAAAGGAGAAGGGATTGTGGCATGGCCATCCCCCCTGGGTGGTACTTTTTTTGTTTTGTTTTCTGTCTCTCTGTCTTCCTCTTTCCCTCTGGCGAGCGCACGTGCCCTATAGCAAAAAATCTCTCTCTTTAAAAGGAGAAAAAGAAAAAGAAACCACACCAGTTTCTGGGAGGGAAAAGAATGTTAACAAGATTATCAAACTTGAGCATGACATATTGCAAACTAATTAGTAAGGAAAAACACGTTTGTACATTTAGAGATCTCACTGAAACAACTGTGTTGAAATGCCGATACGCATAGTCCTTTCCCACCTGGCTCCGTTCCTGCCCTGTCTGCGGAGGCTTGGGAAGACTGTGCAAGAGTAAGAAGCTATTGGGAACCAGCAGTTAGCGTAATGGCTATGTCGCTGGACTCCCACGTAGTCGACCGCGGTTCGCATCCCAGACCTGGTGGCTTAAAACTCACGCCGGGCGCATGTGTGTGCGTGCCCAAGATCCCGAGAGGAGAATGAGGAGAAGGGATTGCGGCATGACCATCCCCCCTGGGGGTGATTTCTCGCTTTCTGTCTCTATGTCTCTCTCTCTCTCTGGCAAGCGCACGCGCCCTATAGCGAAAAACCCCTCCCCCCCCCAAAAAAAAGAGTAAGAAGCTATTCATACTTGATGTGCAGCAGTTTTGCCATCGCTAAAAAGCACCCAGGAGCAAGCACGCCAGGGAAAATACTTCTCCAAGAAATTATACCATGCTCGCTTCATCCTTAACCCTCTTCTGAAGGATTTTGTCTGTTCGATTTTTACTTTAATATAACATAATGGTGAGAACAGTCAAAGGAACTATTAACACTTTGATCGGATTGATCAATAATTAATATTTTGACAAGTTTCTTTGTTCTCTCTTTGCATGTGTTCGTGTGTGTATCACTCAACTTTTTTTTTTTTTTTTTTGGAGAGATTTTCGCTATAGGGCGCATGCGCTCGCCAGACAGACAGAGAGAGACATTAGAGACAGAAAGCGAGAAATCACCCCCCAGGGGGGATGGTCACACCGCAATCCCTTCTCTTCCATTCTTCTCTTGGGATCTTGGGCACGCACGCACACGCGCCCGGCGTGAGTTTTAAGCCACCGGGTCCGGGACGTAAACTACGGTCGACTACATGGGAGTCCAGCGACATAGCCATTACGCTAACTGCTGGTTCCCAACTTTTTTTTTTTTTTTTTTTTTTTAAGAGAGATTTTTGCTATGGGGTGCATGAAACAGGGAGACAGAAAGTGAGAAATCACCCCCTCCAGGGGGGATGGCTACACCACAATCTCTCTTCTTCCATTCTCCCCTCTGGATCTTGGGCACACACATGCACCTGGTGTGAGTTTTAAATCACCTGGTCTGGGACTCAAACTGCAGTCGACTACATGGGAGCCCAGCAACATAATCATTAGGCCATCTGCTGGTCCTTCACTCGTCTTTTTTAAACCAATAAGCCAGGTTGTAGACATAATACCTCTTTACTTATAAATACGAGGGGACTTTAAAAAGTTTAGGGAAAGATGAAGTTAAAATATGAGTTTATTTATTTATCTGAGGGATTTTTACTATAGGGTGTGGGTGCTTGTTGGAGACACAGAGAGGAACAGAGAGAGAGAAAGTGAGAAATCACCCCCAGGGGGAATGACCACGCCAACCCCTTCTCCTCCATTCTCCTCTCGGGATTTTGGGCATGCACATACACATGCCCAGTGTGAGTTTCAAGCTGTCAGGTTTGGGACTTGAACCCTGGACAGCCATGGAAGAGTGCAATGCCTTAGCCACTACAACATCGGCTGGCCCCAGAGTTTAGTATTATTTTTTTAATCTGTGCATTTTTTTTTACCTGTTTCTTTTTTTTTAACTGTCTTTGAGAATTATTTTAACTTTATTTATTTATTTTAATTTGACCAGAGAGGAACATAGTGAGAGAGAGAGAAAAGGAAAGTGAGAAACCAAGCTGCCAGGTTCAGGACTCGAACCACAGTTGGTGTGGGTTTTTTTTTTTTTCCAATCTATAATTAGATTGAAAGTCACGGTGCAATTGTTGTTTTCTTCCATTTTCCATCCTGTCAGACTCCTGGGCACAGATGTGTCCATCTGATTCTGATGTACTTTTCTTTTCTTTCTTTCTTTTTTTTCTTTCTTTCTTTTTCTTTTTCTTTCTTTCTTTCTTTCTTTCTTTCTTTCTTTCTTTCTTTCTTTCTTTCTCTCTCTCTCTCTCTCTCTCTCTCTCTCTCTCTCTCTCTCTCTCTCTCTCTTTCCTTCCTTTCTTTCCTTCCTCCCTCCCTTCCTTCCTTCCTTCCCTTCCTTCCTTCCTTCCTTCCTCTTTCTCTTTCTTTCTTTCTTTCTTTCTTTCTTTCTTTCTTTCTTTCTTTCTTTCTTTCTTTCTTTTTCTTTTTTCTTTCTTCTTTCTTTTCCTTTCTTTCTTCTTTCTTTTTTTAGAGAGAGACTTTTGCTATAAGGCACGTGCACTCACTGGAGAGACAGAGAGACAGAAAGCGAGAGATCACCCCCTGGGAGGATGGCCTTGTCACAATCCCTTCTCCTTCATTCGCCTCTCAGGATCTTGGGCATGCACGCACACACACCCAGTGTGAGTTTTAAGCTGCCGGGTTCGGGACTTGAACCGTGGTCAATTCCATGGGAGTCCAGCGATGTAGCCACTATGCCGTCTGCTGGTCCCTGATGTGCTTTTCAAAGCAACAGTGTCAGGATTTGACCCTTGGTCAGCCACGAGAAACCCAGCTTCCTCTGTGGAGAGCCTAACCACCATGTCCCAGGCTAGCACTTAATCATCCTTTCTGCTAACACCCTTCCCCTTCTGCCTCACCTTCCCCCTGTGTGAAATGCGTGGCCTTGGGTTATAATGAATTGTTTCTGCCTCTGTTTCTCTTCAGAGAGTGCAAGCTCCTCATGGGGATGCTCAATACATCTTGACATAACAAATGCATATTAATCTACTAATAATTCTTTGAGCAAGGCTTTCACTAGCAAGAATTCATCTTTTCCTTTGGGGGAGAGAATTTTTTTAAAATAGTTATTTATTTATGGAGAGAGATTGAGAGATCCCAAGAGTCTCTCCAACACCATCCCCCCCGCATCCCCCCAGCCTCAGGTAGCCCAAAGCATAGGCTCATACCTGCATGCCCAATGGGTACAGGGTGGTCCAGGGACATGAACCCCAGTCCCTTCCATATGGATTGAGCTGGGGCACCGCTATCTCACCTTCTTGTACCTGGAACTAATTTTTTCTTTAAGAATTTTTAAAAATTTAATTTCATTCATCATCATTGCTTATTTATTTATTTTTAAGTTTGACCAGAGAGAAAGAGAGAGAGAGAGAGAGAGAGAATGTGAGAAAGCAAGCCACCAGGTCCAGGACTCAAACCATGATCAGCCATATGGGAGTTCAACACCTTAACTGCCACACTCCCTGTTGGTCCCACCTGGTAGTGATTTTTAAAAGAATGTTTCTGCTTATTATTTGGAGACAACCACTATACAGTACCTGATTTTGAAAAACTCACCTAACTCATGTCGTGTAGATGTGTTGCAATTTCTAGATTAGTCTGTGTTGGGATGTGTAAGGGGGGTCTGACCTGCCTCGCCACATACCTACATACCCGAATTCTTGGTCACATTCTAGTGCGTGTCTTCTCTTCCAACAATTGCCTCATACCTACCAGGTGATCACAACTTTTAGAGGCAACACACGTTTAAATTTAAAAAGTACAACATTTTGAAAGGTGGGACAGTGAGTGCCAGCAATGATCTGCTCATTAGTAAGATACAATAACCATCTTTATTGAGGGACTATCACGGTAGATTAAAAATAGTTTCTTGAGGCCAGCAAGTGACATGGTAGCTAAGGTGCTGGACTCCCAGATGGCCAACCATGATCCGCGTCCCGGACCTGGTGGCTTGCTTTCTCATGTTCCTTCTCTCTTTTAGTTGTCTCTCTCTGGTGAGCATGTATGTCCTAGCAAATTAAAAAAATAGTAATAAAATTAACTAAATCATTAAAAAAAAAATCATGATTCTGACATGAGTTAGAAAAAGTTTTCATATACCAGGTAATAGGACCCCATTAGCTGAATACGACTTTTTTTTTTTTTCTTTCTGGATATTTCAAACATCATATATTTAAATAAGATTCAGAGATGTTCGTGGTAACCAGAGATTGCCACATGGTGGATGTGCAGATGACTTTAGCAAACTAAAGGAAGAACAATGGTGGTATCCCACAGACTGCAAATAATGCAAAGGAACAAGAGTTAGTGGTAAGATCCCTCTGAATTATTATTGGGCCATCAAAAATCATGATGCATTTTTGCCTAGGGGGAAAAAAAAAAAAAAAAACCAGAAAGATGCGTCCTGACTTTTCTGACGACCCCATAGAAAATACTATTTAGCCACTGAGATTAACTGAAAAATATTGGAGAATTCTACAAAGTACAGAAATCACTCATGAAAGCATGACACGTACAGGGATGATCTCTCACCCATTTCGATTCAAGAACGCAATTGTTTAATAGAACCCTGCAGGCAGAAGTTGGGATGCAATTCTTAGTGTGATCACTCTCCAGTCTTAACGACTTGGGGAAATTCTCATAATAATTCTCATAATAACTTTCATCATTGTTTCCACAATAGCAATACTAATATTAGCCACTTACGTCCACATACTGTTGGTAAGAGCATCACATTAATTTTTTTTTTAATTTTTATTTAGGTGTGTGCCTGCAGACCTATGACCTGATGTTTTTTTTGTTTGTTTGTTTTAGAGTTTTTCACTAGAGGGCATGTTGTACACTCACCAGAAAGACAGAGAAACAGAAAGCGAGAAATCACACATACCCCCGGGGAGGGGATGGCCATGCCACAATCCCTTCTCCTCCATTTTCCTCTCAGGATCTTGGGCATGCACGGACATATGCCCAGCATGAGTCTAAGCCACCAGGTCCAGGACTTGAACCATGGTCAGCTACATGGGAGTCCAGCAACGTAGCCATTATGCCATCTGCTGGTCCTAAGAAAGGAGGTTTTTAGGAAAATGAATATCTACTAGCAAGATGAAGCTCACAGTGTTTTATAACCTAATCCACTCCATTTGCCAATTTTTTTTTTTTGAGAGGTTTTTGCTTTAGGGCGCTTGCGCTTGCCAGACAGACAGAGAGAGACATAGAGACAGAAAGCGAGAAATCACCCCCCGGGGGGATGGTCACGCCGCAATCCCCTCTCCTCCATTCTCCTCTCGGGATCTTGGGCACGCACGCACACGCACCCGGCGTGAGTTTTAAGCCACCGGGTCCGGGATGCGAACCGCGGTCGACTACGTGGGAGTCCGGCAACATAGCCATTACGCTAACTGCTGGTTCCCCCGTTTGCCAATTTTAAAAAGTGTATTTATTTCTTCCATGAGTGAGAGAGACAGAGACCAGCACCTCCCTACAGAATCTTGACCCTGTGGTTCACTGCCAGCCTCAGTCAGCCCCGGAGGGTGGATGAGCACACACCCAATGTATTCACTTCCTGGTCCCTACTTTTGCAATTTTCTTTTAGAAGTGATTGCTACCTCCTAGCCCTTAGCCAAGGGAAGGGACTTACAGAAGTTTGTGGCTATCAGGAGGAGAGGAGTCACTGCAGGTCATCTTAGCAGTTGGCCCTCCACAGACATATACGGTCCCTCATTAAATGTCCAAATTAGAAAAGCAGGAACCAGCGAGCTAAGTGAAACGACCAGAGTTTCATAGCAGGATGATAGGCACAAAGAATAGAACTTTTGAGCTTTGTGGTTTGCCCAGAACTCGCCTGCTGCCTCCCCCTTGCTGGTCCCTGTGGGTCCAATCAGCATTACAGGATATTCATTGTTGATATGAGCAGAAATTCAGCTTTGCTCTTCTGTCTTCTGGATTCCAAACTCAGAGTCGCGTGGAATAAATCAAGCTGGTGGCCTCCCTGCTGCTGTCCCAGGGCTCCTTCTCCTTTGCTGTTGGTGAGCCGACCCTACCTGCATTCATGACCTTCCAAACAGGATGGCAGCTGAGAGACGAGAATTTCTTTTAAAATATGCTTCTGTGTCAATTTTACAAAACGCAGACTGTCAGTGCCTGGAGCGATAACCTTGAAATCTGAGTGACAGACCCGCACACTTATACGGCCTATGGATTCTGGGAAGCCTCAAATTACATGCTTTTCTAGGTTGTGTTTTTTTTTCCCCCTCCAACACTAGAAAAGTCTTTTATGATTGCTTTAAACTCCAACACTGCTACCGCCGTTTTCTGAGGCTGTGTTCTGCTCGGTTTTCTTCGAGAGTCCTGTAATCCCTCTGCTTTAAAGAGGACTACGTTTGGGAATGACACGTCTCCCGGTGCCACGGAAACTCAGCTTTGAGGTGGGCATATCAAAAGTCCTGTCATAGAGTCGATTCTAATTTCCTTTCTATTTCCTTAGGTAAGAATTCCATAACGAAGAAGATTGAGCTCCATCTCCTGACAAACTGGGCAGCGAAGCTTCCTGTGAAGTGCTTGCTGCTGTCTCACTGTCTGAGCCCAAGGGCAAGAAACGCCAACTGGAAGGACAAGTCCTGTCATTTTGGGAATGGGACACGGGTTTTTCTCTGCCTTGTGCGTCTTGGAAGGAGATGTAAAAGATGATGCCCATAAGTGATGCAAGGGGACTTCGTGGGAAACAGAGTTCAAATATGAGTTTATTTTGGTACATGAATTTTTTGAAGTCTATGCACCATTTTTTTCATAGAATGCATTTTCTGTGAACTTTAGAAGGCTCTGATTTTTAAAAAATATTTTAAACTTTTATTATTATTGCTATTATTTGAGCTTGCTATAGGGCATGTGTGTTTTCCAGAGAGAGTGAGAGTCACAAAGCAAGCCGTTGGGTCCAGGTCTTGAACCTCCGTTGGCCATGTGGGAGTCCAGCACCCTGACCACCACGCCACCTGCTGGCCCCTACCCTTGCTATTTTATGCAAAATAACAGTATTTGCTTTTGTTCATGCCTATCTGACAGCTGACGTGTGCATTGTCATAATTATTCTATTATTGATGCACATTAAGTGGCGTGTCTGGGTTAAGATCCCAGAATAGTAAGCCAAATTAGACCTTGTCTTTCCACCAGAAGGCTTATCACCCAGGGAGCATCTGATACGGAAACGGACCAATAAAATACAATGTGAGAGCGTGCAGGAAAGAGAAGCTTGTTGCTTATAGGCATGGGGACAAGTTGCCCTTGGCTACGCAAAGAAAGGGAGAGAAATTCTCTCTTGCAAAGGGAACTAGATTATTTTGTAAACTTTCTGAAGTCAGGGTGTATCTATATAAACCCATGAAATCAGGGCAGGATGATTTAAGGAGGAGGCAGTGAATGGAGCAGGTCAGGCTGGGTGCGCTAAGCTAAGGAGATTCCATTTTATTCTGAAAATGATAGAAGACCTTGCTCCATAAAGGAGAGACCCCAAACACTCCACACTGCAGGTGAGCAACACATGGCAATAGGAAGAATAAATCTATTCCCATCCTCAACCCCTAGAAGGCTGCAAATGCTTTGCTGTTGAGCAGACGGAGATTCAACTCCATTTCATCTTTCTGTGAAGTTGAAGAGGTGTTGTCGGTCCATTCAATACCACGAATCCAGATAGACATAGAATGAGAACACTCACTCAGGAATGTGATCAGAGACATACGTGTACCTGACGACCAGCGTAGTTTGTGGGGAAAAGAAAGGAACACGGAAAATGTATCTACAGATATGTTTACTTTATAAATTCTTATTAAACGTGACATGAAGGGGAGCCAGCAGGTGGCATAGTCACTAAGGTGCTGGACCCCCACATGGCCGACCACGGTTCCAAACTCAGACCTGGCAGCTTGAAAATCAGGCTAGGCATGCGTGTGGGTATGCCTGCAATCCCAGGAGGAGAAGGAATTGTGGTGTGGCCATCTCCTACAGGGGGTGATGTCTCACTTTCCCTCTCACTGTCTTTCTTTGCCTCTCTCCAGAGAGTGCATGCGCCTTACAGCAAAAATCCTAAAAAAAAAGACAAGAAGAGCCAGCCCAGGGACATCCAAACACAATGCGCTCTGATGTGACAATGCCTGAAGCAGGACAACTTGAGGTTTAGCAGGACTGCAGCCATTTTGAAATTAAGAAAGGCCTCTAGAGGCCAGCAGGTGGCGTGGTGGTTAAAGGCGCTGGACGCTCACACAGCCAGCTGTGGTTCAAGTGCCAGACCTGGTGGCTTCCTCTCGAGCTTTCCCTCTCTCTGTCTCTCTCTGGTCAAATTGGGAAATAATAATAAAGTTAAAATACAATAATTTTTAAAATTTTTCTTTTTTTATTAGACTTATTTTATTTCATTTATTGTCATTATTATTTGTGTAATTTGACCAGAAACAGACAGAGACAGAGAGAGAGAGAGAGAGTGAGGGAAAGTAGGAAAGCAAGCCCCCAGGTCCGGGATTCAAACCGTGGTCGGCCATGTGGGAGTCCAGTGCCTTAACCACCATGCCACCTGCCAGCTCCAAATACAATCATGCTTAAAAAAAAGAAAGGCCTCTAATGAGAACTACCTGCCTGAGTGCTGAGTCATGCTGAGTCATGGAATCTGCGTGAGATAATTTCTCAGGGGAAAGAAGCCATGGATTCTACTGGACAGTCCTGAGGAATGACTTGTAGCTGCTTGCATCTTCTACCTGGAAACACCGAGAATGCGTTGAGCTTTTCTACACTGTTGGGTAGTGCTTGCTGACAGTCTCCCAGTAGCAGATACAAATGCCCCTCTGCTCCAGCCTCTGTGTCCTTGGTCATGAGAAGCAGCCCCTGGACCTGGTTGTCTGAGAACAAACCCACATGGGAACATCTTCGTTCACACCCTGAGGTTGTCTTGATCATGACTCTGCGTGGTCGTGATCCTGGCTGACTGAGGCTGGAGGTATTGATAGACAGTGGTGTGAAGACCCTCTTGTGGGTGTCTGTCTCTCTCTCTCATTCAAAATAAATAAATATATAAACTAAAAAAAAAAAATAAGAGGACAGGAATATCATGCAATAATTACCCAAAATTAATTTTCACACGACTGGCATTCAACCTTATTTTCCAAACAATTGGATCTTCTCTAATGAACTATATCTTTTTTTTTTTGGAGAGGTTTTTCGCTATAGGGCGCGTGCGCTCGCCAGACAGACGGAGAGAGACAGAGAGACAGAAAGTGAGAAATCACCCCCCAGGGGGGATGGTCACGCCGCAATCCCTTCTCCTCCATTCTCCTCTCGGGATCTTGGGCACGCACGCACACGCGCCCGGCGTGAGTTGTAAGCCACCAGGTCCAAGACGCGAACCGCGGTCAACTACGTGGGAGTCCAGTGACATAGCCATTACGCTAACTGCTGGTTCCCTAATGAACTATATCTTTGATTTCACATCATTTGGATTCAAGGGGCCTGATCAAGTTATTCACTTCATAGTGAAATGGAAATGCCTACAGCCCGACTTTGTGGTTTGGTGGTTAAGGGATTCAGACCCCACATGGCCAACCGCACAGTTCAAATCTAGCCCTTGTAGCTCAAAAAACACACAGGGCATGTGTGTATACATGCCCCAAATTCCTACAGGATCAAGAGGTGAAGGAAAAGGAATTGCAGTGTGACCACATCCCATGGAGGGTACATGTGTATATTCATATCTGGAGGTACTTGCTAAAGTTTTATTTAGCTTTTTTTTTTCATATAGAGGGAGATTGTCTCATACATATTCTTTCTCATGCAGCCTTGTTAGGTATTAGAATATTAGGCTAAATGATTTATTGAGCATTTCCTTCTCTGTTCTCCATAAGGGTTTGAATAAAATTGGAATTATTTGTTCTTTGAATGCCTTATAAAATTTACTCATGGAGCCTTATGGGTCCAGCATTTTCTTACCAAAAATATTGGGAGCAGAAATTCTCTTTTCTTAAGGAATGTGTGGCTTGGGGCTTTCCATTTATTCTCTGTTTTTAAGTTACATCTTTGTAGGATTTACTGCCTTAATATATTCCCTACTAACTTTTGATATGGTGAGATCTTACAGTCTTCCCATTTCCATTTCTAATATTGGTTCTTTCTACCTCCTCTCTTGCCCTGCCTCTTAAACAAGATGTGCTAACTTGTTCATTTTATTGGACATTTTGACACACAAACTTTTGATTTTTGTCAATTAAATTGCCCTCTAGAAAGTATTTTTCCTATTTAATTAAATTTTGCTTTTATCTCTACATTACCTTCCTTCTTCCTTCTACTTTATTATTTATGAATTTTTTGTTTTGTTTTGTGTTTACTTTTTGAGATAGTGATGAGTTCATTAATCTTGCCTTTCATTTTTGCTGATTCATACTGGTCCTAACACCGTGCTAGTTACATCCAAAAAATACATGATAGATACATTTGATATGTACTTTTATTTTATTATTTTTCTGATCTGCCAATGGATGTGTGTGCTTGCCGGAGAGAGACTAAGAAAAAGAGAGAGAAAAGAAAAATGAGAAAACAACTCCCCACCCATGGGGAATGGTCATGCTTCAATCCCTTTTCCTGCATTTCTCCCTCCTTTTGGGAGTTTAGGCACAGATGCACACACCCAGCATGTTTCTCAAGTGACCAGATCTGAGACACAAACCACGCAGTTGGCCACATGAGATCTAGATACTTTAACCACCAGGCCACAGGCTGCCCTGAGCAGTATCCTTTTTTTAATTATTAATTGTAATTTATCTATAGTTCCTTGTGTATGTCTATGGGATATGGTGTGGATTTTCAAAACATGTATAAATGTGCAAGTCTCCAATCGAGACACTAATGCCACATGTGTTCACCTAGCTACCTGTTGGTGGACACTTGGGTTGTTTCCCATTTGTGGCTGTTGTGAATTAAGCTGTTGTAAACACTCATAATATTCATGGGCATGTGCTTGTATTTCTCCGGAATAAACACTCATGAGTTGGGTAGCTGGGTGTATGCGTAACCATATCAGAAATAGCCACATTTTTCTCCCAAGGGACCATTCCCAAGGATTTAAAATAGCTCATTCATTTGGGGCCACTTCTAGTAAAGGAAGAATACTCAGAGTCTTCCCTGGGGTTAGGTGAGACTGACATGGGAGAAGATTATGCATGTTCCGTCATTACTATTTAATTATCCCACTCCCCTATTTAAAAAATTCAGATTTTCCACTTTTCCCCCACTTGGATCATGTATTCTATTTAACTATATAAAGGAAGTATCTTAAACACTAACTAAAAAATTTAGACCTATACTGAAAATGTGTCCTAATAGTTCCCAGAATATTATCTGAAACACCCAATGCCCCAGCTAAGAGCTAAGTATGATGATCCACTGAAGGATGATGGAGGAGTCCAACCTGGTGGGGCCCCGGGATCTGTTTTGAGCCTTTGACCTTTGAGCATAGCTTTGGTTGGTTTAGCACGTTGGCAAAGCTGCTGCTGTACACCCCCCGACCTAGGACCTAGGAACAAAGCTTGGGTCAATTTAGCATGTTGGCAAGGCTGCTTGCTCTATGCTCTGGAGACTGCGGTAGCCTTGCTGGGAAGCGACCCCCCTCTTACCCCCTGATATACTACTATAAAAAAATTACATAGCTCTCTTGAGTATGTGATAAGATTTCCCAAAAATCCCCCGACCACTCACCTTGACCCTGATCACCTACTGTCAATTACAATGCTTTATCTCTGTGGTCACAATAGAGGGTGTGCTAAAGTTCTATTTAGGCAAAAATAACTGTGACCTTTGGAAGGCCCTTCAAGATACATTTAATATAAGCTTAAAAATAATCTTTTCTTTACGTAAAATAAGATTAGGCCAAAACTGGCCCAGGACACTCCCGCCCTCACCAAGTAAAATAAATAAATATATTAGGATTCCTTAAATTAAGTTTTAGATCCCTATAAAACTATATAAGTATTATTCTTTATTAAGATCCATAAGAACTAATATCTATACTTAAGATTTTCTTTTCTCAGCATCGTGTTCAGTAATCACAAGGTGGCTGTTGCTGCATCAGCTGATAATTATCTCTGCTTGCTGGAGCTGCTTTCCTGAAACTGCATTCCATGAAGACCTGCCTACCACAATAGACCCACCCTTAATCCAACCCTGAATGGAACCTATGATCCCTACTGAACTGATAATTAGAACACATAGCCCCTCACCCATTTACTTGCATGTATCACATTTTTCCATAAAAAGGCACGATAATTCCTGGCAGTCATCACTCTTCAGAGAGCGATCTCTGGGAGGTGTCCGACTGAGGACATGCATGAAAAAGCACCGAGGCATTACTCTTCTTTTCCTGCACCGCCTCTGACAAGTCAACCCACCCCCGCCAAGGCTAGACCCCGGCAGATGGGTGCCATAGAATAACACTTTGTCCACTCGGCTGACCCTGTAGCCTGCTGATGAACTGAACCAGACCCCACATAGCTAACTGCCTGGCGTGAGTCTCATAAACCAGAGATCTGGTAAGACGTGTGCGTATTTGCTCCAAATCCCTACAGGATGGAGAAATGGAGAAGGGACCATGGTGTGACCATGACTCATTCAGTGGGTGCTCTCTCCCTTACCCTTTCTCTCTTTCTCTGGAGAGCACAGGCGCTCTCTGGCAAATTAAAAAAAAAAAAAAAAAAAAGAAATCATTTCACCCATAATCACTTTAGATTTCTTAACACCTTCTTATGTTTTCCATCACCCATTCAAATAGTAAGCTGAGCTTCCTCAAAATATTTGAGCAATAGTATAGAAAAGGGTGCCCAATGACCGGACACCCTTCAGGTTTTAACAGGAAACAATATTATTTGTACCATTCGGAACTGGATCCCTGTGAAACGGGGATGGTTTTGCCAGTAAACAAGAACATGTTCTTCCACACTGTTTTCCATTTTAATGGGCAGCCTTCCAGAGTGAAGTATCTTTGACTGTTAAATATATTCTTTCAATTAATAGACTCTTTTTGGAACGATATTGATGAAAATATTGAGCACATAGTATAAAATATGTTCATATAGTCCCTTTCTCAATTTCCTCTATTATTAAGATTTTGTGGTGCAGCAGGTGACATGGTAGTTAAGGTGCTGGACTACATGGCTGATCACAGTTTAAGTCCCAGACCTGGTGGCTTGCTTTCTCACGTTCTCTCTCTCTTTCTGTTTCTCTCTGGTAAGCACACCTGCCCTAAAGAAAAATTTAAAATAATAATAAATAAAATGAATTAAATAAATATATTTTTTAAGGATGTTGCACTAGGGTGGTACATTTTGTCACAATTCATGAACTAGTTAGGATGCATTTTCATTCATTAAAGTCCATCGTCTTTGTGTTGTAGAATTCTGTGGGTTTTGAAAACTATGTAACATTTACCCACCATTCTAGAAAGCAAATATTTCTTTCCTTTTTTTTTTCTTTTTTTTTTTTTTTTTTTTTTTTGCAGGGGGTGTTAGATAACAATAGGTTGAGTTTCCAGTGTGACAAATATTTGTTGAGAGCAGTGAGATGCGTCAAAGAAGAGTTAAAGACCGTTTCAAAGGAATTTTCTAAATGTCATTTTAGGAAAGAGACTTGAAAGAAGCTGATTATGAATGAAGGCAAATCCAGAAATCATGCTATCAAGGACAAAAACTTGGGCAGAAAGTTTTAGCATCACAAAATCCTATTTTTGCTTTCAGTGTACTGTAACCGTATCAGATTCAAAGAGAAAGGTGTGATTTGTGTCACATGTAGCAACAACTGGGGGTGTAAAACATGCTTGTCTTCAAGACAGTTACAGAAGGGGCCAACAGGTGGCATGATGGTTACAGCACTGGACTCCCACATGATGGACTGTGGTTTGAGTCCTGGATCCAGTGCCTTGAACTCACACCAGGTGCATGTGTGTGCATATCCAAAATTTCAAGAGAAGAATGGAGGAGACAGGATTGCATGCGACTGTCCCCTCTGGGGAATGATTTCTCACTTTCCTTCTCTCTGTATCTCTCTGTCTCTTTCTGGTGAGTGCATGTGCCCTATGGAAAAACCTTTAAAAAATTAAAAAGAAAGAAAGCTACAGACAATGTAGGAATTCAGAATCTAGGGAGGGAAAAGGACTTACAATGTGGGGAAATGGATTCCATGGTAGAATATAATTAGCTGTCCCATGCCTTCTAATTTAGGAATCTAAGCTTACCAACATGAAATGTACCCACCATCAAACTAAGGCTTAATTATTGAGCACTGGAAGAAATTTGAAGAGTTTTAATTCCTTCACTGGAGAAAAAGCAAGACGACCTTATATTTAATTTGTATTTCCTTTTTTTTTACATCATTGTTAAGAGAGTTTTTGCCAATATTTTCATTCCTGGCTTTTCCAAACTTGTTTTTCTCTTAAAGCTGCATTCTGAATTTTTATGTTTATAGTTTAATATTTTTACAATCTGGCTGTAGGTAATGTTTTACATACAAAAATTATTGTCATGATCGATGAGTGAATGAGTTACATAAACTTAGTACTTTATATAACCAGTCATTCCTGCTTCCTGTCAGAGAGACATCTGGTAATATCTGGAGGTATTTCTGGTTCCCACAAGGCAAAGGAATGTTACTGGTATCTTGTGGACAGAGTTGAGTCCAGGGGAACTGATACACAGCCTGCAATGGCCAGGATATCCCCCCCCTCCAAAAAAGTCACGCAGCCTCCAATGCGAGAATTACTTCTGTTGAGAAACACTCCTTCGGGATTGTCAGGACCAGCAGATGGTGTCAGGGTTATATCACCTGGACTCCCATGTAGTCAACCATGGTTAGAGTCTTGGACCCAAGTGCTTGAAAGTCATTCCAGGAGCATTTGCATGTGAGCCCAAAATCTTGAGAGGAGACTGGAGGAGAAGAGATGGCAGTGTGTCCAATCCCCCTTAGGAGATAATTTCTCACTTTCTGTCTTTCTGTCTCTCTCTCTTTGTCTCTGTCTCTCTGGCAAATGCATGTGCTTTCTTTATACTATGGCAGAAATCTCTCTCTCCGAAAAAAGAATTGTCTCTAACACTTCTTTGGTTCATTTGACTATTATCCGCAAATATTTGTCTCACCAGGATGTTGGCATCTTCTGTTATCCACACCTCCTATCCTCAGGAGACAGGTTAAGGGATTAAAGAGAAAACATAGTATTACAACAAAACCAGTGGATTTTCTTGCTTCTTGAGGCTGATGAACATTCCCATGTATGGCCGTATCCCACGGTGCTTATACGATCATCCATTGTGGACACTTGGTTCCATTTCCATTTTAGGTATTGTGAATAATGCTACTGTGGGCATGGGTACACAGCTGTCTCTTGAGACTCTGCTTTGGAGGCTTTTGAGTATACACCTAGCAGTGGCATTGTTCAATCAGTCATTGTAGGTTTCAGTTATCTTGGCAGACACAGGAAGGTACTTGAAGCAACTAAAGCTGTAAGTGAAGGCAGAAGTTCTACTGGGTCTATTGCCATTCTCTTTGAGTAAAATATCACTTTCTTGTTAAATTCGTATCTGGATTAAAAATAATAATAATAATAAAACCAGACTGCATGCACCAAATGAAAGCAAAAGACATCAGCATGAGCCGTGGGAAAATTAAGAACCACTTTGTCGTATAAAGAACATCTATTTGGGGCTAGCAGGTGGTAGAGAGGTTAAAGTGCTAGACTCCCACATGGTCAATTGTGGTTCAAGTCCCAGACCTGGCAACTTGGATCTCACACCGGGCGCATATGTGTGCATGCCCAAAATCCCAAAAGGAGAATGAAGGAGAAGGGACTGTGACATGGCCATCCACCCGGGGGAGTGATTTCTTGCTTTCTAGCTCTTTGTGTCTTTCTGTCTCTCTGATGGCCACACATCCCCTATAGCAAAAATCTCTTTTAAAAAAATAACACCAATATGGAGGAAATTAAACACATGAAAGGTCTTCTTTAGGAAAAAAAAATTAGATCATGTTACAAAATTCTGTCTGATACCCTTTGAAAGGCTCCACTTCTAATAACTTCTTATTTTCCAAGGTCTTTTTTTTTTTCATGTCTAAATCTCAATGCACTTCCTGTCACACTCATAAAATCTCTATTTTTCTTTGCATTACTCTCAGTTGGGTATTACATTTGTATTTTTAAGTATTGAAGGATGATGGTCGTATCTCGTTCACTCTCTAGAGCTGCGTCTGGTACACAGGAGTTTTAACTTTGTGACTGCCCAGGGACCTCAGGTGTCACTCGTGAGAGTCCTTCAAGGATGGGGAGGTTCCAGTGTCAGCAAAGAAACCCAATAATAGAGCAAATAAAACCAGGCGGGGCGTAGGTATTTGCCTCTGCTGGAGGGAAGGCAGACAGGCTCAGCATTATGGTAGAGAAAGCTATGTAAATGCTATGTGAGTTGCATGTGAAGTATTGTAATGTGTGAAGAGTTGGGTGAAGAAATTTACACCTGATGGAACAGAGTTCATATTCTTTTTTTTCTTTTTCTTTTTTTTTTTTCTTTTTTTTGGAGAGGTTTTTGCTATAGGGCACGTGCGCTCGCCAGACAGACAGAGAGAGACAGAGAGATAGAAAGCAGGAAATCACCCCCCAGGGGGGATGGCCACGCCGCAATCCCTTCTCCTCCATTCTCTTCTCGGGATCCTGGGCACGCACGCACACGCGCCCGGCGTGAGTTTAAGCCGCCGGGTCCGGGACTCGAACCGCGGTCGACTACGTGGGAGTCCAGCGACATAGCCATTACGCTAACTGCTGGTCCCAGAGTTCATATTCTTAAGCACTAGCACAGGCACCGTGAAAGCTGTTTATAAAACCCAAAGTAATCTTCCAGAGAGGTTTGACTATTGAGACCCGAATCCAATGCGTGGGACTATTGCATGTTTATTGTCATGAATATCACACCCCTCCCTCACTGTCTCGTGTGTTACCTGCCTTACAGAGAATGGATGTTGGGTATTAGGAATGCCTCCGATGGCGTTCCACACCGACCAAGCAGCTTTTTCCTGGGTTGTTTTGTGGTCACAGGATTCTTACAGCTGATCATTTTCCCCAGATTGCAATGTGCTTTGGTTTGTAAGAACCTGTCAGTGGAAGCACAGACAGGACACACATCAGTATCATTAGAGTTGGGTCATCCAGAAAGTCATGACATCTTTTTCTATGCAAAAAAAAAAAAAAAAAAAAAGTGTCATGACTTTTCCAAAGATCCAATAGTTACTAGGGTATCTTTTTTTTTTTTTTTTTTTTTTTTTTTTTTTTTTGGAGAGGTTTTCGCTATAGGGCGCGTGCGCTCGCCAGACAGACAGAGAGAGACATAGAGACAGAAAGCGAGAAATCACCCCCCAGGGGGGATGGTCACGCCGCAATCCCTTCTCCTCCATTCTCCTCTCGGGATCTTGGGCACGTACGCACACGCGCCCGGCGTGAGTTGTAAGCCACCGGGTCCGAGACGCGAACCGCGGTCGACTACGTGGGAGTCCAGCGACATAGCCATTACGCTAACTGCTGGTTACTAGGGTATCTTTACTAGACCATGACAGGACTATGTTACTCCATCAATTTCTTTTTTTAAAGTTTATTTATTTATTCATTTATTTTAATTTGAACAGAAAGAGAGAGAGAGAGAGAGAGAGAGAGAGAGAGAGAGAGAGAGAGAGAGAAAGCAAACCACCAAGTCTGGGACTTGAACCATGTGAGAGTGTCCAGTGCCTTAAACACCATACCACTCGTGCCCCCCTAGTCCATCAATTTCTAATAATTTAGCTCCATCTTATTAGGGGAAATAATTCACTTCCCCCTTTTTTATTTAAAGTTTCAAATAAAAATTCTCTGAAAATAATAATTTCCTCCTCCCTTCTTTATTTGAAGTTTCAAAATTCTCTCTCTTTTCTGAAAAACAGTGTTGAAAATATAATGGCATGGGAGGTTGAATATCTTAAAACAAACTTTATTTTAGACTTTGCTTAGATTTTCTCCCTCTCCTCTCACCCTCTTACATTATAGACGTAACTCACGCTAGACACGTGTGCGTGCGTGCCTAAAATCCCACCAAGAGAATGGAGGAGAAGGGATTGTGGTGTGGCCATCGCCCTTGGGTGGTGATTTCTCATTTTCTGCAGTCTCTCTGTCTCTCTGGTGAGTCCAAGTACCCTACAGCAAAATTTTCTCTTAAAAAAAAAAAAAAAAAGAAAGTTGTCATTCGTCTGAGGATAAAGTTTTAAACTCTTCAGCATAATGTTGAAGGCGTTGGTGACTTTCCTTCCGCATGTTCACCTCTGCAGGGTTCTCTCTCAACCATGCTCCACTTTCTACCACTTGGGTTTTTGTTTTTTGTTTTTTTTTTTTGAGAGAGAGTTTTGAGTGTGTGTGCTGACCAGAGAAACAAAAAGAAACAGAGAGAAATAAAGTGAGAAATCACCCCCCTTCCCCCAAGAGCATAGTCATCCCATGTCCCTTCTCCTTCATTTTCCTCTCAGGATTTTGGGCATGTATGCACCCATGCCCGGTACAAGTTTCCAACCATGGGTTCTGGGACTTGAACTGCTATTGGCCATGTGGGAGTCCAGCACCTTAACCACTATGCCACCTGCTGGCAAACTCCACCTTCTACTCAAAAGACATTTGGCTTGAATTGGCAGGTGGTGTGGTGGTTAAGGGTGCTGGATTCCCACGTGACCGCCTGCGGTTTGCGTCCTGGACATGGTGGCTTGCTTTCTCATTCTCTCTCTCTCTCTCTCCCCCCCTCATTAAATTAAAAAATATAAACACATAAATAAAGTTAAATAAAATATTTCTTTTAAAAAGATACCCCCCCCCAAAAAAAGACATTTGGCTCTATCTTTGTGCCTTTGTTAATGCTATCTCATCGTCAGAGATGGGATCTTTGAATGCCTCACCCTTCCTACTCATGCCACAATCCCTTCTCCTTAGCCCTGCCTGCTGGGGAGTGTTTCTCAAGCCTTCACTCTTCCTTCTCCCCTGGGCTAAGTACCTGCTTCTCATGTGTGGGCATGCACACATCTGGGTTTAGCACACTCACCACACACCTGACCTTTTGTCGCCACTCTGTTTGTGTGGCTATTGTACTAGGTCATGTGACACAGTCATGCCAAAATCACCTCTCCTTCAGCTCTAATCTTCTGGGCTAACCACAGCAACTGGTGTGTGCCATTCTGTGAGACAGAGGGAATGCTTGTTTACCAGAGCGCACTCTCGGACTCTGTGTAAAGCCTTGTTGCCTGCAGATATAATCACTCTGGATTTGTTTCATTCAAGCCTCAATCCTTTCTACTTGAAAACCAATAAAAAAAAAAATCCTCTTTGTCTAAATAAATATCGACAAAATGCACAAGAAAGAACCTACCTCCTACCAAATAACAGAAGGAAACCAACTATTCAATTTCTAACATACCGGTAGAGATTTTTCCTAGGAGGCACTTTAGCAGATAGTATTTTGTTGTTGGTTGGTTGTTTTTCTTGTTTTGTTTTTAGATATTTTTATTACTTGCATCAAAAACCTTACGTTTCAGGGCCAGCACATGGGTGTGGTGGTTAAGCCACTAAATTCTCACATAACCAACCATGGTTCAAGTCCCAGAGCTGGCAGCTTTAAAATATCATGCCAGGCATGTGTGCATGCATGTCCAAAATCCCTGGAGGAGAATGGAGGAGAGGAGATTGTGGTGTGGCCATGCCCCTGGGGGGAGGATTTCAAATAAAATAAAATATAAAATAAAATGAAAACCCTGAGTTTCAAATAAACAACAACTTGAAGGAGACCTGCTAACACAAATGAAATTTAAATTGTAGATAAAGTGACACTTTGGGAGGGTTAGGTCATGTTATAGCTTTTCAGCACCACCGAGATGTAATTTATGTAGTGTCATTGCAAAGAGAGAACTCTAATGGCTTTTTAATTATGCTCAACTTCAAAGAGTAAATGGGAGGGAGCCCCATTCCCAGACAAAGGGAGAAAATATTGGAAGTTGAGTGAAGATAATTATGCAGGAATGCCAGAATAAAACTATCTTACGACAGGAGCGGAGGATAATTTTCTGCATATCTGAGTTGTATTTTTTAATCCTCTATCATTGGGTTTTAATCTCAGAGGTTGGTGATCACAGTAAGTCATGGAGAATTTAGAAAACTAGAGTTACATTTCTTTTCTTTTTTTTTTTTTTTGGAGAGGTTTTTCGCTATAGGGCGCGTGCGCTCGCCAGACAGACAGAGACAGACAGAGAGACAGAAAGCGAGAAATCACCCCCCAGGGGGGATGGTCATGCCGCAATCCCTTCTCCTCCATTCTCCTCTCGGGATCTTGGGCACGCATGCACACGCGCCCGGCGTGAGTTGTAAGCCACCGGGTCCGAGACGCGAACCGTGGTCGACTACGTGGGAGTCCAGCGACATAGCCATTACACTAACTGCTGGTTCCCTAGAGTTACATTTTTAAGCAAGCTTCTTGGGCTGCGGATTGTAAAGAAGTACTGGAAGCAATTTGCTGCATCAGGTTCTAAGAGTCAGAGATAGAGTGGCTTTGACACAATGGCTTCAGAAAAATCCATAAGTCCAAAATAAAATACTGTAAACACTGCCCAAGAATACAAAAGTGTTCTAAGCTTAGGTCTGTTGAGGTTCATTGTGGGGAAAGAATTTTGGAAATATACCACTGTGGAAAAGCTGATTGTCCATGCAGTTGAATTTTAACTCTATAAATGGATGTTGAGTAAAGAGTGACTTCCAAAGGCATCTGCTCTTAATACATGATTATTTTTAGGTGGGTAAAATAGAATGCTTGCTTTGAAGTCCATTTGCTTGGAGAACAGGGACTAGTATGACCACCAAGCCAATGCCTGCTATTTTCTAGTAAGGCTAGTTACCAATACTTGAGTTTTTGCTGTAGGCAAATCTTTCTCCTAGTTCCCATATTGCTATCCAAATATAAAAGTTGGATCTTCCAGGACCAGCAGATGGTGTAATAGTTATGTGGCTGGACTTCCATGCAGTTGACCATGATTCAAACCCTGGACCCAGTGGCTTGAAAACTCAACACCGGGAGTGTGTGCGAGTGTGCCCAAGATCCCAAGGAGAGAATGGAGGAGAAGGGATTGCAGCATGGCCATCCCCCCAAGGGCTTGATTTATTGCTATCTGTCTCTATGTGTCTCCCTGTCTATTCGGCGAATGCACACACCCTGTAACAAAATCTCTCTTAAAAAAAAGTTGGATCTTCCATACGAGCATAAAGTGAAGTTATTTGCATAATCATAGCAACTTCTCATGAACTGCATGAAAGTCTTGGTTTTCAGACTTGACATATTTGACTTTCATTCATCACAAACATCAACTGAATATTAATGACGTGGGGACAGCTTTGTAGTTTTGTACTTTGAAAAACTTGATACGAGCTCAAGTGTACCATTATACCATGTAGAGAACTGTTTCTAGGTAAAGCAAAATGCAACTTATTTAGTTAGAAATGTTTTGACTTCCCCTCATTATTTTATTTTATTTAACCCGCTTCCAATACCTAAGACGGGTGCCTATGCATATATATGTTCATCCTTTCTATCCCAGATGGTGAATGAGAATTTCTTATAGTTTGTTGATGGAAATAACCAACTCTACAAAAATAATTAACCATTGCAGTTTATTTTTAAGCATGAATTTGAGTGACCTAAGCCCGGAGAGAAGGCAAAATATTCTTGTCTTTCAGGGTGATCAGTTACAGGGGTTCCTTTTATTTGATTTTGAGAATTTAATTATTGGATACCATAAGAATATTGGAGCCACATGTGTGCCATAAGGTTAATCAGCTTGCTTAATTCTTTCTATAATATATATGCAGTCTGGGCCACCCTAAGGCATCTTGGTGATGGTGGCTGGATCACACATAACCAGTTGCACAGTTTGAGTCCAGATCCAGTAGCTTGAAAAACACACCAGGCACATGTACATGTGTGCACAAATCCCAGAAGAAAGGAGAAACGGAGAAGGAATTGCAGCTTGATCATGCCCCATAGGGGATGTTTTCTTACTTGCGCTCTCTCTCTCTCTCTCTCTCTCTCTCTCTCTCTCTCTCTCTCTCCTTTCTCTCCTCTGCAAGAGCATGTACCCTCTGGCAAATTAAAAAAGAAAATACACACACCCATAGGTCAGAAAATCTCAACCACATGGTATCCCACAACTATACACAGTTATTTATTTTAAATTCCCATTGTGATTTCTGAGTTACATGCAATTATTGTACATATTTGTATGGTGTAGTATTTTGTTTTCAAAGCATGTATACAGTGTGTCATAAATAAATGGTGTGCACCATCCCCAACATTTATCATTACTTTGTGTTATTCACATGTGAAATTAGCTTCACTGGTAATTTGGAAATAGGCATCAGCTTGTCCCCAGCATGGCCTCCTTGCTGTAGCATACTCAGCTAGGGCTCAGCCTACTCCATTGTGTGCACGTTTGTGTTTCTTCAACACATTCTCCCTATTCTCCATCCCTCCCTCCACTTTCCACTTCTGAAAGCGAAATAAACACAACTGTGACTTGCAAATTAAAATTAAATTTTAGGAGCAGCCTGTGACATGATGCTTAAGGTGCTAGATCCACATGGCTAACCACACAATTCAAGTCCCAGACCTGGTGGCTCAAAAAATTCACTGGGCACATATGCATGCATGCCCAAGATCCCAAGAGCAGAGTGGAGGAGCAGGGCTTGTGGAGTGGCCATCCCCCATGAGGGAAGTGTGCTTTCTTACTTTCTCTCTCTCTCTCTCTCTCTCTCTCTCTCTGTCTCTGGCTTGATCTCTCTTCTGTGAGCCCATGCACCCATGCACCCTATAGCAAAATTCAAAAATAAATTCAAGTGGCCATCAGATGGTGTAGTGGTTGGGGTGCTGGATTCCCACATGGCCGACCATGGTTTAAGTCATGGACCCAGCTACTTGAAACTCATGCCAGATGCATGTGTGCCCCAAATCCCAAGAGGATGGAGGAGAAGGGATTGTGGTGTGGCCATCCCCCTGGGGGGACAATTTCTTACTTTCTCTCTCTCTTTCTCTGTGTCTCTGATGAGTGCACACACCCTATAGCAAAAAAAAAAAAAAAAAAAAAAAAAAAAAAAAAACACTCTAAGAAAAAATTTCAAAATTAAATTTTATAAAGATAAATATTTATTTGTGCTGTAGTTATTCTTCCATTTTTCTTTTCTTTCTCTCTAGCTAGACATCTTAACCTCTCTTCCCTGATTAGAGTTTCGATTTTCCTTCCCAGCTCCTGTTATTTCTTTCTAAGCAATATCCATGAGCTGAGTGGTAGCTGCTTGAGAAGTTGTGCCCGAGTGGTGAGGCAGAGAACTGGGCACGTCTTAATGATGCTCGCCTTGTGAAAGAGACAGAAATGTACAGACACGAAGTTCCCGATGTTGAAGGCAATTCAAAGCCAAGAGGGGCCAGCTCCTCTGGCTAGAAAAATCACCACAAAAAAAAACCAACACAGAACAAGATGTCTCTAAATGCAATCTGAAGAAAGCAAGCCCATTCCATCCTACCAGCCACTGCAAACACAGCCCTTTACACACACCCCTACATCACATGACATCCCACCCATCGGAGAATTTGAAAATGGACCCAATGGCATTCCTTTGTGAAACCATGGAAAATCAAAAGACAGTGAATGCCTTAGGTTTCTACGACAGTGTGGCTATTGGGAGACTCCCTCAGGCATCTAAGAGAATGTTTTTCTCTTCCAATGAAACTTCAAAACAGAGCAAGAAACCTTTACTATCTACCCAGACCTGTTATCAGTGAAAACTCAGAACACGAATATTCCACCATTCCCCCAGAATTCCCAAATCCTAAATAATAGATGCAGCAAAGAGGAAAAGATTCCATGCCAATTAATGAGAATCTTTTCATTAAAGTTTATTCCATTATTAAATGTTCCATTCTATGTGAGTGGATTACAGATTTTGAACAACTTCCCTGCCATTGCTTTATTAAGTATTTGGTAGATTAAAGGCAAAAACCGAACACTTTATATGAAGGAAAATGTTAATAAGTAAATTATTAAGTAAGTGGATCTGAGATGGGTTTTCCCAAATCTGTCCTCCCCACCCTCCACCAATCCCACCCCTTTTATTTCTCTGGAATTAAAATCAGATCTTTTGGTGCTAGTTACATAATTAGAACTCAGGTTATCTGAACCTTTTCTCTACAAAGCCAAACAAGTTCTTCTTATCAAGTTGTCCCCAACCTCCCATCTGCCTTCTTCATTTGTTTGAATTCTAATTATACTTTAAAGTGCAAAAAAGCCTTTCTTGGCCATTCTTGTCTACTGTGAGCTCTCTTATGCAATGTTAAAAGGTCACTTGGTCTTTGAAACTTGTTCTACTTTGTAGCTTTTTGTGTGTCTCCTTTCTAACTGTACTGTCAGAGTTTATGGTGGACTCCGTTTCATTTTTACTTTTTATATTCTCATAGTACCTGATAAAATATACCTTACTGACTGGATTATAATAATCTCCAATCACAAGGAGTGTGGGTGCTTGGGAGGCCTAGAATAAACATAAAATATATACATCTTTTTGTGGATAAGCTGCTTGAGTTCCCTGTGTATTTGGGGAGTTTGCAAATGTATTCTCCCATTCTGAGGGTTGTTGAGTCACTCTAATTATTATTTCTTTTGCTGTGCAGAAGCTTTTTTTTTTTTAATATTGAGAGGTTTTTGCCTTAGGGCATATGCACTCACCAGAGAGAGAGAGAGTAAGAGCTACAGTGAGCGGGAAAGTGAGAAATCAGCCCCCAGGGGGCATGGCCACACCACAATCCCTTCTCCTCCTAGGATCTTGGGCATGCATACACTGGTGTGATTTTCAAGTCACTGGGTCCAGGACTCAAACCATGGTCACTGGGTCCAGGACTCAAACCATGGCCAGCCGTGTGGGAGTCCAGCGATGTAACCATTATACCATTTGCTGGCCCCAGCTGTGCAGAAACTTTTTTTAACCTGATGAAATCCCATTTTCTGTTTTCAGAATTATTGCCTGTGCTTTGGGGGAACTTATTTAAAAAGGATTTGCTTCCTCTGATATCTCCAGGAGTTTCCCTTGTGTTTTCCATCAGTAGTTTTTATAGTTTGAGATCTTAAGTTTAGATTTTGATGCATGTTCTTTGCAGCATTATTCACAATTGGTACGACATGGAATCAACCCAAATGTACAAGAACAGATGAATGGATTGAAAAAGTGTGGCACACATACACTGTGGACTACTACTCAGGATAAAAAAGAGAAAACAAACAAACAATGAGATCCTGGCATTTGATAGAAAGTAGATGAATACAGAAGGCCTAATGCTGAGTGAAGCCAGCCAGACTGTGAAAGAGGGGCATTGTATGTCCCCACTTTACATATACCAAATGTCTGCACTCTGGCAGAAAACGAAAGATTGGGAGGCAGAAAAACGTGGAAAGTAACTGACAACAGCAGAGACAGTTTGGGAGCAGGGCGGGAAATGGGGTAGGGTTAGGACATCAAAAAGAAAAATAAACAAATCAGTAAAAATTAAAAATATATATATATATGCATTTTATGTAATTCTTTTTTCTCCTTTTATCACTGCTTTCTATGTTTGGAAATGATGTAATGATTCTGTACTTTAACCATCCAACTATAATACACATTTCTTGTATTAACTGATGACACTCAATGAATAATTGTAAGAACATTTGCGGAATTTAAGATGTAAACTAATTTAGTTTTTAAGACTGGGAAAACGTGTGAATCCTCTAAAGAAATCAATCACCTAAACAGACAGTGGTAGAAAACAATCTCTGCTGTAATTATAGGCATTTCCAATTAAATCTTTTAAAAAATACATACAAGGAGGTAGGACACAAAGCATTGTGTTGGTTGAATAATGTGCTATCCATCAGCATGAACTATTTAAGGTTCATGCTCCTATGAAGACATACCCTTACCAGAAGATGTATGACTGAGATTAAAATTCATTCTCTCCCTTGCCTTACAGAAATGAAAAAGGAGCCAAACTCAAATTGCACCTTGAATGTTTAATAACAAATAGCAATAACAAATATTTATTTTAAGCAGACAGTGATTTATCTGGAAATTGTGAATACAAGCATTGATAATGAACAATGTGAGTTATCGAAACTAGAGCAGACAGGGATGCATCATGTGGCGTGATATATCTCCATGAGCTGTACATAGAAAGTAGACAAATAGGGACTAGCAGATGGCATCATGGCTATGTCAATGGACTCCCATGTAGTTGACTGTGGTTCAAGTCCCAGACCTGGTGGCTTAAACTCACACCGGGCGTGTGTGCGTGCGTGCCCAAGATCCCAAGAGGAGAATGGAGGAGAAGGGACTGTGGTGTGGCCATCTCCCCCTGGGGGGTGATTTCTCGTTTTCTGTCTCTCTGTCTCTCTCTGTCTTTCTGGTGAATGCACACATTCCCTATAGCAAAAACCTCTCCAAAAAAAAAAAAAAAAAAAAAAAAGTAGACAAATATTCAGGCCTTGGAAAGAATATCCCAAGAGAGAGTATGATTGATCCTCAGAGATCTGATGATCCACTGAGATTAAGTCGAATGCTACCCATGGCATTCAAGCAAACTCCAGGAAAGATCAACTTTATTTCATTTTAATTGGGCAGAGAGCACACGTGCTTGCCAGCAGGAGAGAGAGAAAGGAGATTGGGAGAACATTTCCCAAGTGGAATTAGCACAACACAATCCATTCTCCTCTCTATCTCCATTTTTGGGCATACAGGCATAAGCGCCTGGTATATCTTTCAAGCTTCGAAATCCAGAACTCAAAACCACACAGTCAGCCATGTGGGATTCCAGTTCTCTTCATCAACAGGCCATGGGCTGGTTCAGAACATATTAACTTTCCACAGGATTTGATCACAGACAGAAAAATCACAGTAAGAGACTTTGGCTTGGCTTGGCTTGGATCAGGGCGAAAGATAGCAGCAATACATGTTTATAAAGTAAAAGAGAGAGGAAATAAGATGTCTACACCCAGATAAAAAGAGAAAAGAAATATACATGGCTGGGGAATTGGGCGTCCGAAACCTCCTCGCAACACGCTACAGGTAAGGAAGAAATTCCAGACCACTTTCTCTGTCTCTTGCTTATTATGTCAGCTGAGGATTATTCTAGATTTGGATCCAGTAGATCGGGGTGGGCTTGGACTCTACTTCCAGCAAGCTTCAAGGTGAGGCTGATGCTAGTGCTTTGTAGGTTGAAGAGTGAGCCGTCAGGACATTGCCCTGCAGTGATACTGAAAAAGGAGTCAAACTCAATTGTACCTTGAATGTTTAATAACAAATAGCAATAACAAATATTTATTTTAAGGTACTGATCCACTGGACCGTGGGAGACTGCAGAAGGTCACTGCTTCTAGCCGGGAGCAGCCCGATTTACAGACAGCAGAGTGGTGTAACACTGTCCTCTATGCGTCGGGCATAGAGTCGGTATTCCCACTCTCACTACACCATGTTTTATCTGGGATACCAGGACATTTACAAGTTGAGGAAGTTCTAACCAGGGAAACAATGAGGGCTCAGCAGGTGGTGTGGTGGTTAAGGCACTGGACTTCCATATGGCTGACCGTGGTTTGAGTCTCAGACTGGGTGACTTGAAAATCACACCAGGCACGTGTGCATGTATGCCTAATATCCCAAGAAAAGAAGGGGTTGCAGCATGGCCAACCCCATGGGGGGTTTCCCTCTCACCGTTTCTCTGTTTCTCTCTGGTGAGTGGAAGTGCCCTTTGGCAGAAACCTTAATAATAATGATAATAAAGAATAAACATTGAAATCTACCCATCTGTTAGATGTCAACATGACTCTCCAAGTTTAGGGAGGTAGAGGCTGAAAGATGAAAGATGTTGACAATTATTCACACTTCCATCCATCTGTCCTTTGGAAAGAGGACTACATGACTTTGAACTACATGGCCAAGAGACAATTTATTCTTTAGAAGCAGGTACTGTAATCTGTGCCCAACTGGGCTCAATTTTCTCCTGGAAGGACCCTTTTTTCTTTTTAGAGAGATTTTTTTTTTTTGGAGAGGTTTTTCGCTATAGGGCGCGTGCGCTCGCCAGACAGACAGAGAGAGACAGAGAGACAGAAAGTGAGAAATCACCCCCCAGGGGGGATGGTCACGCCGCAATCCCTTTTCCTCCATTCTCCTCTCGGGATCTTGGGCACGCACACACACGCGCCCGGCGTGAGTTGTAAGCCACCGGGTCCGAGATGTGAACCGCGGTCGACTACGTGGGAGTCCAGCGACATAGCCATTACGCTAACTGCTGGTTCCCTTTTTAGAGAGATTTTTGAGAGAGACAGAAATTTAGAAATCACCTCCCCAGGCGGGTTGCCACAGCGCAATTCCTTCTCCTCTTGGGCTCTTGGGTATGCATGCGTACTCGCTGGTGTGAATTTCAAGCTGCCAGATTCGAGATTTGAACAGTAGCAGGCCATGTGGCAGTCCAATGACATAACCATTATGCCACGTGCTGGCCTCCTGGAAGGACTTTCTTGAATATGAACAACTGAAACAATGATAGTAGCTTCCTTTTTTCTTCCTTTTTTTTCAGTCTCTCTTTAATATATCTAAAGGTACCTAGTTGATAACAACAGGCATACACCCTTCGATATGCAAGAAAGATGTACAATGAGTCTGAGGATTTATCCTTCTTGGGGATTTGTGTTGCAACCTGCAAGCTTGTAATGCATGGGTTGAGACCACCCTCGGACCCTCAGCATTACAGACCACAATAGGCAGTGCTGGCCTTTTGGACTAAGATGTCATAAATACCTTCAGGATTAACTGGATGATCTAATTTGCATTGCCTGGTCAACACAAGGTGACTCCACCAGAATGCCAATATTTTCATCTCAAGATGCTAGCGTTCGGAGTGTTTTTAAAACAAACTATACCTTGCTTAACCTTCTTTGCTAGTTTTTCTTTAGACTTTTCTGTTTGTTTCAGTAACAATACCGAGGTTAGATGGTGTGGAAAAAGAAAAAGAAAACCGAACAAGAATGTCACTGCTGTTATAATTTGAAAAGTTTTCGAAATGTTTGGCTCTGTCCTTTTGAAAGAGGATTATATGACATTGAACTACATGGCCAAGACACAATTTATTCTTTAGAAATGGATCCTGTAATCTGTGCCCAACTGGGCTCAATTTTCTCCTGGAGGGCCCTTTTCCAAGTCTGTATCCCGTGAGTAATTGGTTCAGTCACTACAATGGCGGTCTCCAGCAAGCGTGCAGGAAATCACGTCCAGCTGCGATGGAGTTGTCCAGCTCAGACAAGAAGGCTCTGTGCTCTCCAGGAGGTGAAATTCAGGTGGAGGGAGAGGAGACGAACCAAAGCCTGACTGCGTACTGGTAGATTTCTGCCTCTCCTCCTTCACTGATTAACCTGTTAATTATTCTAACTAAAGGGACTCTAGGGGAGATTATTATGATGACACACACTACCCGCTAATGTGTGCTGTTAATGATGCATTTTTTTAAAAAGGTTTTTGCTATAGGGCACGTGCGCACGCCAAAAAGACAGAAGGAGACAGAGAGAAAGTGAGAAATCACCTCCAGGGGGGATGGCCACACCACAATCCCTTCTCCTCTCCGGGTCTTGGGCACACACGCACACGTGCCTGGCATGAGTTTAAGACACCGGGTCTGGGACTCAAACCATGGTCAACTACATGGGAGTCCAGTGACATAGTCATTGCGCCAACTGCTGGTCCCATGGATGCATTTATTGTCAGCCTTGATCTATGTAAAATCTCTAAGGTCCAACCACAGTGGCTCAGTGATAAGACCACATGGGACAGTTGTAGGGTTGTGTCCTGGAGCGGCTCTTCACATGCAACGTGCACGCATACACGCTTGCGATCCTGCCTGATTGAGAAGGGGCCCGGATCCTACTTTGAAGACCCTGTTGGGGGTTATCTCTCTTACGATAAAAATACATAAGTACGCATTACGTGATAATAATAAAATAACATTTCTTTTTTTTTTTTAGGAGAGATTTTTGCTATAGGGTACGTGCACTTGCCAGAGACAGAGACAGAAAAGGAGAGATCATCCCCCCTCACCCTGCCCAGGGGGAATGGGCATGCTACAATCCCTTCTCCATTCTCCTCTGGGGATTTTGGGCACGCACATACACATGCTCAGCATAAGTTTTAAGCCGCCTGGTCTGGGACTTGAACTGTGGTTGACTCTGTGGGAATCCAGCGATGTAAACACTACAGCATCTGCTGGTCTTGTTAAAATAATGACTGTACGTTGCAGATGGCCATCCTAAACACTCTGGTCCCCGTGATTCTCACCCCGTAGAAATCTGAATTAGAAACATTTCTCCAGTGTGGCTCTCAAAACTCTTGCAATTATGAGTTCTGAATTAGTTGAACCTTTGCCTGTTTAATATATGGTTACGGTGGGTTTCATGAAGTCAGAAAGCCTGGCCCTCAAACCCTGTGGTTTTCAGAGCAACAGGGAACCCTAGAAACATCTTGAGCTTTAATAAACACTCTTAATATCACTGGCAATTAATAATAAATGGCACCACTCAGACTGACGATCCAAAGTCAATATACAGAAATGTCATCTTTTTGGAGTGAAGCTATTTTGACATGCTGAATTTCAGGAATATTAAACACAGCTGTCACTTGAGTATATCGGGGATGACTCAGGTAGGTAAAATTAGGATCATGACCACCAGGGAAAATTAAAACACAGATTTGACAGAAGGAGGTAAGAATTGGTCTCAGACAAAAAATAAAGAAAATATGAATTTATGCACAGCATATCTTCCAAGGTTTTTTTTTTTTTCTTTTTAAATCCTCAAGGGAAGAAATTAAAAAGTTCAACCGCCATATTTCTTGGTACAATTATAAACATGCTCTAATCCTCTTTTCCATTGGAAGACAGCAGGTAGACAAAATCTGACAGCCAACACAATAGAATAAACTTAGGCTTCAAGTTTGGGGCAAGAGAAAACTCTTTTGTACAAAACATCCAGAAATGAAAACGTAAGCATGGCTACTATTTTGGGAGACTCTTTTCAAGCAAGCTAGAAATTTCAGTCAACTGCTCGAGTCCCTGTTCTGGGAGAAGAAAGCTTATGACAGCATTTATTTTGTAGCCTGTGTTGTCCTAATCTAATTTGAAATTAAAATAACAGTCACTTAAAAAAAGAAACCAAAGGAGAAATAAAAACAAAGGAGAATGAGTTAAAATTATGTAGTCTGGACAAGGAACCTGGATTTCCTTTTCAAGAGATTAGATTTTGCACAAAGAACATGTTCTGCTTTCAACAGAAATAATGATTAGAAATGGTTATTTGCATCATCTGTAGGAAAAACAATATATTTAATTGATTCAAAATTTTTGTTTATGGAAATTAAATAATTTTATAACCCAGGAGAGAAAAACAGCTTGTGAATTTTTTTTGAAAGAATCCAATGGCAGTCATTTGTGTCAGCTCTGGTTAAACCAAGACAGGAAGGCTTCTGAGGAGTTGTTTTCTCCTGGAAGCACGCCTGATAACAAGAGCTGTTATTTGGAGAAGACTGCCAGAATCACTATCTTGCACAAACACCACTGTGACCCGACACGGAAACTTCTATAAAGACTTCTGCCCAGAGACAACCTCTTTTTTTTTTTAGAGGTTTTTGCTATAGGGCGCGTGCGCTCGCCAGACAGACAGAGAGAGAGACATAGAGATAGAAAGCGAGAAATCACCCCCCAGGGGGGATGGCCACGCTGCAATCCCTTCTCCTCCATTCTCCTCTCGGGATCTTGGGCACACACGCACACACGCCCGGCGTGAGTTTAAGCCACTGGGTCTGGGACTCGAACCGCGGTCAACTACGTGGGAGTCCAGAGACATAGCCATTATGCTAACTGCTGGTCCCTGCCCAGAGACAACCTCTTCAACCTTTGACTAATGCCTCTCTTGTTGTCCATCCTGGTAGCCAAGGGTAATTGTCCACAAACAATTAGTATGACCCTGTCTCCCCAATACCACTTCCACTTCTGATTGGTACATTTAAAACCTGTCAGAAGAGGACCAGCAGGTGGCGTAGTGGTTAAGGCGCTAGACTCCCACATAGCCAACCATGGTTTGAGTCCTGGACCCGGTGGCTTGAAACTCACACTGGGCATGTGTGCATGCGTGGCCAAAATCCCAAGAGGAGAATGGAGAAGGGATTGCAGCCTGGCCATCCCCATGCCCCAGGGTGGGGAGTGATTTCTGTCTCTGTCTCTCTGGTGAGCACATGCACCCCATAACAAAAATCTCTAAAAAAAGAAAAAGGAAAAAAAAAAAAAACTGTGAGAAGATGGTAAGACTTTGGCGAGTGTTACTAGGGCTACCTGAGATATGCTTGTTTGAGCTGCACCCGGGTGCATCCTCAGACTTACGCCAAAACAAAGTCTATTTTGCTTTATGTGTTTTATTGGCTTACTTTTTATCAGGTTATCCAACTTTTACGATTGCTTAAAGATACCTTTCAGTTTATTTATTTCCTTTGTAAAAGAGAAAGAGAGAAGGAGAGAGAGGGAGAGGAAGGCAGCTTCAACCAGACCTTCACACCATAATGGTCCTTGAGATCGGCAGCCAACCAGGGTTGTGGGCACAGCTGCAGGTGCAGGTGGCCCTCAGGGTCTCCTCTTGGGATTTGGGGCATACATGCATATAAGCCTGGCATGAGTTTCAAGCCTCTGGGTCTGGGACGTGGACTGCTATCAGCCACATGGGAGTCTGAGCCTTCCCACATGGTGTCCAACAATACATAGCAGCATCCTTCCTGCCAGCCCCCTCAAAGTTAGACTAGAACTTGTCTTTTTCTATTATGCCCCTTAAGTGTGCTCTCCCATGTCTGTGCCTTAAATATGGTCTCTAAATAACCCAGGGATCCCCCAAAAGTCATGTTTCCATGTCCAGGAATCTTCCTTTTTCTCTGGCCTCTATCCATCACCCATTCCCAGTCCTCTCCCCTCCCCCTATTTTTTTGGTGTAAGGAGCAAGAGCTTGCCAGAGAGACAGAAAGTGAGAATTCACTCCCCTAGGGGGATGGCCATGCCACAATCCCTTTTTCTCCATTCTCCCCATTCTCCTCTCAGGATTTTGAGCCTGTACGCACACACACACACACACACACACACACACACACACACACAGTAGGAGTTTCAAGCTTCTGGGTCTGGGACTCAAACCGCTATCTGCCACGTGGGAGTCAAGTGCTTTAGCCACCATGCCACCTGTTGGCCCCTCCCAGGGCTTATATTCTACCAGCCTGGTGATAGGGTGAGATTAGAAAGTGTTACTCTAAGGGAGAGCAAGTGGCATAATGGTTACATTGCTGGACTCCCACGTAGTCTACCATGGTTTTGAGTCCCAGATGCAGTGGCTTAAACCTCATGCCGGGCATGTGCGCGTGCACACCCAAGTTCTCGAGAGGAGAATGGAGAAAGAATTGCGGCATGGCCATCCCCCCCGGAGATGATTTCTCGCTTTCTGTCTCTCTGTGTCAACAGCGAGTGCATGCACCCTACAGCAAAAACCTCTCTAATAAGAGAAAGAAGAAGAAAGAAAGAGAAAAGAAGAAAGAAAAAGAGAGAGAGAGGGAGGGAGAGAGAGAGAGAAAGGAAGGAAGGAAGGAAGGAAGGAAGGAAGGAAGGAAGGAAGGAAAGAGAGAATGAAAGAAAAAAGAGAAGAAAGAAAGAGAAAGAAAAAGAAAGAGCTACTCTTAGGGCCAGCAGCTGGCATGGTGCTTAAAGGCACTGGACTCTCCCACATGGCCAACCATGGTTCTAGTCCCGAACCTGGTGGCTCACTTTCTAACTTTACCTCTGTCTCTCTGATCAAACTGGAAAGTAATAATAATAATAAAGTTAAATAAAATAATTCTTAAAAAATAAAGTGCTATTCTCATGAATATTCACTCGGTTCCACGGGTGTGCCAAACCTTGAACTACCAGGTTTAATTGGGTTTCCCGCTTGTCCCAAGGAACTCTGACCCACGATGGCTCTGTGGGGAGTGACAGTCCATTTTTCTTCTTCCCTGGGGCTAGAATATAGAGAGTTGATTGTGAGGGAAGCCATGATCTCGTCATTGTGAAAGGAGTGCTCCTTGATCTTACTGAAAGGATTTTCTCTGGTGTCATGAGCCCCGTTCTGTGTAACCCTGAAGGTAGTGACATGACAAGGAGACGAAGATGGGATAAGACAGGGTACAAGGGCCATGACCGTATACTCATTCATTAGAGCATGGTGTTGACATTCTCAGACAACAGGGGTGGATAAAGTCCAAGAAACAGCCTTGGAACCAGGCGGAGATGCAATGGTAACAGAAATGGACCCATGTGGGAAAGGTTCTGGGTTCATGTTCCAGGACCTCCCTGACGACTGTGGGTGCACAAACATGCCCACAGTCCAGGCCGGCTGAGATTGCGAAGGCATCATGGTATAAAGACTCTCCTGGCAGTGCCTTTCTCTTTCTCTCTCTCATTAAAAAAAGGGGGGGGAGAGGGGAGGAAGAAGAGCTTTGACACTTTGCAAACAGAATTGCAAAGTTCTTGCATCTTTGGCTCCCTGAAGCAATCTTGGGTGGCATTCTTGTGGCTTGGCTTGTACTTAGAAGTTATTGTCAAGTTCTTTATGGAGCCAATGTGGGCACAGCATAGACTTCTAACTCCCTTTAATGCAAAGTTGATTCCAATTGTCCGCCTCTTCCATCATGCTTAGTTTATTTACACCACCAGTGCCTTTTTCACATGATTTTTTTTTGTTTTCCCTTGGTGGTCTATTTAATGAGACAAGCTCTCTTTTCAAATTCCTAGCAGTCAGCTCTCTAAACACTCCACGCTCCCTGTTCCCCCTTGATTTCTGTAAAGGAAAATGCTCTACTTTCATACATGCAACTTCACCGAGCATTTGATAAAAGTCTAATCATGATTCTGCACACAGACACAATAACACAATTCTTAAGACAGTGGTTTTCCTCAGGTACACATTAACAATTTTTTTGAGAGTTTTTTTTTGTTGTTGTTGTTGTTATAGGGTGCACCAAAGAGAGAGAAAGTGACAAATCACTCCTTAGGGGGCATGGCCACATCACAATCCCTTCTCCTCCATTCTCTTCTTGGGATTTTGGGCACACATGCACACGCCCAGCATGAGTTTCAATCATCCGGGTCTGGGACTCAAGCCACATCCGTCATGTGGAAGTGCATCAACATAAGCATTACATCATTTTCTGGTACCTCCAAACACATGTTAATCTTATGAAGCAGTTCTAATTTAACCTTAATAAAGGTAAGAAATAAAATCAATATAGACCAAAGACTTGGGGGTCCATTATATTGGGTTGTCAAAAAAGTCATGACATTTTGCATAAAAGAACATAGAAAAATACGTCATGACTTTTCCAGCAACCCAGTATTTGGGGAGCTATGAATGTGTTTGGAATGCAATGGGACTTAAGTGGTGGTTTGCTTGCACAGCTGGTTAGAACCCTCTTCTAACCCAGTAAGGTTCACAACCATTTATCTGGGAGAGCTGATAGGTGTTCTTACCTGCAGCCCCAAAATCTGCCTTAGACACCCAACAGTCCTTACAAAAGACCCTTGGGATGTGTGTATATGAGGAGGTCTTCCAAACATTCAGGCAAAATGTGCATTATGAAAAAAATTATGCATGGATTTCAAAGTTTTATGGCAGTAAGATTAAGTCCTCGAATTGTATTTTTCTATTTTACAAACTTTTTGAACTCTCTGCAAACTGGCACAACAGCAGTCTGACCGCACCGAAGAAAGCTAGTCAGAGCCTTTGGCTTATCTGTGATGGGTCCACAGCTCTCTTTATGGGAAAGACAGTTTAAAAATCAACCTGTTCGCAGGACCAGCAGATGGCGTAATGGCTATGTCACTGGACTCCCATGTAGTTGACTGCAGTTCAAGTCCCAGACCCAGTGGCTTAAACTCATGCCAGGTGTGTATGCATACATGTCCAATATCCTGAGAGGAGAGTGGAAAAGAGATTGCAGCATGGCCATCCCCCCAGAGGGTGATTTCTTGCTTTCTGTCTCTCTGTCTTTCTAGCGAACGCACGTGCCCTATAGCAAAAATCTCCCCGCCCCCCAAAATCAACCTGTTGGCCCAGAAACCTGCCATTCACGCATGTCTCTGCATGTGAATTCATCTATTGTTGTTGATAAAATAAACTCCCACAAGATATTGATTGTTGCTGTTGGACTTTGCATTTGCATATCTGAGAGTAAATTCCCCTCTCTCTCCAGACCCACCTCTGTGGCTGTACTTTCTCCTAAACCCTTTCAAACTAATTGCTTCGTGTCTCCTATAATCTGACATCAAAGGATAACTCAGGTACAAATTGCCCCACGTCTCCAGAAATGTGCACTGCTGTATAATTGAAGCCATTTCAAGTCTTTTGCAAAGCTGTTATAAAGAACTGACTTTTAGTCTGTATTTGTTTGTTTGTTTGTTTAGAGGTTTTTGCTATAGGGCATGTGCACTCGCTAGAAAGACAGAGAGAGACAGAGAGACAGAAAGCGAGAAATCACCCCCCAGGGGGGGTGGCCACGCCGCAATCCCTTCCTCTCCATTCTCCTCTCGGGATCTTGGGCACGCACGCACACGCGCCTGGAGTGAGTTTAAGCCACCAGGTCCAAGACTCGAGTCACAGTCGACTACATGGGAGTCCAGCGATGTAACCATTACATCAACTGCTGGTCCCAGTCTATTTTTATTTATTGCTAGGACCATACTTTCTCTTCACATGCGCCCCTGGGGTAAACAGTGCATAGTCTGGAGGGTGGGTGGGACTGATATGGCTTCGGTCCTTCATGAGGATAGAAAATCAGCTTTAGAGAGTGATCAAAAGCAGTCCAAACTGAGTAAAAGGGACCAGACCAACTTGAATGCGGTCTGAGCTAAATTGTGCCCCAGCACCACCATACATAAGCTGGAAGATGTGCCTATATGAGGGAACTTCAAACAATCATAAAAGTTAGAATTAAAGCTGATTGTTTTGACTCCAACAGTATCTTGAAATGCATGCATGGTTTTTCTCATTATATGCACTTTTTCTAAACATTTGGAAGATTCCCCGTATTTGGAGATTAGTTTTTTAAAGAGGTAATTCAATTAAAGTACGGTTGGCAGCTGGATTCCCACATTGGCTGACTTTGTGGTTCAAGTCCTGGATCGGTGGCTTGAAAAACATGATGCTATGCATGCATGCATGCATGCCCAAAATCCTGAGAAGAGAATGGAGGAGAAGGGATTGCACTGTGGTCATCTCTCCTGGGGGGGTGCTGTCTCACTTTCCTTCTCTTTCTCTGTCCCTTTCTCTCTGTCTTTGCCTTCAGTGAGTGCATGCACTCTACGGTAATTTTTTTAAGAGGTTTTTGCTGTAGGGCTCATGCGCTTGCTGAAGAGATAGAGAGACACAGAGAGACAGAGAGGGAAAGTGAGAAATCACACCTCAGGGGCATGGCCATGATGCAGTTTCTTCTCTTCCATCCTCCTTCCTGGATCTTGGGCATGCATGCACATGCATCCCATGTGATTTTCAAACCACCGGCTCTGGGACTCGAGCTCCAGTTGGCCATGTGGAAATCTAGCCATGTAACTGCTACGCCATCTGCTGGCCCTGCACATTTCCTTTAAAAATTGAAATAAGGTCATTAGGGTGGGCTTAAGTCCAATAGGTCTGGTGTCCTTGTGAGAGGAGGAGATGAGAACACAAAAGGACAACCCACGTGAGGGCACGTGGAGAAGACCGTGTCTACGCACCAAGGAGAGAAGCCTGAGTTACTGCCTGTCTGCTTCACCTGGAACTTGGACTTCCAGCCTGCAGGACTGGGAGAAGATCAGTTTCTGTGGCTGAAGCCAGCCCGTCTTTCATCCTCTGTTACAGCAGTAGAAACAAATAAGGGCACTGTAGGGACCAGCAGATGACATAATGGTTACATCACTGGACTCCCACGTGGGTCAACCATGGTTTGAATCCCAGACCTGGTGGCTTAAACTCATGCTGGGTGCGTGTGCGTGCGTGCCTAAGATCCCGAGAGGAGAATGGAGGAGAAGGGATTGTGGCATGGTCATCCCCCCCAGGGGGTTATTTCTTGCTTTCTGTCTCTCTGTCTCTCTGTCAAGCACATGCACCCTATAGCAAAAATCTCTCTAATAAATTTTTCCTTTTTTTTTTTTTTAAAGAGAGTACTTCTGTGGAGGCGTGGTGTTGTGTGCATGAGTTTGGGTAGAGATGTTTTTCAGAGATAAATCCAGAGTCCTATCACACACCTCCTCGTTGAGCAGAGGGACTTCTGGTGGTCACAGAATGATACTGTCAGACGTTGTAGTGGACAGGATAATATCCACCCCGAGAATCCCACACCCTAATCCCCAGGAACTGCGAAATTCTTAAGAGTTCACAGCCAAAGGGACTTCTGCAGATGCGATTAAAGTTGTGGGCTTTCACAGAGGGGGGATTATCCTGGATTATGTGAATGGGCCTGACTTAATCACATGATCCCTTTAAAATCTAAGGAAGGCTAGAAAGTCCATCGGATAGATGAGGGAGAAGGAGAGAAAGATACACGGGCATCCTTGCTGGTTCTGAGTGGTACCAGACTACCTGCAAGGGCTGCAGAGATGACCCGAGGAGATCTGCGAAGTCCCTGCGAACAGCCAGAAAGACAAGGGGGGGACTTCAGCCTTGTGACAACAGGGAACCCATAGCTTGAGCCAACAGGCTGGTTTGACAACTTGGATGAGTGTAGAAATGGGTTTTCAGGAGTCTGAGTTCAGCTGACCTCACCCTTAGGAAACTGAGTAGAGAAGTGCCTGGGGCCATGTATCCTTCCTACCTACAGAATGTAGAAACACATACGCAAGCATTGTTCCCAGCTGCTAAATTGACTGCAATTTGTTACATCAGCAACAGAAAATTTATGTAGAAGTGGGGAGCTTGCAAACGTTCATGAATTATGAAAACACATCCATGCATTTCAAACAGTTGTGTACCCAGATAAACTCATGCTTTAATTCCATGTGTCATGAAGTTTTCTGGAGTCCCTTCATCAGGGGGATGTCACCAAAATTTGGGGTGTCTACGTGAAGACCTCGGGTGCTGTTGGACTCTGACGATATGAAGTACGAACCATGGCCCAGCCGTATAGACAACACTCAGGAGCTTGTTAGAAATTTAGAACTTTGGGCTGGCTCCATACTTGATGGCTACGGGAGCTGGATCCTACATGGCTGACCATGTGGTCCACATTCCAGGCTCTGATGGCTTGGGAAACATGGCAGGCACCTACGTGTGCATAGACAATCCTTAAACGATGAAGGGTGGAAAAGGGGCATAACCCCATCCCATTGGGGCATGCTTTCTTTTTCTGCCTTCCCATTTATCTCTTCTTGGTCTCTCTCTGACAAATTCACACAGCCACTGGCAAATTAAAAGAAAAAAAAAAAGAGAGAGGAGAGAGAGAAATTCAGAACTTTGGTCCACATTCAGACATCTTGAATCATTTGGACAAGATAACCGGGTAATTTATACTTACCCCTGAAGATGGCCTTTATTCTCTCAGATCCAACAAAGATGAAGAACTCTATTTTCTGTTATATATGAGAGTTTTTCCAAATTACAGGTGGCGGGGGGGGGGTGTTCAAAAAGTTCACGGAAAATGTGTGTTATGAAAAACACTGGTTCACAAATTTCAGATCTGTTTCCCACCAAAATAAACTCATCCTTCCATTTCCTTTTCCCATGAACTTTTTAAAGTCGCCTTGTACTTAAAAAACTAGAAATCTAAAAAAAAAAAAAAAAAAAAAATTCTCTTAGCTTTCCAACAGAGTAGTAGTGTATGAAATACTCATCTATTAGAACGTTGGAAAAGTCATGACACATTTTTCCCAAAGACCTTCTATTTGAAACCTTTTCAATAGATGCAATTTGGCGACGGCAGATAATTTGTTCGTGTGACAGTGACGGGAATATTCCTTGAAGTCAGATTGACTCGCAAACTCTTTTTCTGTGAGAACAGTAATCTGGGCAGAACAGGTCAGCTACTACTTTCTGCTTCACCAAGCTCAGAAGCCGGGGAGTCGCAGACATGTCTAAGTGCCTTGCAATCCTCTCTTTCATCATCTCAACCTCTCCTCTGCCCGAAGCCTCGTACTCTGTACCTCCCATCGGCGGCGACTGTCTGTAATCTTCTGACTCTCGCTGGTCCTTCTCTCTCGGTTTGCCAAGCCCTTACACCTTGACGGATGGCTTCCCTTTGACAACTGCTCGGGGGAAATCAGTGAGCATGTTCATCGCCATCTTCCGTGTCTCTGCCCTGAGTTGTCTTGTCTTCGTGAGACTCTTTCAGATGCTTTCCTGCCCCATCTTTGATTTGAGCGGCAGCAGCATTCTCAATCCCGGTTTTCATCCTCCACGAGATGACAGCAGCTCAGGGCCCCCACGTTCAGTCTTCATTTGCTCTGTTCACTACGGCGCTAACTGGGTAGTTTGCCTACTCACTGGCTGTTCGAGTCTTCATCTGGCTTTTCGAGAGAGAACATTTCCAGCCAGGCTGCAGTAGTGTGGATGCCAGTGCTCTGCTGAGCCATGCCAAAGCTCTGTGGGAAGACTCCAGGTTCGAGTCTCAGGTCTCCGTATTCATGCCAGGCATGCCCATGATCCTGGCTGGCCAAAGGGCTGGAGGGAAAATGGCGGCATGATGACTCCTGTTGAGGGTGACAATCTCTCTCTCTCTCTCACGCACATGCATGGAGAAGCTAAATAAAAAAGAGAGAGATGACTCTCTTGAAGGTGAAAGTCTCTCTCTCTCACGCACAGGCATGGAGAAACTAAATAAAAAAAAAAGAGAGAGAGAGAGAGATAATACGTTCCGAATGATGGGAAAATTATACATAAATTTCACATTTTTTTCCTCACCAAAATAAACTCATGTTTTCATTCCAGTTCCATTTTCCTCATGCCCAAAATGAGTGCTCTGCAGTGGTTAGGCGGGGGATGGAAGATAGAAATTGTACCACCATAAAAATAAAAACATGCCTAACTTGTATTTATTCATACTGTCAACCTACAAAGAAGTTCAAGGCACAATGAACAAAGTAAAAGTGTTTTATTTAAGCCAGAGCTTAGGGCGAATTGCTTGGGGCAAACACTCTGGTTTCCTAGACGTGTGCTCATCCCGACAGCAACTGATAATGCTTCATTTTTTCTAGTTTCGCTACAGGGCACATGCACTCACTGGGAAGAGATGAGAGAGGGCAGAGAGAGAGAAAGAGAGAGAGAGATAGCTGAAGAGAGAAAGTGTCCCCTCTCCCCCCCAGAGGGCTGGCCATGCTGCAATCCCTTCTCTTTTATTCTTCTCTCAGGATTTTGGACACACACATACATGTGCCCAGCGTGTTTTTCACTCCTCTGGGTCCAGGACTCAATCCACACCTTCAGCCACATGCCATCCAAGTACCTTAATCACCATGCCACCCGCTGGCCCCTAAAGCTGTCTTATAGCACAGAGAGAAGAATGAGAATGACGATGAGAAGAGGGGAGGTTGCAAGTTGTTTCTCAAGAATTTATACTGGTTCATTTAAAATAATGCAGGACCAGGAACAGGGATGGTATAATGATTACATCTCTGGACTCCCACGTGGCCAACTGCAGTTTGAGTCCCAGAACCAGCTGCTTGAAACTCATGCCAGGCACATGTGTGTATGTGCCCAAAATCCCGAGAGGAGAATGGAGGAGAAGGGATTGCAGTATGGCCATCCCCCTGGGGAGTGATTTCTCTCTTTCTGTCTCTCTGTCTCTCTCTGTCTCTATAGCAAAAATCTCTCTAAATAAAGTAATGCTGGGAACTTATTGTCTCTATTATTAACATCACAAAGTCAAGAATACTGGAATAAAGAGGAGTAGAGGTCACCCTGTAAAATCTGTAGTCCTCTATAGCATCACTGTTTGTGTTTTGTAAGCTAAAAAAAAAATACCTTTTGGGGCAGTAACGCTAACAGGTGAGGAGCACAACCACAATTTCAGATGTGTATATTCAGGTCTATAAAATATATGTGGGCCTTAAAGTCTACAACAGCCTACAAACTTCTCTTCAAAGACTTACCATTTAAGGAGTGGAAAGATGAGTTAGAGTTGGAAAAAGTCATTGTTGGGGGGGGGGGGGGCAGCAGGTGGCGTGGTGGCTAAGGCACTGGAGTCCCACATGGCTTGACCACAGTTTGAGTCCTGGATCTGGTGGCTTGCTTTCTCACTTTCCTTCTCTTTTTTTTTCTCTCTCTTTCTCTCTGTCTCTCTCTGGTAGGCACATATACTTTATAGCAAATTTAATAATAAATAAACTTTTTTTAAAAGTAATTGCAATGTGTACCTGGTAAAACTTACATGCTGAATATATTTTTAAAATTTCATATAAACCAATATCAAAAAATGCAGAAAACCCAATAGAAAGATGAACTGGAATCAACGCATTGAAAACCGATGGGTCTAAGTAACCCATAAACATATTGAAAGCTTCCTAAACATGTTAGTCATCAGTGGAGTGTATGCTGAAATCCCAGTGTTGTACCACATCACAACCTACAAAATTTGCTAAGGTAGAAAGGACAGACAACATCAATTCTAGGTACAGATGTGGAATTAATGGGGGTCTCCTACATTGTGAGTGGGGCATTCATTGGCCAGTTTGGAGAATTGGCAATGGGTAGAAGGTGTGTACACCCTCTGGGCCAGCATTTCCACTCTTAGCAATGCACACATTTGTTCATCCTCAGTATGGACAAGAAAGTTTTCAGCAACACAGCTTAAGATCACCGGAAACAGATGACAACCCAAATAGTTGCCAGTCATTAGACTGAAGAAGAAAGTCTTGACAAAGGACAAGTCTTTGGACTGGGTGTTGAATGAGGAGTTAGAGGTCTCCTCAGAGTTGCTGTAAGTCCAGCTCATATTAGCATGGTAGTGGATATACTCCCAAGCACCCTGAATTTTCCAGTCTGGATATTCATTTATGTTTCCCAATGCTAACCCAAGGCCCAGCACAAGAGAGAGGCCTATGAAACTTCATAAGCGCATGTCTGCTGCGGGAAAAGACATTAAAAACAAAACAAAACGACATTTCAGACTGTGGAAGCATTGCCTGCTTTTTGTTCCCGCTGAGGGTCACTAAAAGCGACATTTATAAACGTTCAAAGGAGATTTAATTACAAGGGAAAAATGTGTGTGATGTGAAGTGTCTCACACTTGTGTTGGCTAATTGCATTTGGTTACTGAGAAAAGATGAATGGATGTTGGAGAATGAGAATTGAAGGTCTCTCATCCCCATCGTGAAAGGCACCCGTGGAGTGGTGGAAAGCACCCGATAGTGAAGTCCTTGGCCAGAATCCTTGACCTCTCTTCACTTCTTCTAAGGGGACCAGTGGAGGACCCTCATTCTCTGAAAACTTCTGTTGTTCTCCAAAGCCTGGTAGGAAAACAAGCCCTGTGAAGAGGAGAGAATGATACTGATTATCGCCGTAGTCAAAAGCCTTGATCTGTCTCCTCTGGAGATATGAAATGCGTAACTCTGGCATAAAAATGTCACCGTCAACTCTTTGCTGATGATAATGTACATAGTAATGCCTTTATCTTGAGTGATAGGCATGGTATTCACGCTGGAAAAAGCCATGTTGTACACTGCAGAGAGAAATGTGATCAAATGTAAGTAAAATAAAATAATAAAAAAAAGATCCTTCCGTAATATATTTGCATTTAATTTTCTTTTTTCTTTTTATTTTTACTATAGGGTGTGTGTGCCCTCTGGAGAGAGACAGAGAGATAAAGAGAGGGAAAGGAAGACAGCACCCCCTGTGGGAGATGGCCATGCTACAATCCTTTAACTCCCGTTTTCTTCTTTGGATTTTGGTCATGCATGCACACATGCCTGGTGTGTTTTACAAATCTCTAGGACCGGGATGAAAAGCATGAAGTTGGCCATGTGGAGGTCCAGCCTCTTTAACACCACCAACTGCCCCTAATTGGATGTTATTAACACAAGAACAGGGGATGACCATGCAGCAGGACTGCAAAAGAATAACAAAACAATGGCATTAAGCTCTAAGGTTATCTTGGTGCAAAAAGAGAAAAGAAAAGGAAAGGAAAAGAAAAGAAAAGAAAAGAAAAGAAAAGAAAAGAAAAGAAAAGAAAAGAAAAGAAAAGAAAAGAAAGAAGAAAAGAAAAGAAAAGAAAGAAGAAAAGAAAAGAAAAGAAAAGAAAAGAAAAGAAAAGAAAAGAAAAGAAAAGAGAAAAGAAAAGCAAGGAGAATCTGAAATCTATGAATTATTTTTGTAAATAGCATATGCATTCCTCACAAACTTTTTGGAGATGTGGTGTGTGTGTGTGTGTGTGTGTGTGTGTGTGTGTATTAAGTGACTGAGTTTTCACTGCTGGACTTCTGAATCTGTTTCCTCATCCTGTTCTCTCTGATAGGGTATGTAGAGCCAGTGACCTTGCGTCCTTGAAAATAAACTGTAAGGAATCACACAAGGGGGAAGACTCTTTGTTATTGGCTTATCAGGCCCAGGAAACAATCCCTCAAAAAGGACACACATTTGACATGCTCAGTGACAGAAAGGGCCTCAGAACCAAGGCCACTTTAACCCTGTCATGTTTTCCTCATCCCCCATAATCAGGGGTATTCTCTGTGGAATTTATCTGACTGAGAACATTTCTGCCCAATAGAAATGCAATTGTCTTAAACTCCCTCCCTAGGAATTTCATCCAGCAAACAAAGAAAGACTAAAGGTCTCTAGGACCAGCAGATGGCATAATGGTTGCATTGCTGAACTCCCACATAGTTGACCACGGTTCAAAGCCTGGACCTGGCAACTTAAACTCATGCCAGGTGCATGTGTGAGTGCCCAAAGTCCCAAGAAGAAAATGGAGGAGGAGAAGAGATTGTGGTATGGTCATTCCTCCAGGGTTGTGATTTCTTGCTTTCTGTTTCTCTGTCTCTCTGGCGAGTGCACACACCCTATAGCAAAAATCTCTCCAAAAGAAAGAAAGAAAAAGAAAGAAAGAAAGAAAGAAAGAAAGAAGAAGAAAGAAAGAAAGAAAGAAGAGAAAGAAAAAGTTTCCAAACCTAGGACACCTATTCTTCCTAGGGCAGCTCCGAGGGATTCTTAAAGTATCTTTATGTGCAGAATAAGACACCATTTGTTCCTGTGTGGTATAGCTTCTCTCCTCTCACCTTTCAGTAGATTTTCCTCTCACCTTTCAGTAGCCGGTTGGTCCCATCTATCCTCCAAAAAAAAAAAAAAAGAAAAAAGAAAGAAAAAGAAAGAAAGAAAGAAAGAAAGAAGAGAAAGAAAGAAAGAAAGAAAGAAAGAAAGAAAGAAAGAAAGAAAAAGAAAGAAGAAAGAAAGAAAGAAAGAAAGAAGAAAGAAAGAAAGAAAGAAAGAAAGAAAGAAAGAAAGAAAGAAAGAAAGAAAGAAAGAAAGAAAGAGAAAGAAAGGAAAGAAGGAAGGAAGGAAGGAAGGAAGGAAGGAAGGAAGGAAGGAAGGAAGGAAGAAGAGAAAGAAAGAAAGAAATCATTTGCTAACCATTGTCTGGGCTTTGGGTCCGTTCATTGCACCATTTTCCTCTTTCCCGTGAGGATGAGTATGTCTGATCCAACACTGTGAGAAATTTTCTGAATAAGTGAAATGTGACAGACAGATAAATGGCTCTCACTGTTCCCAACTCACACGACTGACATCTTGGAGTGTGGAGGAGACCGAAGACTTGCTTCTAACCAATAAAATACAGCAGAGGAGGGGACCAGCAGATGATGTGATGGCTATGTCGTTGGACTCCCACATAGTCAACTCCAGTTTGAGTCCTAGACCCGGCAGCTTAAAACTCATGCTAGGTGAGGGACCAGCAGTTGGTGTAATGGCTATGTCGCTGGACTCCCACATAGTCCACCATAGTTTGAGTCCTGGACACGGTGGCTTAAACTCACACCAGGCACATGTGCGTGTGTGCCCAAGATCCCGAGAGGAGAATGGAGGAGAAGGGATTATGGCATGGCCATCCCCCACGGGGGTGATTTTTTGCTTTCTGTCTCTCTGTCTCTTCAGCAAGTGCATGCACCTCATAGCAAAAATCTCTCTTAAAAAGAAAAAGAAGACTACAGCAGAGGAGGTGAGATGCAGTCTCTGTAATCATGTGACGTACAGGTCATAAATTTTGTGTCGTTAGGTGCCTCTTTCTTGCTGACTTTGAAGAAGTGAGCCGCCATGTTGCAGGAGCCAACATGGTATGGAGCTGAGTGGCCTCTTCACCCAGCTGCCACAATAGTGAGACCCTCTTCCTATGTGAGGCATTGAACTCTGCTAACGACCACGTCCACTGGGAAGTGCATTGTTCCCCAGAGGAGCCTCAGAACCTCAGCTAAGACTAGAGCCTTGGCAGCCTTGTGAGACATGGAAGCAGAAACGCCGGCCAGCCTATGCCCAAATTCCTGACCCACAGAAACCCTGACATAAGTCAGCCTCTGAGTTGACAACAATTTCTTACATGGATACAAAGCAAAGTGGTGTAGCCAGTGTGGACAGAAGAAAAAAAAAAAAAGCCGTGAAGAACTGAAGGAGCTTTATTCTCTGCCAAGTGGAGTGACTTGAGCTGGAATCACAAAGCCAAGCAGCCTGAGGAACCTGCCCCCAGGAGGTTGGATTACGGGGTATATCTTTTGTACATTTCAGGAAAGTGGAAGCCATCAGCCAGTGTGTGCAGGTTATCCTTTGGTTTGGCCCAAAAAGCACAGGACATCTTGGGAGGGCCTTACAGGTCATACGTAGATTTAGAGATATTTTAGTTACTATGGGCCAAAAGAGCAGGATTTTGTTAAAACTCAGAGTCCACGGAAAGGAAGGTGGGACCAGCAAGTTGCATAGTGGTTAGGGCACTGCACTCCCCCATGGCTGACCCGGCTAGAGTCTCCGACCTGGGGGCTTGAAATTGATGCTGGGTGCTTATATCCGCATGCCCAAAATCCCAAGTGGAGAATGGAGGAAAGACCATTGAGACAGGGCCATCCCCTCCTGGCAGGTGATTTCTCACTTTTCTCTCTCTCTGTCTCTCTGGTAAGCGCACATGCCCTATAGCAAAAATCTCTCTCTGGAAAAAAAAAAAAAAAAGGCGGGAACCAGCAGTTAGCGTAATGGCTATGTCGCTGGACTCCCACGTAGTCGACTGCGGTTCGCATCCGGGACCCGGTGGCTTAAAACTCACGCTGGGCGCGTGTGCATGCATGCCCAAGATCCCGAGAGGAGAATGGAGGAGAAGGGATTGCGGCGTGGCCATCCCCCCTGGGGGGTGATTTCTCGCTTTCTGTCTCTATGTCTCTCTCTGTCTGTCTGGCGAGCGCACGCGCCCTATAGGGGGCGTGCTATAGCGAAAACCTCTCCAAAAAAAAAAGGCATGTTTCAGTTTAACCTTAGTATGCATGAGAGAGTTCACTCATCATCATGTGATACCAGCGTCAGGACAGAGCGGTACGTGACAATTACCAAGGCGAGGTGGCCTGTGTAGTAAGATGAATATTATCTAGGTGTGGTTCCTCCCGGGCCCCTTAGGAAGACATTTTTAGAAAAAAGAAAGATGGCCGACCACAGCTCTAGTGCCAGACCTGGAAGCTTGCTTTCTCACTTTTTCTCTCTGTTTCTCCCTGCTGAGCACATGTGCCCTGTAGCAAACTGCTGGTCCCTTATGCCCCTTTCTCAACCAGAAAACTAGCCTGGATGCTTGAAGGGATCCTTGCCATTTGCTATCAACTTGCTTGGCTTTGTTGTTAAGTCAGCGCTGCTCAAACTTGGCTTCAGAGTGAAGCCTCCCAAACACTCGAAAAAGAAAAATCTCCATCTTCAGGCTTCACCACAATCATTATATTTTAAAAATATAATAATTAGTAAATAATTTAAATAATTTTATTTATTTATATTTTTTAGAGAGACTTTTGCTATAGGGTGCATGCACTTACCAGAGAGACAGAAAAATAAGAAATCACCTCCCAGGGGGGATGACCATGCCACAATCCCTCCTCCTCCATTCTCCTCTCAGGATCTTGGGCACGCATGCACACACCTGCCTGGCATGAGTTTTAAGCCACTGGATCCAAGACGGGAATTGGGGTCGACCACATGGGAATTCAGCGATGTAACCGTTATGCCATCTGCTGGTCCAAATAAAATTATTTTAAAAAGAAAAGTTGTCCGAGTTCTGGGCACATGTGTTTAGGAAGGGAATACTACAGAAAACGTTTGATTCTCAGAGCCTTTTCTTTCATAGGTGGTCCCATGGCCAGTTTTCTTTTTCTCCTCTCTCAGCTCATCTTAGAATGCTGCTTCCTAAATGCTCCTGACCACGGCAATAACCTGCAGATCTTGCAAAATGCACAGAGCTCTCGATGCCCTCAGGACTCATCCGTTTGGTTGGGGAGGAGCCCTGGGCTCTGCAATGTCAAGATTCTCAGGATTCTACTGCTTGGGGAAGTGGAGAAGGGCTGTCTTATATTTAGGCGATATATCCTGACCTCAGTATCACTTGGGACTCCTGTAAAATCTGGGGTGCCTATTCTGTGATGAAGCCTGAAGATGGAGATTTTTCTTTTTTGGGTGGTGCTTGGGAGGCTTCACCGTGAAGCCAAATTTGAGCAGCGCTGACTTAACAACAAAGCCAAGCAAGTTGATAGCAAATGGCAAGGATGCCTTTAAGCATCCAGGCTAGTTTTCTAGTTGAGAAAGGGGCATAAGGGATCAGCAGTTAGTGTAATGGCTATGTCGCTGGACTCCCATGTAGTCGACCATGGTTCAAGTCCCGGACCTGGTGGCTTAAACTCACGCCAGGCGCATGTGCATGCATACCCAAGATCCAGAGAAGAGAATGGAGGAGAAGGGATTGCAGTGTGGCCATCCCCCCTGGAGGGTGATTTCTCGCTTTCTGTCTCTCTGTCTCTCTCTGTCTTTCTAGCGAGCACATGCGCCCTATAGCAAAACCTCTCCCCCACAAAAAAAAAAAAAAAAAAAAAAAAGAAAGCGGGATAAGACAACATTGTTTTTTTGTTTTTAGTCTTTTTCTTTTGCTTTTACAGAGATTTTTGCTATAGGGTTCACGAACTCACAAGAGAAACAGAGAGGCAGAAAGTCAGAACTCACCCTCCAGGGGAAATGGCCATGCTGCAATCCCTTCTCTTTCATTCTCCTCTCAGGATTTTGGGCATGCATGCACATGTGCCTTGCATGAGATTTTAGCCACCAGATTTGGGACTCGAACTGCAGTCAAATACATGGGAGTCTAGTGAAGTAGCCATTATACCATCTGGTGGCCCCAAAGACAGTTAATGATTATGCTAAAGTGACTGATTCTAAGATGTTCCAAAAGGGAAACAGAACTGTGTGATATTTGCTTGTAAGATTTTTTTTTTTTTTTGAGTATCAAAGTGAAAAAGAAAAAAAAAACATGTCAATAAATGGAAAGCAGATTTTTGTTTATATTATGTAGATGTCTCTATAAGCATGAGTGGCATTTATAGAGCATATGACCTGGCCGTCAACAGCATTAACTATATACTTTTGTGAGGCTCAGTACAAAATGAAAACGTGGAACCCCTTGTTAAAATAGCAGAATAACATTTTTTTTTCTTCCGCAGTCTCTCATTTGACTTCTTAGGTGTTTTGTATTTGCTATTTAATGTTCTTCTAAGTAAAGGAAGATTAAAATTTTAAATTATTAGCCTGGGTAATACCATTCATCTTTATATGATAAAATGTCAGCTTTAAATGCAAATACAAGAGCATTTAACTTGCATAAGGAATTGCTAAAATTACCCAGTTTGTATTTCTTAGTGAGTATCTATATGCATATGTATTTTGCTCTCACCAGAACAGTTGGAAACACTGCACAGAACTAAATCAACTGTTTTTATTTTGCTTCTGCGTACACATTCTACTGACACTCTGCCATTAGTTACCGATGAGTAAGGAAATAGTTATGCTGAAGGGATTCTGAGTGTTTCTTCATTGTCTTTTTTTCTTCTTTTTAAGATTTTTGTTGTTGTTGTTATAGGGTGCATGCACTCACCCGAGAGGTAGAGAGCGAGAAAGGGAGTGTGACAAAGTACCCCCCTGGAGGGATGGCCATGCCACAATTTCTTGTCCTCCATTCTACTTTCTGGACTTTGGGCATGCACATATACCCACCCGCCATGTTTTCCAAGTTGCTGGGTCCAGGACTCATACCGAGCAGTTGACCATGTGGGATCCGGCCACCTTAACCACCACACCAGCAGCTGACCCATTGTCCTTTCTTCTGTGTCCTCATTGTTCGCCCTCGGTGGTTGGCTAGTGCAATGATGAACTACAGAAAAAGACAGGATAGACTTCCTTCATTGTCCACGTCTTTTGGAAGGTGTATTCTCCTTTCTGTATTTGAAGCCAGCTGTGGTTCCAATGGCAACACCACTGCATTAGACCAAGCATGGGGTTCTTTCTGACTGCTCTATGAGACCAGAATAAGCCACTCTAAATATGCCTCTCTGGCATAAGTATTATTTTGAGAAAGAACAGACACAGCTGACACTCTGAAATCAATGTAGAAGTTACCCTTACGTAAAGGAAATTTGCATTTGTAAGGAGCATCTCCATTTATAAAGCCGTCTTCTTCCCTAAAGCAGGAAGAGCCAGAAAGACTAAATCACAGACTCTTGTCACTAGCAGCTTGGGCCAACACGCGGTGCGGTACTTAAGGCTCTGGACTCCAACATGGCTAATTGCAGTTTGAGTCCTGGACCTGGTAGCTTACTTTCTCGCTCTCCTGATCACACATGCCCTATAACAAATTTAAATAATAATAATTAATAAAATTAAGTGAATAATTCTTAGAAGAGAAAAGAGAACAGAACAGAACAGAACAGAAAAGGAAAGGAAAGGAAAGGAAAGGAAAGAAAAGAAAAGAAAAGAAAAGAAAAGAAAAGAAAGAAGAAAAGAAAAGGTGGCAGCTGAAATCTGCAGAACCAACCTTACCATCATTGGTCCTACTTTTTCTGGCACCTCCCCATAAGTTGCCTACTCCGTGCTTTCCTCTTATGTTAGCTGAAGGTGGTATTTAAGCAGCAATTCTAATTACCTCTCTGGGTCTACTCACCTGTGAGTTTCCCTCATGTGTATCGGATATACTTATTAATACATTTTTTTTCTCTCGTTCACCCGTTCATCTGTGTCTTTGTTTCAGAAACCACGGTTAAGACTGAGAAGGGCAGAATGAAAGGCTATGCCTCCTTCCTATTGCATAGGTCTTAGACCCACAAAGTCAGGCCCAGAGCTGGATAGAACTGCGCTGAGAACCAAAAAACAAAGGGACAAGATGGAAGCCATGCTCAACGTGGACATCCATAAGCAAAAATGACTTCATTGGCTTGATGAGATGGCTTTTTTTTGCCCTTCTGATGAGTTTCCAGCGAGCCTGTGGCCATCTGGGACCCCCTGACCCTGCTTCTCCTCAGAGACCATAGCCATTACAATTATGATGCATGGGTTGAATCAATGAATATTTGTGACAAGATGCAAGGCTTTTTTTTTTTTTATTTGACGGAAGAGTTGGAAGGATATGAATGGTGGAGATAGATGCACTTCTTCGATTTTACTTCTCCGGTTAAGGCCCCGAGGACCTGAGTTTGGAGGATAATGTACTGGGCCAACAGAATGACGGGAATGATGTGCTCATTAAATCATAAGTGAATCCATACATTTTGATTTCCTCCTGCTTCCTCCTTTGTCAAAGAATTCTGAAATCAATTTCTAAATTGGTATCCTCGTAGCCTCACTGCATTAGAACAAACACAGTGTCTTTCTCATGGGCTAAATTGAATGTATCTCTTTTGACATCCTCTCAAAAAATAGGAGAACTAGTAGACATAAATATTATTTATCTATCCTTCACCTTTAGCCCACTCTGCCTCACCAGAAGGGACCAATAACACAGTGTCTATCTCACTGTCCCTCTCCAGCAAATGCATATGCCTTGTAGCTAACAAACAAACAAACAAACAAAATAGGTAAGGATAGCAAAATGAGATATTTTGAGAGAAAAACCAGATGAACATAACTTTTTTAAAAGTATATAATAATATAACTGTTCTTTTTAAAGTGACTGCTTATAGTTACTAATCTCTTACTGTGCCTAATATATAAATTGATCATCAATATGTAAGCATAGAACAGCTCAGTCTTATACAGGGCTCAGTATTCTATGTGGTTGCAGGTGTCACCTTGAGATTCTTGGAACTGTTCCTGTAGATAAGGGGGCAACTACTGCCATTGGAATTTCTTTGAAATTTAGGTCTCTCTGACATACAAATATATTTAAAGAATTTTTTATTTAAGTTTATTTATTATTATTATTATTTTAAATTTGCTCTAGAGTATGTGCACTCGAGAGAGAGAGAGAGAGAGAGAGAGAGCAGGAAAGTGAGAAAGCAAGCCACCAGGTCCGGAACTCGAACCACATTTGGTCATGTAGGAGTCCAGTACCTTAATCTCCATGCCACCTGCTGGCCCCAACATATATCTAAATAAACTTTAGGACACAGCAATGTTTTTGAAATGTAAGCATCAGAGAGATAGACACCACCACCACCACCACCCCCTGCCCCAGTCCTGTAGAAGGTCAGGAGCTAACTTCCACAGGGAGAGGCTCTCAGGTGTCAAGCTACCTGTGTCAGCAAGCTCAGAGAAGCTGATTTTCCCTTTGCGTGAAATAACTAACACAGATGGTCACCCCAATTACCAAATGCATTTCAGATGGACTGTGTGTCATAGGTGAAGTTGTCAAGTCCACTTCCATGAGGATAAGTGAACATCCATCTTGAGAACATGTATGTAGTGGGCTGTGTCTACTTAGCTACAGAGAAAGGGAGAGAGTTCTTTCTGTCTTCACCATCACTTAGTGGATTGCTTGGGGGACATACACAGCATCCTGATTTAATGTTGATGCAATAATGAAATTGTGAAAAGAGTTTCTGGATTGGGAGAATTTTTTTTTTTTTTTGAGAGATTTTTACTATAGGGTGCCTGTGCTCACCAAAGAGACAGAGAAAGGCAAAGAGATACAAAGCATGAAATCACTCCCCAAGAGGGATGGCCATGCCATAATCCCTTCTCTTCCATTCTCCTCTCAGGATTTTGGGCGTGCACACATGCACATCCAGCATGAGTTTCAAGGTGCTGGGTCTGGGGCTTGAACCATGGTCAACCACATGGGAGTCCAGCACCTTAACCACCATGCCACCTCCTGGCCCCTTGGTGTTTTTATTTTAATTAAAATTCTCCAATAGCAGTCAGGTAATACTTTTTGCTCCTGAGGGAGATGTTCCAACATACCTTAGTGGGGCCTTTTGGTGCCCAAATCTCCTTGGCTCCCCCATCCAGGCATACCCACTCTGGAGTCAGTGAACATAACAAAACTATCACCTGCCCAAAGGAGACAGGAAACATGGCGTCCTCTGCCTGTCCAGTGGCTATCACATGAGTCCGGCATCATGACTAGGGTGATGTGTCCTTAAGAAAAGGCTATCTGGAGTCCAGCAGATGGCATAGTGGTTGAGGCTCTGGACTCCAACACAGCCAACCACAGTTCAAGTCCCAGACCCGGTGGCTTCAAACTCACACCGGGCACATGTAGTGTGTGCCCCAAATCCTAAGATGAGAATGGAGGAGAGGGGATTGCTGTGTGGCCACCCTCCTGGTGGAGGGTGATATTTTACATTCTGTCTCTGTGTCTCTCTCTGTCTCTCCAGTAAGCACATGTGCCCTATAGCAAAAATCTCTCTAAAAACAAAAAGAAAAACAAGAAAAGAAAGAAAAGACTACCTAGGGCTATATTCCCATGTACAGAGAAATAAGATTTAACATTATCACAGTTTGCTGTCGCAAGATGATCAAGCAGGTTTGTGGGAGGTAGTAGTTTTTCTTCGTAGTGGGTAAAAAGGCATCTGTTTGTCCTCCCAAGCCTTCCTCCTTTTTTTTTTTTTTTTTCATAATCCTTATCCCTCCTATCTGTAATTAAAGCATTGCATACTTACAATGTTCATACTAAAGGTTGGACATGCAGAAGGCCTATAGCCTGACCACTATGATAATAGAGTTATGACCTGCCACAGCCACAAGAACCAGCTCAGAATAATCAAGATTCTGTCCATGCTGGTCAGCTCCCCTAATATTTTCCCTGCCTTCCAACTCAAGAACAACCAGAGAAAACCAAATATGCTTCCCAAAACCATGGCATGAGATGTTGCCCTTAGTTTTTTTTGTGCTGGCTACTTCCACTCAGGGCACATCTGAGGTCTTTCCTTTCTTTTTTTTCACTATAAAACTTTCCTGCTCTGAGGTAGGGGTGGAAGAAAATTGACACCCTACTACACTCAAGATTTCCATCTCACGTTGCTGAACTTAATAAAGAATCGACAGGTTCATAGGTAGTAATAATGAGTTGTTTTTATCATAGCTTTCTTTCAAGTTTGTTTATTTCTTCTTAGAGAGAGACAGATCAACAGCCCCACCAGGGTCTCCATGCTCCAATCCACCGTCAGCCTCAGACAGCCAGGATCACTGGTACGTGTGTACCTGGTGTGTACAAGGAGTTTCTGGGGTGTGGATCCAAGACTTTGCCACGTGGCCTCAGCCACACTGATAAGCATGTGGCATGGCCACACCACCACAGACGTCCCATCTGATCATAGCTTGATGTGACATGGAGTCTTCAGACTGAAGGTCTGAAATGGCAGGGTGAGCTGTGTAAACCTGGTTTTTATTACGCTTAGGTTCCATGAAACGTGGAAAACCATGTGGAAATGTGATTGGACGAGATAGGTCTCATCGAATGCTAATCGTCTAAGTCTAGGAAGGATCTGTTTCGACTTCTTTTGCCTCTCTGTGCAGGATTCTTCCCCTAATCCTGAGTATGAGGTGGCACCGTTTTCGGAATGGGGTTATTATGCCTTATACCTTAAAACAAGGTCCTTTTGTTTGGACATGGTCTTCAAGTACAGAGTTATTTACTCACAGGGACTTTATTAAGTGTGTTATAGGAAGGGAAAATGGTGTCCCTACAGTTCTGCTTGTGAGTGAAATCATCGTAAAAGAGGGGCCGGCAGGTGGTGTGGTGGTTGAGATGCTGGACTCCCACGTGGCTCACCACGGTTCAAGTCTTAGACCTGGGAGCTTGCTTTCTCTTTCTCTCTTTCTCTCTTCCTCTCTCTCCTTCTCTCATCAAATAAATAAATAAATAAATAAACATAAATAAATACATTTTGTTTTGAAAATTAAAAAAAAAAATTGTAAAAGAGACCAACAGGAGCAAAACGATTTTTAGTTGCTTGCATACTCTCAAGCTAAAAGGAAAGTTGAGGTATAGGTGACATAAAAGTGGTTTATTTGAGTCAGCCCTTTGGATGAATTACCTACGGAGCAAACGCTGGTTTCCCAGACATGTGCTCATCAGAATGGCAACCAAGAAAGTTGGTTTATGTAATGAAGAGGAGACGTTACACATTATTCCTCAAGAGTTGATATTGGTCCTTGTAGAATAATGCAGACAACTGATTGGCTATGCACTGTAAACTGTATCCTCCTTTTACAGCATGAGAGCTTGTTTACTATAAAACAAAACATGCCTTTTTGGGCAAAACCTTGCTGATGTGGGGTGTAAGCAAAGTCTCAAGCTTGTACTTCACTGAGGTCTTTAAGATTTAAACAGACCTTGTATTCCGCAGGCTGCTCGGGACTGCTTTTCTGTCACATTACAGATGGCAGTCTCACAGAAAATGCGCCTTGGAGGAAGGGCAGATGACTGAAGCTCACCCAGCATGCGGAGCCGCAGAAAGGAATAGGGGCTGGAGGTTTTGGGAGGTGGATCCGACAAATTATGGGAGGGCGAGGCAAAGGAAATCCATGGCCAACAAAGATTACCTTGTTACCCAGATGAACTATCTCAAGCAGTAAACGTTGTCTTTGAACAGCCCTCTTTTTGATACAGACACCTGCAGGAAATGTAGATTTCCTTTTGAGATGCAAATTTCCTTTACAAAATAGCATTTTAGAGCCCCTCCTCTGTCTGCCATTTCGCAGAATCACCAGCTGATATGATGCCGAAGCAGTATATTTTGGGTGGCATAGTCTGGTGTCCCACAGGCATCTTTTGGGGTAGTGTGTCCTGAGTCTCCCAAGTATGCATGCATGTCTATGTGCATGCCTTTTCCCCATGTGTGAATGTAGGTGCTTAGAAGCCTTTACTATCCCAGCTGTAAAAGTAAGATGATGCTTGGGAAACGTGCCAATGTCTGGTACTGGATAAAGAAGAAAAAAAATATCTCCCATCTTCCTTTTCTTTCTAACCTCCAGAGTCTTGAAAATTATACATATACATATATAGATACACACACACACACACACACACACACTTTTTTTTTTAACTGCAATATTCCATTGCATAATGTACCCTTCCAGAAGTTCTGCGTGGTGCCCAACAGAGTCTGAAATATTTCGTCCGCAGATGCTTTTACAGACAGCTAGGATATGCTTGCCTTCCACAGGAGGCTTTGAGGCAACAATACTGGGACATGCACAATAATTATCATATTAACCATTCCATTTTATTCAAATGCATTCAACCTTTAACATGGGAAGCTAAGCTGTTGAGACCCACTGCTCCTGATGCTCTGTAGACTAAATTTGGTTAAAAGCAAACTCATTTCGGGGTTATCATTTGAAAGGACAGTTTACAATCAGCAAGCTAGGGCTCTGGGAGTGAATGAACTCTTTATTATTATTTTTTTTTTTTCTGAAATCCAGGCCATTGTATTCCATTAGCACTTGCTATTGTTATTTCGCATCCCTAATCATTAGATTTACTTCATTAACTTGAATGTCCTGAGGTGTGTGTGTGTGTGTGTGTGTGTGTGTGTGTGTGTGTTTAAGCCATGGATTTTACATTTACATAATGCATAGGAAAAAAATACAATCTTGACAAACTTCCCATGCAGGCTCTAGATTTGATACCGTTTATTTCATTTTTCCCCTCTGTCCATTTGGCAGTCGTATACTGTTTTTATTAATATAAATGTTTAGCAAAATCTAAAATAAATCAAAGTTTGTTTTCCCCCATGGGAATAGCCAACTACTCCAATTTCATTATTGAGTAAACCATCTTTTACAACTGAATTGCAAAACACGTCTGCCCCAAATCCAATGTGTCTTCCAGGGCTCTCCCTTCATTGTATTTGTCTACTCATGAGCCACGACCACACCGTTTTAATCACCATAGTATCACGTTAAGAGAATGAACATCAAGTGAGCAATGTCTAGATCATATACGAAAATAGAACTCAGACGAGCCCAGAAGACTAATTCAAGCTTCAATAACAACGGACACAGCATAATCAAGATCTGGTTGATGCCTTCTAATTTCTCTGCTTTTTTTGCCTTTTCTTCCAACTTCCTTTTCTCTCTAGCAGAGAAAGCCAAGTATGTTCCATAAACAAACCACCTAAGACGGGCTGCTTTTTGTTAGCTTTGTTCCATCTTATCTACACCAACAGTTCTTCCCATTTTTCACAGTAAAGCTATGCCACTCCTTACCTGCTGGTAAGTCTGCCAAACGTGAAGGGTATTGGCCACGTCCTTTGCTGTAGACACTTCTGAGGAAGGTGTCTGTTCTCCTTTATGGTGGTGGGGGGGGGGAATGCCTTTGCTTATTTCCACCATGATAAGTCTCCAAGTGTGGTATCCTATGTCATCTTTGTTCATTTTTGAGATGTCTTTGCTATGTTGGATCCTTTGAATTTTCATGGAAATTTTAGAAGGAGCTTTTTCATTTACTCAAAAGTCTGTTGCTTCTTTTTTTTTTTAAAATTGTTCTTAAATTCCATTTTATACCAATTTAAGGGCCGTAGAAATCTTAATAATTCTGAGTCTTCCAATCCATGAAAGTGGTCTATATTTTTAGATATTTTCTCTTTTTAAAATTTTTCTTGGTCAAGTTTTATAGTTGTCAGTGTAGACTTTTATATATATATTTTTGTATATATATATATATGTAATTTATTAATTTTTCTATAAGACAAGTTTGCCCGACGTGAGTTTTAAGCCACTGGGTCTGGGACACGAACCACGGTTGACTATGTGGGAGTCCAGCGGCATAGCCATTATGCTAACAGGCGTGATTTCTTATAACCAACTCGCTACCAAGGTTGTAATCGTTTAGAAATCTTGGCTTGGTGCGAGGGTTTGAAAGTGAATTTCTAGTCCTCAGGTGAAAACCTTGAGCTTAGGGCCTCAACACAGAGATCCTTAAATGAAAGACTCCCAGAAGCCAGGACTTGGAGGCTACTTCAGGGTAAGAATGGGTATGCTCTCATGGTATCAGATGCTTAGTTAATTACCAAGGCTCCTTTGCTTTTATTTTTTTTTCTTTTCATTTTATCTGCCATTTAAAAAAATTAATTAATTATTTTTTCTTGGAGAGGTTTTTGCTATGGGGCATGCTCGTCAGAAAGACATAGAGAGACAGAGAGACACAAAGCGAGAAATCACCCCCCAGGAGGAATGGCCATGCCGCAATCCCTTCTCCTCCATTCTCCCCTCGGGATCTTGGGCACACACGCATACGTGCCTGGCATGAGTTTAAGCCACCAGGTCTGGAACTTGAACTGCGGTTGGCTACATGGGAGTCCAGCGACATAGCCGTTACGCCAAATACTGGCCCCTAATTTTATCTGTCATGTTAGCCAATCTATATACAGAGGGGTTGCTGCCACAATCCGCCTTCTTAATGCTGGAAATGCCGGAAAGAAACTGCCATTGTAAACCTACAAAGACGTGGGACCAAGTAAGAATGAATCAGGTCATGCGTGCCCTGCCTTCGTGAATGGATGGGTCAAGTCATGGGTTATGAATTCACGGGTACATGAATCATTCTTACAAGAGTGAGGTTTTTTTTGTTTGTTTGTTTGTTTTGTTTTTTTGTTTTTTGTTTTTTTGTTTTTTTTTTTTTTTGCGCGTGCGCTCGCCAGACAGACAGAAAGAGACAGAGAGACAGAAAGCGAGAAATCACCCCCCAGGGGGGATGGTCACGCCACAATCCCTTCTCCTCCATTCTCCTCTCGGGATCTTGGGCATGAACGCACATGCACCCGGCGTGAGTTCTAAGCCACCGGGTCCGGGACGCGAACCGCGGTCGACTATGTGGGAGTTCAGCCACACAGCCATTATTCTAACTGCTGGTTCCCAAGAGTGAGTTGTTACCCAAGGAAATCTGTCTTACTCTGTGACTCGTCTGCTTGCTCTGCCTCATTGGGGGTGCATTCAAGCATAAACCCTCATCAATGACAGCACCAAATTCTTGGGCTTGGAACCCTCAAACCCATGAGCTCTGTGTACCATATTTATATAGATAAGTTACCCAGCCTGAGGTATTCTATTACAGCAACAGAAAATAGACGAAAACAAAGGGCTCTCCAAAAAAAAAGAAAAAAAAAAACCACTGATTGGTTGTGTGCCAGACACGAAATTCCCATGTAAGTCTTTCATTTTCTTTCTTCCATGCAAAAGAATCAACGAAACCATAACCTTGAGGTTGCTTTCTTCCTTTTCATTTTCTTTCATTTATTATGCATCAGTCACATTTTTTAAGATTCAATAAGCCTTAGAGTTAAGAGTAAATTATATAAACTTTCATGAGTGACAAAAAGCATGGTGCATGTCGGTCAAAATGTCAGTTATTTAAATAAAACATGACACTCAAATTATGTTACATAGAAGGTCAGAGGCCAGTAGCTCAGGATGGAAACACAATTTGCTTAATAGAATCAACTGTGAGTATGAATAAACTTTATAATCTGCAGCTCCGTGCTGATTTGGTTGAAGTAACTTCCTGGGAGTGTTCAAAATGAGGCAAGCGTGGCTCCAAGACCATCACATTGTTACACCTTGGGGAAATTTACTATCAGATGAATAATTGTCTGACTGTTGAGATTCATAGAAGTTAAATAGTAAAGGATTTGATTTCTCCTAATACCTGAGAGCTCACTGACCTTCTCATTAAGATTCCTAAAAATAATTTACTCAGTCTTTCTTACAGAGCAGAAAGTTAATTGCTTCTTCTCTTTTGAAAATACCTTTTACATTTTTTTTTTTCTCTCTACAAATGTTCTTCAAGTTGAGATTGTCTTTTGTGGATGTATTCTATGGCTTCGGTTATTGAAAATGACCTTGTGAAGAAAACCAGACAACAGAATATTAGCTGAATGTACAATGTCGATGTGCATACCTCAAGTCAAGTCCATGAAAATAAACTCCTGGAAGCTGAATTGCCAGTGAAGCCCTTAGCTCTCTGAAATCCACACCCGGCAGGAGATGTGACGATACCCATAAGGAGATGTGACAACAACAACAAACATTTAGAAGAAAATAGTCTCTTTGGTTTAATTTGGATTTCATTTTAAAATTTATATGACAATCAAATTTCCAGTCACAATCACCCTCACATGATTTAAATTTATTTATTTATTTATTGAGAGGTTTTTGCTATAGGGCACATGTGCTCACCAGAAAGACAGAGAGAGAGAGACAGAAAGTGAGAAATCACCCCCCAGGGGGAATGGCCACACCGCAATCCCTTCTCCTCCATTCTCCTCTCGGGATCTTGGGCATGTACACACACGCGCTCAGCATGAGTTTAAGCCACTGGGTCTGGGACTTGAACCACAGTCGACTACATGGGAGTCCAGTGACATAACCATGATGTCAACTGGTGGTCCCTACAATTAATTTTTAATGACTAAGAACACATCTAATTCATTGCCTTTAACTTAGAGCTTCATTGAAGACATGGATGGTCTCAAATACACATCATTTGCCTTGAGAAAATGAAATGGCCTAATTATTTTCACTAAATAAATAGTGTCTGGCATAGCGTGATACTTAACTGCCTGACAAATATTGAATAGCTCTTCTCAGAGAATTTCAAACAAGTGAATGACAATTTATATCTCTATCTTTCTATTATCTGTCACCTATTTACCTCTCTGTCTCTATCACCTATGCATCTATCATTAAAACAAAACAAAAATCAGACATACTTGAGATTTTTTTTCTATCCATTTCTCACTCATTTCCACAGAACTTTTGAAGCAGGCCAGCAGGATGGCAGCCATTCTGAAACTAAGAAAGGCCTCTAAGGAGAACCACCTGATTTAGTGCTGAGTCATGGGAAGGTCTTTGGGAGGAATGGCCGGATGAAAAACCAGGACTCAGGATAATTGCTCAGGGAAAAGTGATCCACTCTGGTTGTCGTGAGGAATGACTTGCTTCTGCTTCTATCATGTACCTATACACACCAAAAACATGTTGATCTTTTCAAGACAGTTAGATGGTACTTGCTGTCTCCCCGTAGACAGTTGCAGAAATAAACTCCCTCTTCTAACCTCCGCCTGTCATTTCATTGACTGTGAGAAGAAGCAGTTGGACTTAGCTGCTTGGTAACATTTTCTCCCTCCCAAAAGTTGGATCCTACATTTGGTATTTAGTTTCCTATAAATGTTTTAAAATTGCTGCCATGTATGAGGTACACAGAAATAATAAGTAGACCTGTTTTGCCTGATTCAAAATGATATAAATACTATCATATCATGCCTATCTCTTGCCCCTTGCTCCCAATTTGTTAGGGGTTTGTCTGTTAGGATATCTCTAGTTGATTCATTTGATCTGCTATACAAGTCTCATAGTATGACTATACAACATAGAATTTTGTGTCTCTATTGATGAAAAAGTGCTTCTAATTTTTGGTTGTCCTAGGAAATGCCTCCAGGAGCCTGGCTGGATCTGTCATTTGGAACACAGGTAGGAGTTCTGGTTCAGCATACGACAAGTCTTCAAAAAGTTTGTGGAAAATGTGTGCTATGAAAAAACTACACATACATTTCAAAGAAAAACAAAAAAAAAAACAAAAAACTAGGCACCAAAAAAAGCTCATTTTAAAATTGCAGTTTCCCATTAAGTTTTTGAATTCCCCTCATGTATAATTAAAAATGAATTTGCTGGGACCAGCAGTTGGTGTCATGGCTATGTCGTTGGACTCCCATGTAGTTAACTGCGGTTCAAGTCTTGGACCTGGTGGCTTAGACTCATCTCGAGCGTGTGTGCGTGCATGACCAAGATCCTGAGAGGAGAATGGAGGAGAAGGGATTGGGGTGTGGCCATCCTCCCTGGGGGGTGATTTCTTGATTTCTCTCTCTCTCTGTCTTTCTGGTGAAAGCACATGCACCCTAGAGCAAAAACCTCTCCAGAGGGTAGGTTAGATTTGAACCTAAAAACGATTGTTGTAAAATAATACCTTAATATGATTTTAATTTGCATCTCTCTGGTTACCGGTAGTGCTGTCAGATATCTTTTTATATGTTTATTAACCATTTAAATTTCCTCTCCCAAGAGTTTCCTGTTGATATCATTTGACTATTTTACTTCTGCTAGATTTGTAGAAATTTACACATGCATGCACAGTTGTATCAAAGGATGTCAAATGGTTCATGGGAAACAGAATTAAGCTCAGTTTATTTTGGTGGTGCAAGAAAATGTTTAGATTCTTTCGTGGTTGTTTTCATGGTACACATTTTTCCGTAAACTTTTTTATAGTTTATATTTATAGTGTTCATGAGAGCAAGCACGTATATGTGCACGTGAAAGAGAGGAGGAGAGAGGGACCTTGGACAGAGAATCATCATATTGCAACCTCCTTTCCCCAGACCTCCGGCTTCCCAGGATCCTGGGTATGTGTGCAGGTACCCAGCATGTTTTCCACTGACCTGGGGATTCAAACCCACTGTCGGCCATGTGGCTTCCAGCACTGATTCCGTTTGCTACTGACTGCCATGAAGCTAAGTCTCATAATTTTTTTTTTTTAAAAACCCTCATACATATATTATCAATATAATTTTTATATTGTATACATTCATATACATTTATATGATCGATAGAAGACTTTTGTCAGTTACGTGCTCAAAATCCCCCACGCCAAATCCATGATAGTTCCTATTTTTTGGGTTTTGCTTATTTTTGGTTGTTAAAGTCATGACTAAGCAATTTGTTTTATAATTTTATAGGTTATCAAGATATCAGTCATTTTCTTCTTGATCCATGCTTTTTTATGTCTGGTGAGGAAAAACTTTTAGTGCTCAAAACCATAACAACATTTTAATCTTATTTAAAAAACAAAGTTTAGAAGTTGTTTTTCACACTTGGGCGCAATGGATTGTATTTTCCTCCAAAATAGCACTCCTTTAGCATCGTTTTGTTTCGGAACCTTAATAATTATCCAGACAGATATTTACCATGCAAGAGGTGTCATCGTAGTTGATGAACAGCAAGTAAGTGCACATAAGCTACTCAGGCTTAATCACTAATACAAAAATAAAGATAATCGTTGTAATTCTAAAGCATCATTAACAACCTGAACTGAGGCAGGTGCCCAGGTGAAACAAAGTCACCTTAGTTAAAAATCTTGATATCAGCCACTTGTGGTAAGGCAAGCAATTAGAACTCCATACAAATGCATATTGGAGTTAATTCCCAATTAGTTCAAATTGCTCCCACTGAAAGATTTAGGACACGGATGCTGATGCCCAGACAGAGCTTTCTTACATCATTTTCTTTTAATTGCAACAAAAGGTACCACGTGATAATATACATCTTGGTTCTCGGGTGTCTGTCCTGTAACTGCCCTAGGTAAACTAAGTTCGGCAGAGACTCCTTAAGGAAGCTTCATTCCTTTCTCAAGGTGATTAGGTTAGCTGACGTTTTGTTTCATAAATTATTCTGCATTGTCATATTGAATCAGTGTGCCAGAGCCTGATCAATGCTGGGTAAATAGATAAAAATCGTATTTTTGAGCTGCTTCCGATTGCATTGATCTCAGAGCAGAGGTGATAGTATTAATCCATGGACACGCTACCCTTCTGACCATCTCAGGAAACTGGCAAGCCAGATGTATTGTACTTAAAGACATTTGAGTGAGACAGATACCCAGGTAATTCTTTTTTTGTCGTTTTTGTTTGTTTGCTTTTTGAGAGAGTATTTTTGCCATAGGGCACATACACTCACTGAAGAAACCGAGAGAGACAGAGAGAAAGTGCGAAATCACATGCCAGGGGAGATGGCCATACCACAGTCCCTTCTCCACCATTCTCCTCTTGAGATTTTGGGCACGCACGCACATGTACCCAGTGTGAGTTTCAAGCTGCTGGGCCCGGGACTTGAACCATGGTCAACTATATGGGAGTCCAATGACATACCCATTATACCATCTGCTGGTCTCCCCCCAGGTTATTCTTATAATGCCTCATAAGAGGCTCATTTACCTGCAATAGTTAATCTTGTGCATCAGTTTGACGTGGAGAGGGGATGCCTGGATAGTTAGTTAAACACTATTTCTGAGTCTGCCTCCCGGTTTCTGAATGAGATTAGCATTTGGATTGGTAGACTCAGTCAAAATCATTGGCCTCTCCAATGCAAGCGGGCATCAAGTATCCATTAAGAACCTGAACAGAACTACAACCAGGAGGAGCTCACCATCATATGCATACACAGACACACACACATACACACACTCACGTACATCCTTTGTTTCTGCCTCGTTGTCTGGGTTGGGGCATCTCAACGCATCCTTGAACTTGCACGCATGCTGACAACTCTCTCCTGGTTCTTGAGTTTTCAGACTCAGACTGAATAATACTACTGGTTTCCCTTGTCTTCCCAGGGGATGGAGATTGTGGGACTTTTCAGCCTCCATCATCATATATAAACCAATTTCTCAGACTGAATCCCTCTCTTTCTCTCTCCACACACACATGCATGCAGTGTTGGCTGGTTCTGTCTCTCTGGAGAACCATGACTAGTACGTACTGGTACCCACGAGATGGCTTGTAGCTAGCTGTCTGGAAAACGCAAGCAAATGTCAACATATAGACCTCTTTCGTTGTCATGGTGCAGATGCTTGGTGCTCACACTCAAGACCACTGATGGTGGTCCTGGTAGCCCAGCCAGGTCAGCATGGTCTATAGCAACGACAAGCTCCTAGGAACAATGTCTACCACAATTAGGGACTTCCTTCACATTCCCATGAGGCATATCCTAGACTCGGGATCTTGGAATTCCAGGCTGGAAGAAGCCAGCGAGGAAGAGAGGAAGCAAGACAAAAAAAAAAAAAAAAAAAAAAAAGGAAAAATATCAAACCGGGTGTAACTTCTAAGCTCCAGGGTTAGTGTGATCTCTGAGGGGGGATCAGAGCTTAATGGTGACTTAGAGAATTTCTCCCTCCCCTTGTCTTCCTCTTTTTCCTCTTCTTGGCTGTTGTCAAGGGAGCTGGGCATCGTGTCTATCCCGCATGCAAACGCTAGCTGCAGTTTAGAGGTTTGGTAGATAGGAGGATGGAGATTCAGAATGGGGAGACAGAAGCTGACATCACCTCTTCACACTCCACTGGCCCCAGGACGGTCTATCTCAAGGTACTAGGAAAGAAAGAAAAATAAATAAATAACAACGCTGAAAAGGTGAGCGACTGGCACCCGGAAATGGTGGAGGGATCTGCCTGTAATACACCTGGGCTACCACAGATATGGCCTTAGTGGTTATTCAATATTTGTTGAACTGAAAGCCCATTTTCCTCTAGACTCTGCGATGATTCAATCTGTAGCAAATTGAAGACTTCAGGGAAAATAAATAAATAAATACATACATACACCCAACATCCATCTCAAATCTATTCCTTGCAGCGAAGATAATATTATTGTTGGCTTTCTCAGATATCGTCCTCAAAGAAAATTGCCTAATTACAGAACATATTTTTAAAAAAGAAAACAGATTCTGCCAACCATGTGTGGCTGATCGAATCTGCAGTTCGTAGGAGGGAAATTGGTTGATCAGAAAAGACAGAGGGGACTTAATTTGGGGACACTTATTGAAGAGATTTATGTAGTGGCAGGAATGGTTATTGCCTGGAAAGCGGCCAGGAAAAGCTGAATCCGAGGGATGATCAGGTGGTCGATATTCCTGTGAACAGGTTGCCTGGGGAGAGAGCAGCCATCCGTGAAGCGTGGCCCCCAAGCAGAGAAAGGTTTTTGATTTGAAAAGAAGTCATAGGTGCCATATTTCCCCCTAATTAAAAAATTGTAATCCATGGGTATTCCATCCTGTACTTTGATGGATTTTTTTATCTCCATGATCTTTAAAATGTTTTACCAATAGCCACGGCAGTTTAGATACAAGTCCTGTTCTATTTCTGGGTGTCGATTTCTGCTCACTCTTTGTCAACATTGGATGCTGTCGGACAGACGGTGGTAAATGACAGCTCGGCGGCCTGCCTTCTCCAACGCCTGCGTTTGTAGAAGAGCTATGATTGGATCACCACGGTGCACATTCATGTATGTCCTGGTGGAGGCTGTTTTTGTGCTATCAGAACAGCATTGAGGTTGGAGATCGCACGGCCTGCAAAGTCTGACTACTCACCGTCTGGCTCTTTATAGAAGTTTGCCAACATCTGCATTAGGGTTTGAGCGAGTTCCAAACCTACAACACCTCTGTCCTCGTCTGTTTTATAGGAAAATCACAGGCCTGGGAGTGGGGTAGTCAATATCCTGAGAGAATATAAGAGGCCAGAATTGATCTCAAGAAAGATGACGCATTCTGTTGCCTAATACTTTCTTGAACGGTCTCCAACCTGGCTCTATGGTCTGGTGGTTAAACAGTCAGATCCCACATGGCGGACAGAGTGGTTCAAGCTCTGGACTCCAGGGGCTTGAGAAACATACCATGCGTGTGTGCGTGCATACCCATAATTCCAAAAGGAGGGAGGGACGGAGAAGAAGAGACCGTGTAAGGTGCATTCTCCTTTCCCTCTTTCTGTCTCTCCCTGGCAAGCACATGTGCCTTCTAGGAAAAAAAATAAAAGAAAGGAGGTGTGTGGATTCCACGTGACTGGCTGCACAGTTCAAGTCCTGGACCTAAAGGCTTGAAAAACATACCCGATGCATATGCACACATGCCAAAAATCCTGAAAGGAAGGAGAAAGAGAGGAGAAAGGATTGTGATGTGGCCATTCCCCATGGGGTGCCTCCTCACTCGCTCTCCTTCATCCCTTGTCTCTCTCTAATGAGTGCATGCACCCTCGGAGGAAAAAGAAAAATCTCTGAACTACATAGGGCGAAGAAAGATAGAAAGGAAGCATATCCAACTCTAAATAATGAAATCTGTCTGGGTAGCAAAGTAATAAATACATTTTCTTTTATTCACTGCACTTTTAAATAGTTTCTGCATTTTAACAATAAGCACATGAGAATGCTTTTCATAATAAAAAAGTAAAATGCTTTTCTTTTTAAAAAAGAAAACTTGCAAATTTGTAAAAATCTTAGAGGTATATTTCTTCTCCTTAGTGAAGAAGTGGTGAAGTTTGTTCTGGGATGTAAATCAACTATTGATGGGCATATTCATAGCTAAAAATTGTTTATATGGGGCCAGCAAGTGGTTTGGGGGGTTAAGGCATCAGGCTGGGGTTTGAATCCCGGATATGGCAGTTTTCTTTCTTACTCCCATCCCCAACTCGGGTGAGTATATGAGCCCATTAGCAAATTAAAAAAAAAACTAATAATAATGATGATAAATAAAATTAAATAATTCTTTAAAAAAACATTTGCATATCCTCCCATAGACATGTCAATTATTTTCTGGATTAGGTATTTTTCTTACTTTGGAAAATTTTTCTATGTTTGCTAGGGAGAGAGTAAGAGTTGGGTATACAGCTGAGTTCATTGCTTATGGTGTTTTCAATGTGCCACCTAAGTAAAAGTTATTGGGCCAGCATGTTGTGTGGTGGTTAGGGTGCTAGATTCCCACATGGCCAACTATGGTTCGAAACCTGGACCCAGTGGCTTAAAAATCACAACAAACAAATACATAAGTAAGTGTTAAAAAAGTATCATGGGGACCAGCAGTTAGCGTAATGGCTATGTCGCTGGACTCCCACGTAGTCGACCGCGGTTCGAGTCCCGGACCCGGCGGCTTAAACTCACGCCGGGCACGTGTGCGTGTGTGCCTAAGATCCCGAGAGGAGAATGGAGGAGAAGGGATTGCGGCATGGCCATCCCCCCTGGGGGGTGATTTCCTGCTTTCTATCTCTCTGTCTCTCTCTGTCTGTCTGGCGAGCGCACGTGCCCTATAGCAAAAACCTCTCCAAAAAAAAAAAAAAAAAAAGAAAGAAAAAAGAAAAAGAAAAAGAAAAAAAAAAAAGTATCATGCACTAAATAAATTCGAAGCATTAAGAAATATGTGCAAGGGACCAGCAGATGGAGAAATGGCTACTCACTAGACTCCCACATCGCCGACCACAGTTCAAATCTCAGACCTGGCAGCTTGAAACTCATGTCAGGTAGATGTGTGTGTGAGCCCAAAATCCCAATAGGAGGATGGAGGAGAAGGGATTGCGGCATGGCCTTCTCCCTTGGGGAATGATTTCTTGCTTTATGTCTCATTGTCTCTCTGGTGAGTGCACACACCCAATAGCAAAAATCTCTCTCTCTAAAAAAAAGATGAGTGCAATACAAGTTAAACAAATACTATTTTACCTACACAATGAGAACACAAGAAGATGCTTCTATGGAGTACTGCGTATTTCCAGAAAAATTTGTAATATAAAGATATTACATGCACAAACACATCCATATATTTGTGTGTGTATATATATTCCATGCTAACAAATGATTTGCAGAGTCACTGAAGTAATTTTAGAGTGATGATCTCCATTACAAATGTGTCTATTAGACAGGCGTTAATATTCATAAGTAAATAATAAGAGGTTTTTTAATAGACATTTGATTAGGAGCTGTATTTCCCCAAGTGTCTACGTCAGGTCAACTGCTCAACTCGTGGACTGAAGGCAAAAGTCTCTCAAAGAGTCTAATTTTCTTCTGTTCCAGGACAGCTCTGAGATGTTATTGTGTGTCCTCTAACAAAGAGCTAAATGGATTAGGAGGATGCAGTCAACCGGACTTCTTTTTGTAGCACTGGGCTTTACAGAGTCTTTACCAGATCAGTGTTCTTTGTGATTCTTCAGGAGAGGGTGCCGGCCCCTAGCTTTCTGGGGCAATGCTCTTTGGCAATGTCGGGAGACATTTCCAGTTGTTACATTGGCAGCAGGGAGTGACGGCTCTGACACACAGTGAGTAGAAGCCAAGCATACGGCATGGCATCCTACAGTGCCCGGGCGGCTTCCCAAAGCAAAGGAGGATCCAGGCCAAACGTCAGAATGCAGAGTTGAGAAACCTCGGGTTGCGGAGGAAAGCGATCTGAAGCAGCTCTAGCTTCATCTCGTGCTCACAGCCTCTGCCAAAACCTTGAGGCATTTCACAGAACGTTTGGGCTCTGAGACGTGCTGCCCAGGAACCAGAACAAATAGGGTGGGGCTCCTGAGTGTAGGAGAGGTAGGAGAATCAGTGTCTATGTGATGGATTGGTGATTTCTAAGCCAATATGCATGAGGGTTGAAGATACACCCAAGAAATAGCTTAAAATATGATGACCACGTGGAGTCAGGCATTTCCATGGACATCTGGTCTACCAGGGCTGGCGGGTCCAACATTCATTCACCGGATTGCACTAAATGACTTCTAGTTACAAAATACACTCAGAGAAGAGAAGTTACCTAAGGAAAAACACTCACTTTATCACACTGAAGCGTTCACATTGCTTTGGTTACTTATTCTTTTCCACATGTGAGCAGAGTGTGCTTGGGGTTTAATTATCCCCAACTAAAAGATGAAGAAACAGACAAAAGTTGAAATGACTTTTCAAACAATCAACACCAGCAGCTAGAAAAGAGGTTAAGTAACTAACACTGGAATTCCAGGAGTGTGTGATCTCACTTCCACACTTACAGCATGCTGGAATTTGCTGATTGCTGAGGTCATACTAAATAGGAAAAAAGGAAACTGGACTTTTAGAAAAACGACGTTTTCAGAAAACCCATGACCTATTTTGTCACATTCATAGGAATGTGATTAAATTTCTTTTCTTTTCTTTTAAAGAGTTTTTTTTTTAATTTAACTTTATTTATTTTAATTTGACCACAGTGAGTGAGAGAGACAGAGAGAGAAAGTGAGAAAGCAAGTTGCCAGGTCTGGGACTCGAACCATCGTCAGCCATGTGAGAATCCAACACCCTTAACCACTATGCCACCTGCCAGCCCCAAAAGGTGATTAAATTTCTAAAAAAACAAGACCCTGGCTTTTGATAAAAAGTGGACAAATACGGAAGATTTACTCTGAGTGAAGCAAACCAAGTTATGAAGGAGAGACACTGTATGTCTCCACTTAATATATACCGACTACCCACACTCTGTGGTAGAAAGTGAAATATTAGAGAATATAGAAACATGGAAAATTATTATGGATATGGATATATGGAGATGGTGTGGGGAGAGGGTGGGGGAAGGAAGAGAGTGTGAGGAAGGACATTAAGGAGAAAAACAGAGAGGCAAAACATTTATGGGACACAGAAGTGGACTATTATGTGGACTGGTGTGAAGTGTATTCTTGTTGGAAAATTCACTTTATAAGCTAAGTGATGTGTAGTGATTTAATGTATAAAAGAAATTAAAATAAAATATATTTTAGAAATTAAAAAAAATTTTCTATAGCCAATATGTACTGTGAAATAACGTTTTAGTGAGAGGCGAAAGGTTAGTTCAATGTGGATTCGAGGGAAAAGAGTGAGTCCCTGTCACTCTTCTGTCTACTCGAGGTATTGGGTCAAAGCAGTACTAAGAAAGATGTTCTGGATGAGTTGGAGAGAATAATCCATCTTGGAATAACATCTTGGAATTCACTTTGGGGACTACAATCTAGAAAAGAGAGTCTGTGTTCACCAAACTAATCAACTGAAATAGTTTGGTGAGTAACAGTATCAGATTGATTCAGAAGTATTAGGACAACCAAACACACATTTTTTAAAAAAGAATTATTTTATTTATTTTTTGTTTGCTATAGGGCATGTGTGCTCACCAGAGAGAGACAGAGAGAGGTAAAGTGAGAATTCACCCTCAAGAGGGGCAGGTCATGCCACAATCCCTTCTCCTCCATTTTCCTCTCAGGGTTTTCAGCATGCACACACATATGCCTAGTGTGATTTTGAAGCCACCAAGTCTGGGACTCGAACTGCAGTTGGTCATGTGGGAATCCAGCACACCACATCACCATGCCACCTGCTGGCCCACTCATGCCTAATTCAATAGAAATATTTAACTCACTTTTGCTTGTTTTCATTTTCCCCCAAATCTCAGCTCTATGCTTTTCTCTGAAAGTAGCAGTCTTTTTTCTTGGCACACTCAAATGTTATTAGGTTAAATAATGAGTAATTAAATCCCATAATTACAATAACAGGGACAAGTGGCATAAACAAGTTTGGGATCAAAGCAACTGCTTTATGGTGGGCAAATAACTTGACTGGTGCATGCAGGATACATATAATCTCAAGGCTAGCATGGTTGTAACAAGAGTTTATTGTGGTAATAAATTTGCCAAAATATTTTACCGAAGAAACAAGCTTTCTTGATTAACTTGACAAGATAATTATGTGGAGATCATTTTAGAGAACTTTTACTGTGATAATAAAACTAGTCGTTTCTAATATGGGTGTTTTCTTGTTCATTTTTCCCCTAGGTTAAGAATCTTGGAAGATGGGCCGGCAGGTGGCATGGTGAATAAAGGCACTAGACTTCCACATGGCCAACTGCGGTTTGAGTCCTGGACCTGGCAGTTTGCTTTCTCTCTCTCTCTCCGTCTGGTTAAATTAAAAAAGTAAATAACAAATGAAATTAAGTAAATAAATAATTAATAATAATAATAATAATAATAATAATAAAAAGAATCCTGGAAGACATCTGAGAGTTTTAGAAATTGGACATTCTTATTGGACATTCTTGTAACTGGCTGTGATCAATTAGTTGTAAACACCACTGCACTCGAACCAGCCAGAAATTGGACATTCTTTTTTTTTTTTTTTTTTTTTTTTGAGAGGTTTTTCACTATAGGGCGCATGTGCTCGCCAGACAGAGAGAGACAGAGAGACAGAAAGTGAGAAATCACTCCCCAAGGGGGATGGCCACGCCGTGATCCTTTCTCCTCCGTTCTCCTCTTGGGATCTTGGGCACACACGCACACATGCCCGGCGTGAGTTTTAAGCCACTGGGTCCGGGACGCAAACTGCGGTCGACTACATGGGAGTCCAGCGACATAGCCATTACGCTAACTGCTGGTCCCGAGAAATTGGACATTCTTAACTTTCAACAATGTTCTTTTGATTTGACTCTAGCAGTTACTATTTAATTCATAGTAAGTTTGTCCTAAGTATGGATTGAAAGATGAGAGCTGCCCAATTTTTGTTCTGTTATTCATCTGGTTTTACTCCAAAATTGTCTGATAAAGGTTTCTAGACAGCAAGTTTCATAAATGTTGAACAAACACGATTTGATATTATAAGGGGAAAATCCTGATGCTATCTATCTGCTTACGGGGAAAAAAAAGAGAGAAAATAACTGTAGAGAATATTAAGATATGTCTAACTCATTGGACAAGAAAGTTATCCATTTGTATTTAAATTCCACATATTTTGTTGTATCTCAGGAGCCTGAGTCTTATTTTATCTAATGAAATAGGACTAGTCTCACAAACAGTTGCTGTAAAACATCAGAACAGTTTCTCTGAGGTTGTTGTCTTGAGGCTTACTGTTGGGTTTGGTGCAATACAAGTTCTCTGAGCTGGACCTGAGCCAGTGATGGGATAAAGAAAAGGGGCTTCAGACAGGTTTTTTTCCTTTTCTTTTAGTTTATTTTAAAAGAATTATTTATTTAATTTTATTTATTATTATTTTTTAATTTGACCATCAAGAGACAGAGAGAGAGGGAAAGTGAGAAAGCAAGCCTACCAGGTCTGGGACTCAAACCACAGTCAGCCATGTGGGTATCCAGCGCCCTAACTATTACGCCACCTGCTGACCCCTCTGATAGTTCTTATTTTCTTCATCTCTTATTGTGTTGCTAAAAAGAAACACAAAAACATCTGAAATATCTGACACTGGGTGATTTATAAAGAAGAAAGATTTATTAGGTTCACGATGCTGATGACTGGCAAGTCCAAGAGCATGCGTCTGGATTCTAGTGCTCTGTTACAACACAGCTGACAGAAACAGGACAGTCAGCATACACGTGCAGAAGGAGAGAGAGAAAGAGAGAGGAGAGAGAGAGAGACTTGTAGTCAGCTCTTCCTTTTCTAACAACCTGCTCTTGTGTTCCTTCCATGAACATGGGAATCCACTCTCTGTCATGATGGCATTAATTCATACATGAGAGCAATCCCCACATCATCTAAACACCCTCCTAGACCTCTCTGTTAAAGGTCTCACCATGCTCGATGCCATTACCCTGGAGACCAAGCTTTAGCACATGAGTCTTTGTGGTACAAACTATTGGATTGTTAGAAAATTCATTATGCATTTTTGCATAGAAAAACATATAAAAATTTGTCATGGCTTTTCCAAAAACCTGATATATCCAAACCCTAGCATTCTCATTTTATCAGGTTCAGATATACTCACTAACTTGATGGAGAACCCAGATGCCTAAATACAGATGATTCCAAGGACCAAGTGGAATTTTGCATCACCTAAGTTTTCAAGGAATCATAGATCCTCTGTAGATCCCAACACTGATAGCTATGAGTAGGTGAGGAGTCCAGCCAAAACTGTACATCCAGTTGGTATCCCTGGGACTTCCATAGGAGTGTTTCTGGCTAGCTTCTTCCTGAGACACCATGGTGGAATCTGAACACCATTGGAATATCTGCCTAAACGTCCTCCATGCACTTGTTTATTGACTGGGGATACTGTCACGCTATCTTCCATGGAACAGATCGGGTGAGGACAGCAGCTCACGTGGCATGCCTGATGGGAGCATGAAAACGAGCCATCAGACAGAAGAGAAGTGTCACTTCTCTTCCCAAACTCTTGTCACTCAAGCAACTAGAGGGAAGAGAACTCAAGAACACAAGTGTCTTTGGGGCTGTGAACTGTAATATTTTTGAATCCAGTAGTAACTGTTGAAAAGCCTCACATGTATGTTCACTCTATAAAATAGGTACAAGCCCTTAAGGTTAAACATTGCATTTGGTAGTTTTTTCTTTTCATCAACATAACTGTGGTTCGCTTTGCTAGTTGGTCAATATTATCAAATTGATGCTAATTCTTAGGTCTTTTCTTTTTCTTTTTCTTTTTTTTTTAGTTTTCTATAGGGCGTGTGACTCACTGAAAAAGAAAAATCAAAGAGGTACAGAGAGAGAAAGTGGGAAATCAGCCCCCAGAGGGCATGGCCATGCTGCAATCCCTTTTTCTTTATTCTTCTCCTGGGATTTTGGGCACACAGGCACAAGTGCCCAGCATGATTTCCAAACCATTGGGTCCAGGACTCAAACTGAGTAGCTGGCCATGTGGGATCCAGCCACCCTAACCTCCACCCATCTGCCGGACCCTGTCAAATGCCTCGTTGACACATGGTACCTTCATGCCCTCCATTAAGTTGTTGGGAGCACCGTTCACATTTTCTCTGCATGTCCCATTCTCACCTCTGTCTCTCTGTTGCCATTTAAAGTTGGTGCTAAGTTTCTGACCATAGACAATCTAGGAATACCTTGTTTTCACAGGAAAAAAAAAACCATCAGTGTACTGGGACAGCAGGTGGCATAGTGCATAAGGCACTAGACCTCCACGTGGCTGACTGCAGTCCAAGTACCAAACCTAGCAGCTTGAAACTCACACGAGGTGTGTGTGCATGCATGCCCCAGATCCCAAGAGGAGCATGGAGAAGAAGGGATTGCAGTGTGACCAACAGCCCTGGGGATGATTTCTTGCTTTCTGTTTGTCTTGCTTTCTGTCTCTTGGATGAGCACATGTATCCTATACCAAAAATCTCTCTCTAAAAAAAAAAAAAAGTTACTTCTTTGTAAATAATCCTCTCTCCAGTTAAACAGAATGATAAGATACGACACATGTACACACACACACACACACACACACACACACATGCGCTCAACATTTTTTCCCTTTGCTATAGGGTGTGTGTGCTCACTGGAGAAAGAGAGAAAAGGTGGAGAGGAAAGGAAGGGAGGGGAGGGAAGGAAAAGGAAGCAGATGAGAGAAGAGAAGAGAAAAACAGAGAGAAAGTGAGAAAGCATCCCCTGGGGGTGGGGAGGCAGCCATGTCCTCATCCCTTCTCCTCCATTTGCCCCTCGGGATTTTGGGCATGCACACATCCATGCCTGGAGGGGTTTTCGAACCGCCAGATCCAGGGCTTGCTTCATTCAGTTGGCCCTGTGGGATCCAGCCTCCTGATGCATCACTTCTGCTGACTCTGGAAGGTTCAACTTTTAATTGACATAAATAAAGGAAGGATGTGAGTTCTCATCCCTTCTTTGACAATTGAACTTGGAACAGTCACTTGAATTTTCTGATTTAATGCTCCCATCTGTAAAAAGGGCACTCAACTTTCATCGGTTTAATGTATTATGTATAATATTTTTTTGTTGGGTTTCATTTGACAAAAGAGATTCATAACTCAAGAGTAATAAAGATTTGAAGACAATAGAACTATTTTTATACCCAGAAAAACATTCAGCTCTGAGTTTGGGAACCTGAACAAAATGTTTAATATAGGTCAAAAGGAGAGGTCTTTATGTTTGATATTCTCTCTTTTTTCTTTTTGGAGAGATTTTCGCTATAGGGCGCGTGCGCTCGCCAGACAGACAGACAGAGACATAGAGACAGAAAGCGAGAAATCACCCCCAAGGGGGGATGGTCACGCCGCAATCCCTTCTCCTCCATTCTCCTCTCGGGATCTTGGGCACGCACGCACATGTGCCTGGCATGAGCTTTAAGCCACTGGGTCCAGGACACGAACCACGGTCAACTACGTGGGAGTCCAGCAACATAGCCATTACTCTAACTGCTGGTTCCCTGATATTCTCTGTTGAAGTCCTTATTATTTTGAAGAAGCTAGATAAATGAGGGCAACATAAGCATGTATAATTTTCACCATGAAAGACCATGTTACCATTGGTAATTGTTCATTTTTATTAAGCATGTCCGTGAGGAAAAGAGTAGTCAGCTAAATCATTCTTTGAAAGCAACTAAATGATTAATAAGAAATAAGAAACTTAGATATATATATGCTAAAACGTTAGGGCTCTCTGGACACCAGGGTGAGAAGAAGTGGCACATTACCTTGAACTCATGTAGAAATCGATTTGCATGGTGTGGTCAAAATATATTTCAGTGATGCAAGTTTTTCTTTATCTAGCATCAATGAATTTAGGGAAAGAGTGGACCTGAATGTCAGTGTAGGAACGAAAACCACATGGGATTTTGACCTCCATTCATTGGTCTGCAAAGCAGAATCATGTTTGAGGGACTCTCTTTTTTTTTATTTTTTAGGGAGATGTTTGCTATAGGGTTCCTGCTCTCGCTGGAGAGACAGAGAAACAAAGCTAGAAATCACCACCTGGGAGGATGGTCACACCACGATCCCCTCTCCTCTATTCTCCTCTCGGGATCTAGGGCATGCATGCACACGCACCTGGAGTGAGTTTTAAGCCATTGGATCTGGGTCTTGAACAACAGTAACAAATGTCGGGTCATCCCAGCTGAAATTAAGCCCCCCAAAGCATCCTTTGCAGCCTGGAGGGGACTTAGGATCATACTTGAATTCTGTGTGTCCAAAGAGGTAGACGTAAACAGAGACAGGGACTTCCAGCCAGCCAGACCCCAGGACAGGGGGCTAGAAACAGGACTGTCTTCTGGGGGGCAGAAAGAGAAATTCAAAATGATGGAATTAGCAGGTGAGCACATGGGTGAGGGAGGAGCATTTGCATTTGCTTCACTTCAGGCCAGGTCAACAGAAATGCTGGCTGTGTGTTCTCAGATCATCTGGTGGTCAAGAAAACGTGTGCATGCTTTGTTGTGCATTTTGGTGTTACAGTCCCTGCCACGTGTCTCAACTACAAATATCTAAGACCACTGCCTTCTTTCCATTCCTTCCTTATTCATTTATTTTTAAGTTTATTTATCTGCACGTGTCCAAGAGAGAGGCAAGAGAGAGACGCCCAATACAGTCTTTCGATCACCGTCTATCTCCATCTCAACTTGTTCAGGTCCCAGGCAACGGTGTCCATGCCCAGCATGCCCAGGGAGGTCTCAGGATGTGAACCTAAGACCTTTGCCACGTTAGTCCAGTTACGAGATTACTGCACCACTGTCTGGCCCCACATCAGTTTGTACTTTTTTAATGTGATGTTTTTCTGACCCAGGGAGCAGTATCAAGGCCCTCTGGAAATACATGAAATCCCTAAGTCTTGATTTAACTCTCACAATTCTGGAAACCCTGTACCAAAAAGCAAAGACAACTGAGTTCTGAGAGTCCCATTGGCAAGTGTAGGCTGTTATTTTCGGGTTAGTATTTTCTTTCCATAAATAAATAAATAAACAGAATCTTATCCAAGGCAGTTTTGTTTGCAAACAACAGAAAACGTCTAACACAAGCACAACAAAATGCACAGAATTTATTACAAGGATACTATGGTATCTTTCAGGAACCCAAGGGAGCGTGTCTAGCTGGGCCTCTGGAGAGTCAGAGCCAAGTGCAGCGAAGATATTAGAGACAAGTGTTAGCTCTCTCTTCCTCTCCCTACAGGGTACCGAAGCGGGGGAGCGTACTTCGGTGAAAAATGATGTGTTGGCTCTTACACATTTTCCCAGGCTGTCCAATTCTAGCATTTTTCATTCTAAGTCTTCCTACATTGATGTATACACCCTCTGTCTTGTTTAGCAGACTTTCAATGATTCTCCCTCCCCCAAAAATCATCAGTCTTTCTTCCACTTTCTTTCTGTCTTTTTTGTTGTAAATTTTTGCCATAGGGCAGTGCACTCATAGGAGAGAGACAGAAAGAAAGAAAGTGAGAAATCCCTCTCTGATGGCCACAGCACAATCCCTTCTCCATTCTTCTCTCAGATTTTGAGCACGCACATGTGCCCAGCATAAGGTTCAAGTTACTGGGCCCAAGACTCAAACCATGATCGGCCATGTGGGAGTCTAGCACCTAAACCACTATGCCAACCTTCTGGCGTGTGTGTGTGTGTGTGTGTGTGTGTGTGTGTGTGTGTGTGTGCATTTCTTCCCCCTTCCCCACCCTTTAAGCCAGTTATAATATCTGTCTGTCTCACTGATTCATGAGTAAAATACAATCCTTAACCTTTTCAAAAAAAACAAATTTGTATAAAGATCATGCTTTTTACTTTCTTCTTAAAATCATCTTTCTTCTTGCATGGTGGTATAGTGTACTAGTGAACCATGATGGTCTGCAGAGCTGAGCCATGGGAAAAGGTTCTGGGTGTGTGTCTGGAGGCCTCCCTGAGGACACTGGTCACACAGCCAGCTCTGCTGCAAGACTGTCTGAGGCAGAAGGTGGGTGGTGGTGTCAAGACCTTGTGGAGAGGGTGCCGTCTCTCTTGCTCATAGAAGAAATAAAAAAACTTTAAACAAATCATCTTTCCACTGTGTTGCGTTTGCTGATTCTGAACTAGAACACGACCACATCTATCCAGGCTGATTTTGCATCACCTTGCACCAAACAAATAGTGCCTCTACGTCTCAATCCTAAATTCCTGATGGAGAAAAATATGTCTGAATGGGTGTAGCTGGTTTCATTCTGCCTTTGCTACAAGGAGGTTTGTCCTTTGGGGGTTACGTATTAATGTGTTTCTCGGTGGATGGGAATGGTCCTTGGGAGGAGCAAACATTCCAATAAAACATGAATGCTTCAAAATCAAGGGGCTGAAAAATAACTGATATGTACGACCAGCAGATGGTGTAGTGGTTATGTCGCTTGCTCCCACGTAGTTGACTGCAGTTCGAGTCCTGAACCCGGCGCCTTAAAACTCACACTGGGTGCATGCATGTGCATGCCCTAGATCCCAAGAGGAGAATGGAGGAGAAGGTGTGGCCATCTCCCCCGGGGGGTGATTTCTTGCTTTCTGTCTCTCTGTCTCTCTCTGCCTAGCACATGCACATACCATATAGCAAAAAATCTCTCTCAAAAACAAAAACAAAAATGAACACAAAAAAATAACTCATCCGTGCCTTAACCATGGGAACCAAATAAGACCCAAAGTAGGGAACAACAGGAAACATTCGTTCCTCTCACCAAATTTTATTAAATTAAGTCTATGATGCAAACCCGTTGCTAGTCTTTAGTATGTACCAAAGGACTATGGAATTACATGACTCATGCAATTCCAGGGTGCATAAAGCATTGCAGATAAATAAATGTCCATGCAAGTCCAGAAGAAGATAAAATTACTTCCTCATCAGTGGATTTAAATAAAGTTTTGTGGTATAAATAATTGTCCTCCCACGGTTTGTATTTTGGAATGTGGTCTCCACTGTAGAGGCATTGAGCAGCATTAGCTCCTGGGGACCAAAGTTCAACACATGAACCTTTTTTTTTTTTTTTTCAGAGAGATTTTTGCTACAGGGCACATGCACTCACTGGAGAGGCAGAAAGAAAGAAATCACCCCCCAGGGAGTGACCATGCCGCAATCCCTCCTCCTCCATTCTCCTCTATGGATCTTGGGCATGCATGCACATGCACCGATTGTGACTTTTAAGGCACCGGATTTGGGACTTGAACCGCAGTCAATTACATGGTAGTCTAGCAGCAAAACCATTACACCATCCACTGGTCTCAATGCATGAACCTTTGAAAGGTGAGGTGTAGTGATGGTGATTGGATCATGGCGGCATTACCTTCACAAATAAATTAACGTTGCCTTTGAGAGACTCGAGTAAGCTCTCATCTCAGGAGAAGGGGTTAGTTTCCCCAAGAGTGGGTTGTTATAAAAGGAAGATGGCTGCCCCCAGGGATCACTTTCTCTTTGCATGAGCATGCCACTCTCTCTGTGTCTGTCCGCCATGTTGTGATGCAGCAGCAGATGCTGGTTTCATGCCAGCCTCATGCCTTTGACCTTTCCAGCCACCCAAGTTGTAAGGCAAATAAATCTCGATATGAGTCTCAGGTGTTTCTGTTAGCAGCACAGTGGAGAACTAAGCCAACCTTCAATAAAGGGCTGGATTGGAACACGTGCCACAGGCTGTCACATGGGAGAGCTGGGGCAAGGGTTGGACGGATTCCATAAATCCACAATAACAGACCAACCTAAGAAAAGGTTAGAAGCAAGAAATTATTGGGTTGGAATGAGGTAGTGGCAGTGGTATGACCATGCTGATGACATTGATCAAACTGGGCAAAGGGATATTCCTGCCTGCAAGGATGAACTGAGTTGCCTGCTCTAAAGCAAAGCACAACCCCTCTGAGGACTCCCAACTGAGCTTTGAGAATGGACTTTCTCAACCACCTCAATCAAGGGTGTAAATATCAGAACCAAACTCCAGTTAATATGAGCAATTACGTTTCTTACAAGAACACAGGAGAGCCTCATTGCAGCAAAGGGAAGCTGTCCATCTTAAAAGACATGACAGTTGTCAGACACAGTTGATCATCTACACATGCTTTCCCTCAGAGCCAAGGATGCAACATATTAGAGTCACTCCACCTTTTGAGCTCTTTTTTTTAATTTAAGGTTTGTTTATTTTTTCTGAGAGATAGAGAGCAAGAAAGACTTGCGATCCACCTGCAGCCTTCAACTCATGTCAGATCATGTGCAAGTGTATGCCTGGCTTACTCAGGAAGGTCTTTGGACTTGAACCTATGACTTTCCCATATGGCCCTGCCCACAGAGTATTGCATTTTAACATTGTACCACCATCTGGCCCAAATTAATGATCTCAACTTGAATATTTCATATGGATTACAAAGTGGATGGAAGTAAATTTCAGGAGAAACATATTTGAGACTTCTTCTATCTGCAGAACCATATTCTTTAAACTACAGGGGTTCTTTCACTTAGAATTTGCTAGGATAAGACTGATTTCCCATTTCTACTGGCTATTATTTTTTCCCTCTTGACATTACAAAACAATCTGTTGTTTATTTATTCCACTACAATTCTCGAATTGAAGTATCTGTATGAGAGCCTTCTTGCCAACCCGGGAGACGATGTGATTGCCGTGTTTGCAAGGAGGCATCTTAACAGGAAATCTGAATCCTGAGAGCATGGGAGATTGAAAAGTGCCCTGGCAGAAGAAAACCTTCAAGCCAAATTTCAGTTATTTATTGGAAAGACGAGAAACAATAAATAGAATTCACAGGTAGATGTAGCACCAGCACGCAACTCTCCCAAGATAAGCCAGGAAAAGCAAAGACAAGAGTATTTGAATTTAAATTAACCTCTCTAATCCATAGCCACATGGTGTGGGGATTAATGATGAATAAAATAGGAGGGAGGAGGAGAACAGACAAGACTCAAAGATAAGCCACAAATCATGATCTGAGGCACAATCAGTGGGTGGAGAGGGAAATGAAAAACTCGGACAGAGTCAATTTCTGACTTGATCATGTTCTGCATGCATGCGGCTATCAGTCATTTTGAAATATACACGGTCCCCAACTCTCTATTCATCGGGAGCAAGGCGTATGGAAGCTGGAAGACTGTGGAAATGAAGAAATGGTCTACTTTTTGTTTTTTGTTTTTTTTTTTTCTTTCACAAAATCAATACAGTATTTCATTGCTTTTTTCTTTCTTATGTACACCCATTTCCTCTTCCAATACATACTTTCTAAAATAATTTTATTGTAATTTTGGATTTACTCACAATCATTGTACTTCTTGGTGCGATAGAATGTGGTTTTTTGAAGCATGTATGCAATGGGTAATGATGAAATCAAGGAAATAAACATATTTACCCTTTCCAACATTACTTTATGTTATTCACATTCAAAATTCACTCAACTGTGCTTTTGCAAATATATATTAAGTGGTCACCAAACTGCTTCATGCTATTGTGCTACATTATTCTGTAAATGCATATTTTAATACACATTTTCTTTTTTAAAAACAAATCACTTTTTAAAAAATTTTTAGAACTATTTAATTAATTTTCTTCATTATTATTTTTCAATTTTACCAAAGAGAAACAGAAAGAGAGAGAGAGAGGAAGAAAGGGACAGTGAGAAAGCAAGCTGCCAGGTCTGGGACTTGCACCACAGTCAGCCATGTGGGAGTCCAGTGCCTTAATCACCACACCACCTGCTGGCCTCAATACCTATTTTCTTAAGACAAATGAAAATCTTTTATAGTGGTGAGTCTAAAAGAAAAAAACAATGAAACAAATCAGAAAGGAAAGTCTCTGTTTTCTCATTCTTTTATTTTGGAAGGTAAAAGAATCCAGAAGACTGCCAGGGTCTTAAACAACTTGTGAACATTAAAGGGAGTCTCCAACGTTGAATTAATTGAAAACACCCTGGGTACTGAATCTCATAAAACTGTCAAATGGAGATGAAGACAAATACAATGGAAATAATTCATGTTTATTACAATCTTGTAACCTCATATTTACCGCCTCGTATACCCACTTAATATCCACATATTTGTTGTTTGATTTATCATTTACATCACCCTTTGAAGATGCCAACACAACTCTTGCCATTTTTCAGGATATACATCCATTACCAGATTCCACATCTCTCCTCTAAGGAGCCACCCTCTGTGTGCTGATAAATACGTATAGAGGCCAACATTTAATATTTTCGAAATTTTAAAATTTTAACATTATTTTTTTTCTCCAAAAGGAGTGTGCACTCTCCAGAGAGAGACAGAGAAACAAAGGGAAAGTGAGAAAGCACCCTCCATGGGGAATGGTCACACTGCAGTCCCTTCTTCTCCATTTCTCTCTCCTTTTAGGAATGTGGGCACACACACATGCATCTGATGGGTCCAGGACTCGAACCATGCAGTAGGGCATGTGGGAGACAGCCACCCAAACCACCACAGCACTGGCTGGTCCCTCCTGTATATATATATACTTCATATAGGCTCACCAGTTGTTTCTATTTTGCCCCATTTTTTTCCTCTCCCTTTTTTCTCTATTTTTTCTTGTGCATTGGAAATTAAATTATGTATTGTGATCTTTCATGATGACATATTTTGGTGTACGTTTACCTTTTTTGTTTGTTTGCTATAGGGTAAATGAGCTTGCTGTAGAGAGACAGGGGGTGGGAAGGGTGTAACCCCCCCAAGGGGGATGGCTACGTTCCAATTCCTTCCCCTCCATTTTCCTCTCAGGATTTTGGGCCCATACTCACATGAGCCCAGCATGTTTTCCAAGTTGCCAGGTCTGGGACTCCAATCACAGTCAGCCATGTGGGATCCAGTCACTTAAAGGACCACACTTGGCTGGTCCTTGTATGTTTCTTAAGAAGAACAAAGATGGGATCAACAGATAGCATAATGGTAACGTTGCTGTACTCCCATGTTGTGAACTGTGGTTAGAGTCCTGGACCCAGTGGCATAAAACTCATTCCGGGTGCGTGTGCGTGCGTGCCCAAGATCCCGAGAGGAGCATGGAGGAGAAGGGATTGCAGCATGGCCACCCCCTGGGGGGGAGATTTCTCACTTTCTGTCTCTCTGTCTCTCCAGGGAGTGCATGTGCTCTACGCCAACCTCTCGAAAAGAAAAGAAAAGAAAAGAAAAGAAAAGAAAAGAAAAGAAAAGAAAAGAAAATTGACCTGACTTAGGTCACCTCTAAGGTTTTAAGTCCTGTGATAAATATAACCCAAATACTCTATTATGAAAGTGTGACAAAAGGCACATACTTTAGAGCTTAAAGTATCCATTATTTAGGTTGCAGTGGACGTGAAACTGTAATGTCTTAGCCCTCAAACACTGACTTCTTATTTATTCAGTTATTTATTTATTTATTAAGAGGTTTTTGCCTTAGGATACATATGCTCGTCAGGCAGAGAGAGAGAGAAAGAGAGTGAGAGGGAAAAGGAGAGATCACCCTCTAGAGGGGATGGCCATGCCACAGTCCCTTCTTCTCTGTTCTCCTCCAGAGGTCTTGGGAACGCACACACACATGCCCGGCATGATTTTCGAGTTACTGGGTCTGGGACTTGAACTACAGTTGGCCATGTGGGAGTCCAATGACATAACTGTTATACTATCTGCTGGCCCTGAACACTGACTTTTTAAGGAGTAATTTACATTTTTTTTGGAGAGGTTTTTGCCATAGGTAACGTGCACTCGCCAGACAGAAAAGACAGAGAGACAGAAAGCAAGAAATCACCCCCCAGGGGGGATGGCCACGCCGCAATCTTTTCTCCTCCATTCTCCTCTCGGGATCTTGGGCATGCACGCACATGCGCACGCACACGCACCCGGCATGAGTTTTAAGCCACCAGGTCCAGGACTCGACTACGTGGGAGTCCAGCAACATCGCTATTACTCTAACTGCTGGTCCCAGGAGTAATTTACATTTTTAGATATAGTCTCACCTTAGATCAAGACAGAAAACTCAGGTACCTCCAGTCTCTGGACTCAGAGCGTGACAGAAACCCATCCCAGAAATAGCTACCTGAAGACTGTTCTCTGGGTAGGAGGGGTGGCTAGTTTGCTTGCATGAAGCCTGCTGTGCTATTAGATTTTCACTGTTAAACTAGCACGCATAGTCTACGCCGTGGATTAAACTCTCCTCAACTATCTTTTTGTTTTTTTCCCCCAAAACTCATGATATACAAGGCTAATGTTAAGATTCTATAGATAAGCCAAGATAACCCGAAAGACCTCATTGCATCTCTCCTAGTGCACAACTATTACATGACACATTCTATGGGCTTCGAGAATTGGTAGCCCAGAAAGTTCCCATTTCCTTCCCAGTTGAGTCTTGCAGAGAAAAGTTTCATAAGACCTACAGAGTCCCTGAGGAAGGGTGAGAAATTTCCAGGAGAGACCGTCCTAGGAAGACAAATCAATTCAACAAACATTTATTGAATGTCATCTTAGTCGTTTAACAGAAATTTTAGCCCTGTGTAGGATGTGGGGTGAGGGATATATTCCAAAAAGGAAAAGAAAAAAAAAAAAGGAGGTAGTGGATGTCATTAAGTTCATGAGAGATTGTAGAGAGCCTTGGTAAAAAGCTAGAATCTTATTATAAATTCAATGAAGATCCACTATAGAAATAAGACACACAGACAGTAATCCATATATGCGCCACGCTTAAACATCTATCTCAAAAAAATCCCTTAAAAAAACAGTGTAAAAGCAACAGAGAAAGGAATGAAGCAAGAAGCTTGGAAGAGGAAATTCCTAGACTATGAGTCGATTGGAAGACGAACATAAACATTCATAGCAGGATATATCAGTGTTGGTAAGACCAAGGACAAGGAGGCAAAGGAGACAAGATGATGGAGTAGGAGATTTTAATCTTAACCTTGATGAGAGGAAGCGGGGGACAAGTGGTGTCAGAAATGTCCGTGTTTCTGTTCTTGCTCTGCAAATATTGAAGAGCAATGTTTGGCTGTGGAAAGTGAGCAGGGGAGAGAAAGAAGGTGTTTGGGGGTACAAGAAAGTAAACACAAAGAGGTCTGGAATGTTTTTCCTTTCTCTTTCTTTTTTACATTGCCAGAGGGTACACATGTTCAAAAGAGAGGGAGGAGAGAGAGAGAGAGAGAAAGCATCACCCAGTGGGGCGTGGTCATGCCTCAGTCCCTTCTCCATTTCTCCATCTCTAACATCATCTATGCCTTCATTAAATTGTTTTTTTTTTTTTTATTATTTTAAATTTGGTACAAGGCATGTGTACTCACCAGACAGACACAGAGAGAGGGGAAGTGAGAAAGCCCCTCTCATACACACCCTGGGAGGTGGGGAGATGGCTACACCGCACTCCTTTCTCCTCCACTCTTTTCTTGAAATCCCAGGCACACTCCACCCAGTGCTTTTCAAGCTGGGAGTCTAAGACTTGCATGATGTAGTTGGCCATATGGGACCCAGCTGCTTTAACATCACACCACTGGCTGGCCCCGCCTTTATTTGATTTTTTTAATCATTATTTAATTCATTAAGTAAGTACTTAATTATTAGTATTGTTGTTTTTAATTCGATGAGAGAGAGAGTGAAGAGGAGTGGGGAACCAAGTTGCCAGGTGCAGACTAGAACCATGGTCAGCCATGTGGGAGTCTAGTGCCTTAACCACCAAGAACTCTTTCTTAAAAATTTATTTATTTCTTCTACGAGAGGTAGAGAGTCACCCCCATAAGGTCATCCATCTGCAACTCGCCCCAAGTCTCAGGTAGCCTGGGTCATGGGCATGTGTATGCACACCCAGCGTGTACGAGGAGGACTCAGGATCTGAACCCAGCACCTTTCTCACGTGAGCCCAGTCATATTACCCTTATGCTGCCACCTGCTGCCTCCACAGTTAAGGACTCCTGTGATCATGTTGTGCCTCCCTGGATAACCAAGGCTAATCTTCCTGTCTGGAGGTTGATGGATTAATAACCTTCAGTGCATCTGCAAGGTCCCTCTTGCCAGGTGAGGTAACGGGTGAGTCCCTGGGATGGAGAAATGGACACTTTCTGGAAGTCGTGGTTCTGCGCACCACAGATTTCTTTTTATTTTTAAAGAATTATTTATTTTTAATTTTATTTATTCATTTGCTTATTTTATTTTGACCAGAGAGAGACACAGAGAGCGAGAGAAAGTGAGAAAGTAAGCCACTAGGTCCAGGACTTGAACCATGGTCGGCCATGTGGGAGTGTCCAGCGCCCTAACCGCCACGCCACCTGTGGGTCCCCTGCACCACAGATTCCCACTCCAGTACTGGCGTTCCCAAGATGCAGTATTTTAGGTGCATCCTTACATGGCCTGCATTGGCCAAAGGGTGAAATAATAGCAGTTATATCAATGGGATGTTTGAAAGATTAAACAGGTTACTTAACTTGTATGGCAGGGCATGCTTTAGTCCTCAGTAAGTGCTAGCTGTTTTGTTTTGTTTTCTTGAGAGGGAGATTTCTGCTATAAGGCACGTGTGCTCGCTGGAGAGACAGAGAGACAGAAAGTGAGAAACCACCCCCCCAGGGGAGATGGCCACGCCACAATCCCTTCTCCTCCATTCTCCTCTCAGGATCTTGGGCATGCACGTACATGTGCCCGGCGTGAGTTTAAGTCACCAGGTCCGGGACTCAAACCATGGTCAACTACGTGAGAGTTCAGTGATGTAATCATTTCGCCAACTGCTGGTCCCTAGCTATTATTTTAAATGGAAAATATAAATGCTATCCAGATGGAATCCACCCAAGTGGGCACCAATAAGCAAATGGGAAAAGAAAACGTGATACACACACAGGCAAAGGAGTAGCCATTTACAAAAAAATGAAATCTTGTCATTTGCGTTGAAGTGGGCAAGCCTGGAAAATATTAAGATGACGTGAAATAAGCCAGGTGCAGAATGAGAAATGCCACCTATTCTTGCTTACATGTGAATTTGGGAAAGTAAAGCAAATAAAAAATGATTTCATGAACGTGGAGGTTTGGAGAATGACTCTTACAGGCTGGGAGTCGAGGGAAGAGAGGATAGAGAGATATTCGTTGAAGGAAACAAAATTATGCAGAGGTAAGAGGAACGACGCCCAGTGTTCTAAACTATGGTGGGGAGAATACAGTGAACCACCATCTATCTGTCTCAGAGTAACTCAGAAAATGTGTTGGGATGTTCCCAACACAAAGTAATGACAAATGGCTGAGACGAGGGATTCACCACTCGCCCCGATTTAATCAGTACCTATTGTACTCTTGCACTGAAAAATCACATTGCATGCACACATGCGTACAATATTGTAAGTCCAAATAAAGTTTTATTGCAACACACACACACACACACACACACAAAAGAGCATCGGAATACAAGGTGGAGACTAAACATCAAACTGGGTGACAAAAACAGAAGCCATTTTCTCCCGTGTGGGAGTTTAGTTGTCCGGCAAGTAAATATGATTGTATCCCATAAAGATGAGCGTTAATGAAGCAACATGCATAGTGCCCAGGAGGGTTCCCTCCTTGCAAGACCGGCTTCTCTTCCATCTCCCTGCAGAGAAAAGGCTAAAGCAGGTCTGATGGAGAAGGAGCGGATGAAGATACACCGACTCCTTCACACGGCTCTCTGCAGACTTTTATCCAGAGTGAACTGCGAGTGTGAGACACCCATTGAAGGTTTCCGTGACCAAAACCCGACGAAGCAGAAAGTAGAGGTCTTTCTCAAGTTACCAATGTAACCTGTCACCAGCGAAGGTTTTCAGAGATCTGCTAAAGAGATTTTAGAAAGGCGTTGACCATTCTGCTGAGGCATTAACTCACCCTGCACGAGTTTTCTTTTTTTTTAATTTAATTTTGTTATTATTCTTTATTTTTTAACTTGACCAAAGATACAAAGAGAGAGAGAACGAGAGAAGGAAAGAGTGAGAAAGCAAGCCGCCAGGTCCGAGACTCGAACCGCGATAGGCCACGTGAGAGTCCAGCGCCCTTAACCTCCACACCACCTGCTGGCCTCATTCCTGCCTGAGTTTTCACAGATTTACCTAGATCTTATGACTTTGCTTGAATTTTCTTCTCTCCTCACTTAGAAAATATCTGCTTCATTTCGTCTGTGGAAGGTCTGCCTCAAGGAGACATGAATTTTTTATACTTGTCCAAAGAAGCGTTGAATGTCCTTAGAACAAAGACAGTGAACAAATTGCCTTCTTTTTTCCTCTTCTTTTTTTGGTGCAGAGTATCAACCATGCTTGTTCAGAACCCAGAAGGAAGACGCCGCGGGAAAATGAGGGCAGCAAAGGCCACGGGAAGCGTTCCGTAAGCTTCGGAGGGGGATTTAAAGTTCTCTACACTATGGAACTACCAAAAATAAAATAAAAGGGAGGCATCTGTATTAGAATTTCCTCTTCATTTCTGTGACTTCCATTAGCTAAAGTGCTGAGAAAAAGATATTGGTTCTGTGTACAGAGAGTATTGGGAAGATAAACCTCTTCCACTACATACAAAGATCGTCAGACTGGAAACTAAGAACTTCTTGAGGAGATTTGAGAAAAATGCAGCTTTCAAATTGCAAAAGATATATAGAGAGAGGGGGAGGGAGAGAGAGAGACAAAGAGACAGGGAAATTTATGCCATAAATTATTATTTTTTAAATTATTACTTTACTTAACTTTATATTATTTATTATTATTATTATTATTATTATTATTATTATAAAATTTGACGAGAGAGGGGCAGAGGGACAGAGAGAGAGGAAAAGTGAGAAGGCAAGCCACCAGGTCCGAGATTCAAACTGCAGTCGGCCATGAGACTGTCCAGTGTCCTTAATCACCTCACCACCTGCTGGCCCCATGTCATAAATTACTATAATCACATATATGATGTTATAAATTGGATAATTTACATAACAATACCTATATAATATCACATAAATTGTATAATTGTTACATAAAAATGCATATAAAACATTATAATGCTTTGCGTTATAATGAGATGTTATATGTATAGTTACTTTACATGTGCATGTGTGTATGCCTACATATATGTACACACTACTTGGGTATTTCTACATTAAGAAAGCAATTTTATTTATTTATTTTTTTTGGAGAGCGTTTTGCTATAGGGTGCATGCACTAGCCAGAAAGAGAGAGACAGAGAGACAGAAAGCGAGAAATCACCCCCCGGGGGGATGGCCACGCCGCAATCCCTTCTCCTCCATTCTCCTCTCAGGATCTTGACCACACACGCACACATAACCAGCATGAGTTTAAGCCACTGGGTCCGGGACTCAAACTGTGGTTGACTACATGGGAGTCCACCGACATAGCCATTACGCCAAATGCTGGTCCCAAGAAAGCAATGCATTTTTCAATTTTTGTTAACTACTTGCGATAACCCAGGGTCTAAATGCATACTCGGTAAAACCACTTATATACTATTTATATAAACTCTAACTGTCCAGAAATGGGCTATTAAGGAAATTAACATTTTCCTATTTCAACGCTGCGTCTTTACATTCTGAGTCAACCACAAAAGGTACTGGGATCTTCCGTGAAACTAAACTAAGATTCGGACCTTCTGGGTCCACACGCAGTACCTTTTTCTATTTTCTGCACAGAAGGCATCACGTACATAGAAAAGTCTTGCATCTGTTGATCTCGTCATCTCTGCAAACTGTATGCAATCAGTAATTCTGTTTTTGTTTCTCTGTCTCTGTTGGGTGGGCAGCCCAAGATCACACAGGACAGGGTGGACTCTCGAGCAGAGGGACAGGTGGGTTGTATGGTACCCCCTGGGATGTTCCACTTCTACCCAGCCTTTGGGGAGAATAGGGGATGCTAGTCTCACACATGTTATCGCCAAGAAATCAGGCAGACACTCACTGTGACACCCTGTGGATGCCCATATGTCTGTCTGCCGTTCTAACAGGAGAGACAGCGAGTATCCACTCTCAGTTCCTTTAGAAACAGCCCTCACTGGAAATGGTATTCTCTGTTGAGTTACCTGCCAGGGAGCAGAGGTCTGGCCTGGCCTTCCAAAGCTGCAATTCAGAGCAGAAGGTACCAAGCTGAGACAGTTGTCTTTCTTTTATTTACACTGAAATTCCATCTATAGAGGTCTTGAAGAGAAGAGTGTAACCTCCATGCAAGAAGTATAAACTGTAACATGCCTCATTATAAATATTAAGTTTGCCCTTTGGGGTGGAATTAGCTATTTTTTATTGTTATTGTTTTTGTTTGTTTGTTTAGTTTTGTTACAGGGATGAGCACTTGCCAGACAGAGAGAGAAAGGAAAAATGAAAAATCACTCCCCCAGGGCAATGGCCACACTACAATTTCTTTTCCTCTATTCTCCTCTTGGGATTTTAGGCACACACTTGCACCTGGAATGATTTTCAAGCCACCAGATCTGGGATTAGAACAATGCAGCCGGCCATGTGAAACTCAGCACCTTATCCTCCATTCCGCTTGTTGCCCCATTAAATTAATTTTTTTGATGCAGAATTTATTGTGGGCCCATGTGGAAGAAAGTTTAAGCAAAAGCAAAAGATGAACAGTGACTGTCTTGTATTATCATTCTCTTCAACATTTATTTGATTTTATACATTCTTCCCCCATAGCAGGCAAACCATTTCATTTTTATTCCTTCTATTGTTCTGAAGAGGCATGAAAAACTCTATCATCTCTTTTCTCCTTTTTCAGATTTTTCTTTGAGCCAAGAAAGACAAAATTACTGTCCCTGAAGTATAATTTCCCCCCTTCTTCCTCTTCCTCCTCCTCGCCTCCTTCTCTTTCTTCATTTTCATTTTAGGATTTCCTTTTCCCCCTATTTTTTCCCCATCTGAATCTGCCCTCTCTGAAAACATATGGGGAATTTAACTTTTGTTAGTAGTTAGTGAACTGACTTTAGAACCGTTCATTCTGTGTTTTAAGGCTTACTGGTTTTTATCAAGATGACAGCATGCATTTATGCACCCATACGTGCTGTTATAACTGTATGTATTTCATGTCCATCGGTAAGGGAAGCTCCTTAAAGATGCTCAATTTCACAGCCAGCAGGTGGCATAGTGGTTGTGGCTCTGGACTCCCACATGGCCAACCGTGGTTTGAGTCCTGGAACTGGCGGCTTGAAACTCACGCCGGGTGCATGTGCGTGTGTGCCCAAAATCCCAGAAAGAGAATAGAGAAGGGATTGTGGTGTGGTCATCCCCCTGGGGGGGGTGGTGAGTTCTCACTTTCCTTCTCACTGTCTCTCGCTCTCTGTCTCTCAGAGAGAACACACCCTATAGTAAAATTCTCTTAAAAAATGCAACAAAAAAATAGAGAGAGGACAATTTCTTAGTGGAAAGAAGATGAGAACTGATACTCCATCCAGGCACTGCTCCTTTTCCTCTCACAGTTATGACATCCTTACAGTCCACAGAAGTGGCCTCTGGAGTCAGAATTCCCATGTCGAACGCCCCTTCTGAGAAACTATATCTCCACAAGTCACGTTTTGTCGCTGCCTAAAACGTGCATGCAATCGATCTCTTTCTCCCCCTATTACCAAGACGACTGGCAGGGTCAAGAGAAAACACACAAAATTTCAGCTTGATGGGAGGAATCTTCTAAGAGATGTGGTTTCCAACTAAACGGTAGGTTAATACGGTGACACGGTATCGTGTACTTGAAAACAGCAAACAGGAGTTAAGTGCGCTCTCCACAAAATGAAAAGCACTCGAGGGAATGGATGTGATTGGCTGACTCTAGCTAGTCTGCAACGTGTACACCCTTGAAAACATCCTGTTGTACACTTTAAAGATACACGGTGTCTTTCATTGTTTTTGTTTCTCTCTCTTTCTCTCTCTCTGTGTCTCTTTCTTTTTTTTGTTTGGCTGCAGGGCAGGAGAGAGAGAGCGGGGGAAGCAAGAAACCCCTCCCAGGAGGGTTTTCTCCTCCATTCTCCTATTAAGAGGTGGGGCACGCACACACAGGTGCCCCGATGTCTTTTTCAAGCCTCTGAGTCTGTGATTTGCACTATCTCATGGGCCTTGGGGGATCCAGCTGCTTAACCACTGCACCACTGGCTTGCCCCAACATAAATGATTTTCAAAAGCTTATTTAACTGTTTTCACAAGCAAAAGAGTATGAGAGAGAATGTGAGAGACAGGCGTCTTTGACACTGCAATGTCCTTCCTCCCACCCTCCAGCTAGTTAGAATCTTGGGCATACATGCACCTGCTGTGTTTCAGGTTGGCTAGGAATTCAAACCAGTGGTCGGCCATGTGGCTTCCAGCATTGCAGATCAGTACGCTACTGCTATGCCAGTGCAGCTGGGAGATATATATATATAATTTTTATTTGTCAATTAAAAAGACAAATAAAAATAAATAAATAAGCTTTTTTTAAGAGAGAGAGAGATTTGCCACAGGGTATGCGTGCTCACCAGAGAGACAGAGAGATAGTGAGAAATCATCCCCCAGTTGGGACAGCCACACCACAGTCCCTTCTCCTCCACTCTCTTCTCGGGATCTTGGGCATGCACACACACACACACACACACACACACACACGCCTGGCATGAGTTTTAAGCCACCAGATCCAGGATTTGAACTGCAGTCGACTACATGGGAGTCCAGTGATGTAACCATTACACCATCTGCTAGTCCCTATAAGCTATCTTTTAAAAAGAGACCATACAGAGCCAGCAGGTGGCATGAAGATTAAGGTGACTGGCACTGGTCCGGGACTCGAAACACAGTCGGCCATGTGAGAGTCATGTGAGAATTCAGGGACGTAACTGCTACACCATCTGCTGGCCCCCATTATTTTTCATTTTGACTTCTATTTAGGAAATGGTTCTTTGACCTGTTGACTCTCAGGCGGTACTTCCAAATATTTTACTCATAATTCATTCTCTCACTTGCTCCCTTTTTGTCTTCTCCCCACCCTTTTCTCCTCACCCCTTTTTCTCTTTTTCTTTTCTTTTCTTTCTTTCTTTCTTTCTTTCTTTCTTTCTTTCTTTCTTTCTTTCTTTCTTTCTTTCTTTCTTTCTCTCTCTCTCTCTCTCTCTCTCTCTCTCTCTCTTTCTTTCTTTCTTTCTTTCTCTTCCTCTCTCTCTTCCTTTCTTTTTCTTTGTTTCTTCTTTCTTTTTCTCTCTCTTTCTTGCTTTCTCTTTCTTTCTTTTTTCTTTTCTTTTTTTTTCTATTTTACCAACCCAATGGTACATGCCAGTATGCCTAATTAGTTAATATCAGAAGACTGACTGTGTCTCTATCAGGAAGTCTAAGTGTTATGTTTAAGCAGATTCTGTTTCTGCTAATGAGCATACAGTAAACATCACTTCATTTGCAAGTTCATACCCTCCTTCACACGTAAAGAATAACATGGCTTTGTCATATTGAGCTATTTCTCACAGTTGGAGTTCCTAGGTTTTTTTTCTTTTTTTTGAAGTGTTAAGATAGATAAAAAGACACAGAATTACAATGTAAGGTGATTTTCCTATTACCTTTATGAGTCAGTATAAGCCTGAAGCAAATTAAGCTTCATCAGAGATCTTTAAAACTACATCTCATTGTATATAACATGGCTCATTATAAAATATCGGTTATGCATAAGAGCTTCTATGCATATTTATAGGCATCAATATGTAAGAGCTTTGCACCCAAAATAGCAACATTTAGACGACATTGAAAGCATGTAGTTTCTTAGAAGTGGAAGTATTTCAATAAGAGAAACACTCTATTAACTATTCTATCATCAATGAATATTCGACATTAATTTCACCTAGGATAGCAACATTTAAGAATGTTCCCAGCCGTGATGCTTCAATATTTAAAATGAGCTTTTCTCAATGTATAGTGCTAACAGAAAAGGCAATTCACCTAAATGATGACTTCCTTGAACTGATTCAACGCAGCCCGTCTGGCAAAGAATAGAACTAATCTACTTTAAACGGAAATGTGAGCATTATTTGGATCACAGACTAGTGGGTGATGGGCTGGCTTGATTCTACATTCAGTTCCAAGCACAGTAGAGCTGGCCTATGGACTGCTAATTGAGTGTTTCATTCCATACGGGAGGGAGGGAAGGGGCGCGCTCACTCTCGCGGTAGAAGATTCCAATCCTGTCATTATGTCTAGTGATATTAATTACGGAGTCTGCCCTACCTCCTACGAGGAGCTCATTAAAAGACACGCACGCTGTCGCTGACAGCAGCGTTGTGCAATTTGGCTTTCCATACTGGGATTCTCCATTCCTTACGACATGGGTGGCTGAGTTGAGAAAACCATGAGCTGGTGGTCCACAGCTTGGCAAGGGGCAGGGAGGTGTACCTCACGGTGGCACGGCAGTAAAGCGTGATGCCCTGCGAGGTAGTGCTACATGGCAAGGTTGCGTGTTCAAATCCAGAGACCTGCACAAGTGCCCATGATCCAGAGGGTGGACCCCAGAGTTAAGACCCTGTCTGGAGGGTTGTATCTCTGTGTTATTTTTCCCTCTTGTCTCTCTCACTCACAGAATAAATAATTAAATGTAAGAAACAAAAACTAAACCAAACTAGAAAGGATTCAGGCAAGATGCAATTTCCTGAGCCCCTTTCTATAAAATTAGGGTATGGGAAAAAATGAGTGCGTCTCAGCATGGTGAGGGTGGGTGAAATGGGTGTATGTGTGTGTGTGAGTGTGTGTGTGAGAGGATTTGGACAGAGTGATTTGGGGCCCATATGTTGGTGTAAAAGGTCCCAGGTCACTCTGATCTGTGACTTCTCCTACTTTCTTTGTTCTTTTTTCTTTTTTCTTTTCTTTTCTTTTCTTTTCTTTTCTTTTCTTTTCTTTTCTTTTCTTTCTTTCCTTTTCTTTTCTTTCCTTTTCTCTTCTTTTCTTTTCTTTTTTCTTTTCTTTTTTCTTTTCTTTTCTTTCCTTTCCTTTCCTTTCCTTTTCTTTTCTCTTTTCTTTTCTTTTCTTTTCTTTTCTTTTCTTTCTTCTTTTCTTTTCTTTTCTCTCTCTTTTTTTTTCATCTTAGAGATTTTTGCCATAGAGAGTGTGTGCACACTAGAGAGACAGAAAGTGAGAAATCACCCCCCAGGTATGATGGCCGTGCAGCAACCTTTTCTTCATTCTCCTCAGGATTTCAGGCATGCACACACATGTGCCTGGAGTGAGTTTTAAGCCACCGGGTCCAGGAGGCATCCTGTGGTCGACTAGTGGGGGGTCCAGCAATGTAACCATTGCACCATCGGCTGGTCCTAGACTTCCCTTACCTTTGACGGAGAAATTTGAAGTCGATGTTTCTACAATTGATGCTACAAGTGACAGGTCAACACAGGGAGCTGTAGCAAAAATCACCTCCATCAAAAACAAAATAAAACAGAGCTGAGGTTAAGGGGGCCAGGCCCCACATGGCTGACCACAAGGTTTGAATCTTGGCCCTGGAAGTTTGAAAAACACACCAGTCACACAGGCGTGCGTGCCCAAAGTCCAAGATGGAGAGACGGAGGAGAAGGGATCCTGGTTTGATCATTCCCCGTAGGAGGTACTTTCTCCCTCACTCCCTTTCTCTGTCTCTCTCTGGCAAGTGCACACACCCTCTGGCATAAATAAATAAAGCAAAATAGACTAAAATACAAGCAAAAAGAACAGGAGCCCCTTAGCACTGAATGTATTCAAAATCCCAAGTGATTTTTTTTTCCCCCTTGAAACTTTGAGTTAAGGAAAATTTGACTAATAGAAACATTTTTCTGTGACTAGGTGCCAATGCTAATTAACTCACCCCATTTTCATACCCCCTTGAGAGTTAATCCAAGGATGGCTAGAAGCCTTGATTCACTGATATAAGCAGTCCCATAAATAATGTCTTAAAGATCTTGTTTTCTGATTTTTCAGATCTATAATTCCATAGTCTTCAATATGTGAGTGACATCTCATCAATAGTATTATTTAGTCTTTGGAATTTGATGCCCAATAATGTTTTTAAGCTCCGCGGTTTAAAAGGAGGTGCTTGAAAGGATACCCAAAGAAACCTAGTTGCTTTGGCAACCTGGAATATCTTGCTCAGTGTTCAATTGACATTTAGTGTCTTAATAAATCCTGCCATGGAAACAAATCTAAGAATACAAAAGAGCACTAAACTTTCCAGAACCTATCTTGCATGGGGGGGTGGGGGTGGGGGTGGGTGGGGGTGGGGAGGCGGGAATAAAACGAAACAGCCCCCATGTTTTCTATCTGTAACTGGGCAAGTTGCCAATATAGCTATATGATACAAAGAATGGACGACAGAAGGCAAATATGTGTTTCAGATATTAACAACTGGCTCATGTGCATTCTCAAGAGGGTTCAAAATAGTTTAGCTTTCCATTTAAAAAAGGAAAGAATCAAAACAAGACTTCAAAGACGTGTGCACCATCAAAAGACCATTTATTTATTCAGACAGAGAAGATAGGGCATGTAGTTTCGAGACTGGATGTCAACATTCTCAATAGAAGGAGACTTTATTCAGATGAGCTGAGTGCCGATAGCTGCTTCCGTGAGCAGGCTACCGTGTTTGAGAACATTAACCTCCATTTTTGTTCATCCTTACAGTCCCTCTGCTAAGTGAATCTTATTGCCTGCCCCATGCAGACAGGACCATATTTAATTTGTCAGACGGCTGTGCACTAGCTGCAGAGAGGGTGAACTCCTACAGGGAATAGTCGCACAGCAATCCTGTCTCCATTTCTCCTTTCAGGATTTTGGACACACATGCACGTGCACCCGCTGTGTTTTTCAAGCTACCGGGTCCAGGACTCCAACTGCATAGCTGGCCATGTGGGAGCCAGCCACTGTAAGCACCATGCTGCAGGCCCAGCCCAACAAATATATATTAAACACCATCCAGGAAGAAGGATGCCATCCCTCCTATATCAGCATTGAACTAAAACCAGGATGTGTGCTTTACAAGGGGAGATTTTTCTGTAATGGCTACCCACCCATTCCCTACTGCAGTGATGGTGTCTCACCAGATTTAGTTAATACTCGTGTCTGAGTGCTTAAATCACACGCCACTTTGTTCAGGCTCTTGGGTCAATGTGTACCTCTCGAGTGTGAAATATCACTTTTCGTCTTGTCTAGCCCTAACAGAGCCAGATTAGAGACACCCCACCACTTTCATGTCATCTTGTCATTATTTCGAGATTGTTTTCTTGGAGCACTGTCGTGAGCGTTCTGAGGATCCTGATTTCGGTCAGTAAATGTGAATTCCGAAAGGCCACACACACACACACACACACACACGACAGCAAATGGAAAAGGGTCCGTTTGGCGTGTGCTGGGAATCAAATGGGCACACGGAGGGTTTTTCTCTCCTCGTCGCAGACTTCCTGTGCTGTTTGTCCACACCTCTTTTGCTCCTAGCTGTGGAGAGAACCTGGCTGGTCAAATCCTAAAGGAAGGTGTTTAGGGAGATTTATTTAACAACAAAGTGGGGTTATTGCTATTTTGGGCCGTCTGATGAAGCATCATTCTAGGAGGAATTGAGGAGTGGGAAGCAGTGCAGTTGCTAGGCTGGAAGCCAGGTCTCAGAGTCATTGTAATTGTAGATGAAATAATCATTATTTGAGATTCACTTGCTAATCAGCACAACCCTGAAAGAGGCTGCTGACAGGCACCCTCGAGGTAATTACGGTGAGGCTTGGTATTTGCATACATTTACACTCTGTTCATTGTTTGCAAGATGCCCTGTCTAGAAATAGACTCGCTTCCTGAGAGAAGCACTCACAATCAAAGAGGAGAAGGATTAACCCCAGTGTTCCCTCAATGCTTGAAACCCCCCATAGAACCTTCCCTCACAGAGAGGATGATCAAAAGACTCTCCTACCTTTAATGATAAGATCGGGCTCTCCTTACATTTTTATAACATTAAGTACAACTCATTAGTAATTGCTCTTTGCATCGTCAATAAATATCGATGTTGGGAAGCATGCCAGTACATCTGATGTGCCTGTCAATACGTGTTATACTGACCCTCCAGTCCTGCTCATATTCTCTGGCCACTTACTGAATGGCCTCTCCTAACATTTATGCAACATTGGGCATTGCTATTTTATTGTCTTTTATTTATTTACTTTTAAGTTGTTGTCAGAGGACACATGCACTTGCCCCAGAAAGACAGAGAGAGACTGAGAGGGAAAGTGAGAAATCACCCCCCTTCCCCGGGGAGATGACCATGCCACAATTTCTGACCCTTCACTCTCTTCTTGGGATTCTGTGCATGCATGCACACGAACCCAGCGAGAGTTTCAAGCCTCAGGGTCAGGGATCCCAACCACGGTTGATCATGTGGGAGCCCAGTGCCTTAACCACCATGCCACCTGCTGGCCCCGGCACTACTGTTTTGAATCAGACTTAATGTTAAGTCAAAACGTTAACATGGAGTGAAAACAGGACCAAGTAAAAGTTTCATGTATGCTTGGAACTCTAGCTTTACCAAATATGTAGATTTCAAGGGCAAAATGGAAGTTAACTGAAGAGAAATCCTTCTGAAACTACCCCACATGCAAATAGTTTAGAGGGACCAGCAGATGGAGTAGCGATTACATCGGTGGACTCCCACGTGGCCAACTGCAGTTTGAGTCCTGGACCTGTTGGCTTGAAAATCATTCCAGGTGTGTGTGCATGCATGCTCAAAATCCTGGGAGGAGAATAGAGGAGAAGGGATTATGGCATGGCCAATCCCCCTGGGGGTGGTGATTTCTCACTTTCCTTCTCACTGTCTGTCTCTGTCTCTCTCCATCAAGCACATGCACCTACAAACAAAAACCTCTTAAAGAGAAAAGAAAAGAGAAGAAAAGAAAAGAAAGAAGAAAGAATAAAAGAAAGAGAAAGGAAGAAAGAAGAAAGAAAGAAAGGAAGAGAGAGAGAGAGAGAGAGAGAGAGAGAGAGAGAGAGAGAGAGAAAGAGAGAAAGAAAGAAAGAAAGAAAGAAAGAAAGAAAGAAAGAAAGGAAGAAAGAAAGAAAGAAAGAAAAGAGAGAAAGAGAGAGAAAGAAAGAAAGAAAGAAAGAAAGGAAGGAAGGAAGAAAGAAAGAAGAAAGAAAGGAAGAAAGAAAGAAGAGATAGTTTAAAGATAGAGTCGAGGTTTGTCTTGTCTAGGCATGGAATACTTGGTCCAGATCATCACGTTTATTAGTTGCATAATCTGAGACAAACAAATTTACATTTCTAAGCCTCAGTTTCTTTATTTAGAAAATTAAAGAATGGGGGACCAGCAGGTGGCATGGTGGTTAAGGCACTGGACTCCCACATGGCTGACTATAGGTCGAGTCCTGGACGTGGTGGCTTTCTCTCTCTCTCTCTCTCTCTCTCTCTCTCTCTCTCTGTGTGTGTGTGTTTGCTGAGCACATGTTCCCTGTACCAAATTAAAATAATAATAATAATGATAAATAAAATTCAATAAATAATTATTTTTTTAAAAAAAGAGGAAAGTTGAAGAATGGGCCCCTCATACCTAAATACTACTGAGATTTTTTTTAATGCCTAGAGACAGCATGAATTATCTCTGTCTCTCCCTCTCTCTCTCTGCTTCTCTCTCCATAATTGGATTCTGCCATAATTTAACTTTCACTAAAGTCCTTGTCTCTCTGACATATTATATAGATATACATATATATATATAGTCCCTATATGTGTGTATACATATATAGTGTCTATGTATGTAATTATATGCATGTAATTGTATGTGGCATATATATAAAATTATTCTAAGTTTCCATCAGTTCAGTTAACAAATTATTTGCAACTTGCAATTTATTTAAAATCTATTTTATTCTTTTAAAAAACAGTTCATTACTAATCTGAACCGGTAATCTTTTTAAAATCATAGTGCTTTGCAGACAGACTTGAGAGATGGAATAGACAGATGGATACTGGACATACCCTTTATGAAGACAGCGCTGGGACCTATTCCCTGTGCAGAGCCCAGTCCTGGAATCTAGTCCAGGACCTCGGTGAAAGTCATCCTGGAATGGACAAGACTTAATCAATGCTTGCCCCTCCCTATGTTCTGCCCCTGTTTCAACTCAGAACCAACCAGAGAATACGAAATATTCTTCCTAGCCCAATTCTACCTGATGCTCACTTATCTTTTTACTTTTATTTATTCTGGTTATTTGCCATAGAGCGTGTGTTCTTGGTGGCGAGAGATAGAGAGACAATAAGAAGGAAAGCGAGAAATCACCCCCCATGGGGGATGGCCATGCTACAATCCCTTCTCTTCCATTCTCCTCTTGGGATTTTGGACACACACACTCACACACACACACACACACACACACACACACACACACGCCTGGTATGATTTTCAAGCTGCTAGGTCCAGGATTCAAACCATAGTCAACTATGTGGGAGTCCCGGGCCTTAATCACCATGCCATCTGCTGGCTCCAATACTCCATTTATAGTGAATTTATACTTAACTCCCCCCATGACAACAACCTCCAATTGGACCTCATGGGAAGCTATTTCCATTGCTCACCTGCTTTAAGTCTATACCAAATGCAGGGGTGAGAGCGGGGTCCCTGGCTGTAGCAACCTCTGGTAAGGGGGTGTCTGTTTGTAGACTGAAAGACCAGAAGGAATATTAAGTCATCTGGAAAGTCATGACGTATTTTTCTGTCTTTCTACGCAAGAAATGCTCATGGCATTCTGGAGGACTCAGCAGGGAGGGCTGCTGTAGATACTAGAGAGTACAGGAGAGGTGGGAGGGAGGGAATCAGGGAATTAACAAACAAAACATTTAATAGACAAAAAAATGAGAAGCTATCTGCTGATGATAAATTATATGATAATATCTTTGACCTGACCAATATACGTATACTTTATTCATGCTGGGTAAAACCATGTTGTACGCTGTAAAATGTTTAGTGATTAAATGTCAATTAAAAAATATGTAATTATGAGCCACCAGGTGGTGTGGTGGTTAAAGCACTGGACTCTCACATGGCCAGCTATGGTTTGAGTCCCGACTCAGTGGCTTGCTTTCTCACTTTCCCTCCCTCTCTCTCTGTCTCTCTCTGGTCAAATTTTTTAAAATAATAATGATGATGATGAATAAAATTAAGAATGAAAAAGAATAGTTAAACTATTTTACAACCTCACTAAAAAAAGAAGCGTGTCTGTTTGCTTCCATTTGGGGGAGTCTTTATTTATTCCTACAAAGTTGAGTTTGTTTTTTAATACACATGGGTACCATGAATACAGGTTAAGCAAAATCACCATGGTTGTTCTTGACACAAGCTCATTTTCTTTTTTTCTTTTTTTGGAGAGGTTTTTGCTATAGGGCACGTGTGCTGACCAGAGAGACAGAGAGAGAGACAGAGAGACAGAAAGCGAGAAATCACCCCCCAGGGGGCATGGCCACACCACAATCCTTCTCCTCCATTCTCCTCTTGGGATCTTGGGCACACACGCACACGCGTCCGGCGTGAGTTTAAGCCACAGGGTCTGGGACTCGAACCACGGTTGACTACGTGGGAGTCCAGCGACATAGCCATTATGCTAACTGCTGGTCCCGACACAAGCTCATTTTCACTATGTACCATAGATGTTTCTATTTTGGGGAAATGGAACAATCACAACTAATGTCTCAAAGAATGAAATAGTAATGTGCTTTTTTTTTTTTTTTTTTTGTCGTTTGTTTTTTGCTTCTTTGTGTGTTTTTTTTTTTTTCTTTCCCCATCAAGCACCGCTTTTCCAGAAACCTTCGTCCGTATGTTGTTTTTGTTCAGTAGCTCTGAGAAGCTGCAGCAAAAACTTTCGTCAGCAGGGCAGAACAAACATGGGCGGAGAACCCGGGGAGTTGAGATCTTCTGTTTCAAGACTTGATTTAGTACAGAAACACACTCCGAGAATAATCTATAAGACCTTCCCAGAGGAAATGTTAGCAATGGGAAGGCAATTTATCAGAGAGCGTTGGAGAACGGGATGAGATGCGGGAGAAGTGTGTCCAGTTGAGTGGAAGCTATTCTCTGCAATTTGCTAAATCTAAGTAGTTGCCGATGGAGGATGAAGGTAGTTAACTCCAGGAGTTCTTTCAGTGAGGTTATTTTATCTGAGTTTTATTCGGCTGCATCAAGTGATTCTAGACATCAGCCTCTGAAGATTTTTTCCCCCTTGTAACAAGGCTTCTTAGCTTGGGGCATTTGTAAGAAAAGGCGTGGAGATGAAGCACTCCAGTTAGACACGTATGATGTCGCTCCCCATCCAAAGTGTCACCGAGAGACTACGGAAGCCCTTTGGTGCCATCTGTTCTAAGAGACACCCCTTGGTCTCTCCAGGAATGTTTCTGGAACAGGATGTGCGTGCTTTGAAGACGCAGGGCATTGTACTGTTTCATTCTAAGGCGGTTTCACCAAAAATGACTCAAGCAAGAGTGGTGAATTTGATCCCCGGGAAAGGAAAAGACAGGCAATGTTTCAGAAAATAAAAGCTTTTGAACATAAAATAGAGAAATTGCACAAAAGCAATCTTCTGTGTTTGATGGCCATTTCTCTTTCTGTTTTAACCACTTCTTCAGGAAAAAAAAATGACACTGGAGCTTGCCTTCTTATTTAACCAGTCTCTACAAAGTCACCCAAAAGCTTCAGCTATTGACAGCTCATGAAGCCGTGCTTACAGAAAAGGCACTTCTACTTATCTTGGGTTTATTTATAAAAAAGAAATGCCAGAAAGTCATTATGTCTATTACCACATGAGTAGCCACCCTACCACTTTACAGTAAAGGTGAGTCAAACAGAAAGGACACTGCTCAATCTTTTACAAAAGCTTGCTGGGATCTTTTCGGTAAAATATTTTTGGTGAAAGGATAAGAAGTTGGGACATTTGCCTGCTGATTTCCATTTTCTGTTATCTTTTTTTTTGGGGGGGGAGGGGGAGAAGGGGTTGCAGGGTGTTACCTTCCTGGCATGCACCTCTGTGGAGCTGGGTAGTTTGCAAAAAACAGCACCTAGGTGGTGCTCCCGGCGCTGTCCACTACACAGTGCTGAAAGGTTAGAAGACATAGAGGGGTGAGGCGAGTCAGTGTGAGACAGGGAGTCAGGGCTCAGGCTATTACATCTGTCTTTCAAAATAAACATATTCTGGGTAGGGAGAAGACATAGAAAAGGGTAATAAGGTCTAGAATAATTGTAGAAAAGTCAGTTATCTGGTTTCTTTGACAATTAGGATGCATGTACGTAAAATACAAAGCTTAAGGTTAGAATAAGGAGCCTGGGGTTGACTCTGGATCTCAGTCATTAAGCTCAGACTTTGTAGTTGAGGGAGTTTGAAAATAAGGGAATTCTGGGACCAGCAGCTGGCATGGCAGTTTAGGTGCTGGACTCCTACATGGCCAACCATGGTTTGAATCCTGGACCCGATGGCTTGAAAAATCACACCAGACACGTGTGTGTATGCACCCAAAATCCTGAGAGGAGAATGAGGAGAAGGAATTTTGTTGTGACCATCTCCCATGGAGAATTATTTCTCACTCTCCCCTTCTCTTTCTCTCTATGGTGAATGCATGCACCCTATGGAAGGGGAGAAGGAATTCTGTGTTATGAGACAACATACATGACTCAGGAGCTTGCTTTATGTCTCTCTCTCTCTAACTCTCTCTGGTCAAATTAAAATAAATAAATGAATTAATTAAAACAAATAAAGTTCAATAAAATAATTCTTTTTGAAAAAGTGTATGAGCGGTGTTGACTTTGAGGATCAAAGGCATTTTGCAGTAAGTCAACTCATCATTTATTGGCACAATGACAGTAAAAAGAAATGTGGGCCATGCTCTTGTCTAAGTCCTGTTTTACTGTGGACATTTTGATAGTCTGCTCACTTGAGTGATCATCCCATTAAAATTGGCATTAACAGGTATGTCAGATGAAGACTTCAAGCAGCGTTACACTAGAGTTAAAGATCACTTGCCATTGACTATCCAGTGGAACCATAGGCTGACCACGGTATGTTACTCTAAATGCATTTTTGTCCAAGTATTAAATGCATTCGCACCTTTCAAATGTAGAAATGGAAACAGCAGAATGGGACCCATATCACTGGAACAGCGCCCCAGAAAAACCAACTGTTGAAATGAAGTTCACTGCCATGAAATACAAGAACTCTTCCAAGGGTTCATAGAAAATGTGTGCAAGGACTTCAAAAAATGATGCATGCATTTCAAAACTTTCTGGCACAGAATAAACTCGTACTTTAATTCTATTTTTCCAGAAACTTGTTTGAAGTCCCCAAACAGGCACTGACTGGAAACAACTGAGTTCCATTTCTGACTAAGTTATTAGGTGAATGGGTTCATAAGCAAGGAGCTTAAAGGTGGATATCTTGTGTTTTGTGGTGGCATTACAGGGTATGCATTTTTCTGTAGCTATCATGCAACACATTGTTAAGATCACAGCATTATCCACACAAAAAACATTCATTAGAAAAGTGCCAGAAAGGGAGAAGACACACCACAATACAATTAGGTAAGTCTGGCAGAATCATGCTTATTACAAATACTACTAGGGGAGTATACTAAAGTATACATTTATAAATGAAATATGTGGTCTTGGCTGATTACAAACGTTTCATGTGGTGAGTACTGACTGACTTTGGGAACGAGATCAAGAGTAGGAAAAGGGACTCCAGAGACTCACAGAGACTGAGAGAGGGGATTCCCTGTGCTGGAAAACTAAGATGTTGGAGTGGTCATTGAATACATGGGTCATGAAGCGAGGAATAGATGTAATGTGGTGAGATAAAAAGATTTGTCAATTTATTGTACTATGGCTTAATTTGCCTTTTTATTTTTAATAGAGAGAAGTTTTTGCTATAAAGCGTGTGTGCTCACTGGAGAGACAGAGAGAAACAGAGAGACAGAAACAAGAAATCACCCCCCGCAAGGGGATGGCCACACCATAATCCCTTCTCCTCCATTCTCCTCTCGGGATTTTGGGCATGCAGGCGCACATGCCCAGTGTGAGTTTTCAGCTGCCAAGTCTGGGACTTGAACAGTGGTTGGCTACCTGGGAATCCAGGCATGTAAGCACGATGCCATCTGATGGTCCATTCATTTGCCTTTTAAATAGAATTACCATGTTATTTACTGCATAAACATGACATTCTGTTTCTGTAGCTCTCAGAGGAAAGCTTTGCATATTTTGTACTTTTCTGTTAAGAAATACAATGTTCAGCTTGCTTTATGGAATGTGTGTGTGTGTGTGTGTGTGTGTGTGTGTGTGTTTATTGCCATATGCTATCTCCCAAGTTGCACAAAGCCTTGTGAAAGTGCCCGCTTTCTGTTCTCCTAGAACACGCCATCGTGACTTACCAGCTGGGCTTCTCTGGGGCTTGGTTACCTGTTCTATCACCGTCAGTTGTCAATACTGCCTTCCGTATGGATTGCCATTTGATCAGCTTCCTGCTGCAGTGCAGGAAAGCATCTTGGCTCTTCATGGGCATGCACTTTCTGTTCAAGTCTCATTTACGGCGTGTCCGTAGAGTGCTCGACACTTCAACACGACTTCTCTGAGCTCGTTCAGCATTTCGGACATGCCTTTGTCACAGCCCAGGGACACCAGTTTGCAAGTCTTCATCTGTGCTGCTCTGTTGGCTAGTCCACCATCTTTCTGTGAAAGAAGCCATGTGGTCTTTCTCCTTGCATCTTTCTCCTTCTATCTTCCCCCGATCTGAATACTCAGATGCATTTCAAACCTCTCTTGACAAGTAGACGGTCTTCAATAACCACTAGTCTGATGTCTCGAGTAATGACACCCAATCAAAATATGTCCCTTTCTCAGGCTGTTTATAATGTTAAGAGCAGTAGACAACGTCATGTCCGGTTGGGCACATCAGCGAATCTGATCCCTTATTCAGTCCGAGCAAGATGTGGAAAAGACGTCAGGGAAAAAGTTTACTGTAAGGTGATTCCCAAGCAGGGCCACGACTTCATCACCATTTCGTCTATGAGATACATCTTGAGGGGTTTCTTCATCTTGAATTTCCCTTCGCCATTAGGGAAATGCCTCTTGCCTTCGGAAAAAAATTATCAAACATCCTTTATCCATCAAGGTAACGCCGTGTTGAAATCTGTATCTGTATGGATGACAAGGAGTGGGACATGGTCTTCCCTGAAAGAGTCAGAATGAACAATTAGCCAATCGCTGAGTTCCACCCCAAACCGCTTAGTGTAGACCTCACTCAGGCATCTCCCCTTTGGCTCTGCAAAGCCTCCCTATAGAGAGTCCACTGCCAACTCTTGATCCCATCTAGGCTGTCCCTTTGAACTAATTTCTTCTAATGTGATCCTTGACTTTCCATTTACATGGTGCATTCCCTGAGAGTGGACCACGGGTTAAGAGCGCCCGGCAGAAGCCTGGATACATGGCAGTTTTTCCATACCCGGTTGTCAGCCATTTGCCCTGAGGGTGTGAATGATGAGTTCGAGTGAATGGCGAGGTTGTATTTGCACCATTATGGCCAGAGACGGAGAGGGGAATGAGTTGCAAGTCACACCAGCATGGCATTGGCCGCTCCCCTGTACATTCTAAGTATGGGCTGTGAGAACTATAGTTAGATATTCCCAAGCAGAGAGAACAGCTGTTGTGGCATAATGCCTATTTCACTGGACTCCCATGTAGTCAACCGCAGTTCGAGTCCAAGACCCGGTGGCCTAAACTCACAACGGGTGCGTGTGCGTGCATGTCCAGAGGGAGAATGGAGGAGAAGGGATTGTGGCGTGGCCATCCCCCATGAGGGGGTGATTTCTCGCTTTCTGTCTCTCTGGCGAGTGCACGCACCCTAAAGCAAAAACCTCCCCCAAAAAAGAAAAAGATATTCCCAAGCAGACATGTTTGGAGGAGAACTAACATTCATGGCTGCACAGAGAGTTGATGATAGCGTTTAATATGGTCAGACAAGGCTGCGCCTGTCCACCACACACAACTGGTCTAGAAGTCAGTAACGCTCCATGCTCTGTGAGGGAGATCGACACGAGAAGATTAGAGGTTCGAGTCTCTGAGTAGGTCAGGTATGCATGGACCCACGATACAGGGCTGACTGAGGCTGGGGTGAGTCAGGGGGTCTCTCTCTCTCCCTCTTCTATTCTCTCTCAATCTGTCTCTCATGGAAGAAAGAAGTGAATAAAAAATAATAATAAAGTAATAAAAGATCCCCCACACTGGTAAGACTGAGCCTAGAGGTGGGTAATAGCATGAAGACACTGCTGGAAGTACCTCTTTCTTTGTCTGTCTGTCTGTCTCTCTCTCTGTGTGATGGAAGAAATAATCTTTGTCTGTCTGTCTGTCTCTCTCTGTGTGTGATGGAAGAAATAAGTAAATAAACTTTTTTAAAAAGGAGTGCTAGAAAAATTCTACAAACACGCAATGTTGGAATAAATATCAATCTGATATGGTTTTTTCACTTTTTATTTATTTATTTATTTATTTATTTATTTATTTACTTATTTACTTACTTACTTACTTACTTCAATCTGGCCAGAGAGAAAGGGAGAGAGAGAGAGAGAAAGGGAAAGTGAGAAAGCAAGCCGCCAGGTCCAGGACTCGTACCACGGTTGGCCATGTGGCAGTCCAGCACCTTTAACCACCAAGCCACCTGCCGGCCTTCGATCTGATATGTTTATACAGAGGTTCTTAACCTGATATCATGGATAACCTTTGGAGAGGTCGTAAATTCTCTGACAGTATATACGGTTGTGTGTGGACATTTGCCTAATTCACACTTCATCAAATCCTCAAAAGGATCTGTTTCTTGATAATGCAAAAGTAAAACCTCCCTGCTATCCTGAAAAAGACTGTTTGTTCCTTAGTGTTGATTCATCAAGTTCTTAAAAGGATTTGTTTCCCGAATGTGCAAAAGTAAGATCTCACTGCTATCCTGAAAAAGACCTGATTATTCTTCTAACTTGATTCCAGAGGTCAAGAAAATGCCACCAAATCGGTCAAGAAAAAAAGGGACTTCCTCAGCCCAGATTTGATCTCCAAGGTTGTTTAGAATCCAGTCTACGTGTTCTGTAGTTGTACTAAGCTTTAACACACATAGCAGTGCTCAAGACAAAAGCGGTTCCTGGGGGTCTCTGTGTAGTCGGTCTACACAACATGATGGAATGGGAATGGAAAAAAACAGTCTTTTCAGCTTTCTTTGCCACTAGCAAATGTCTCTGGATTATCCAAATTGTCAACGGGCTGTCACTGGTCAGCTCACAAAAGGGTAATTATAGAAGGTACCCATCAAAGCCTGGCTTCTTCTTCTCTTTTCTGAACTCCTCCCTAGGCTATATCCCTTCTCCTTTCAAATCCTCTTTAGAACTCATTTCTACAGAGAAGTTTCTCCTGGACCTCTTAGGCTCCCTGAAGACATCCAGTGATGGATGGGCATGAATCTTGAGCTCTGCTTGTCTTTTTTTCTGCTCTTTCCTTTGCCCAACTTAATTCAATTTCACCAGGCAAGCAATTTTCTCTACTTAGCGCCTCCCATAGATCAATCATTTTGTTATATATCATGACTAGATGACTCGTAAGAGCTTAGCCTTGTTCATCTTGGAGATTGGAAGGTGATCATTGTGTTGCAATGATTTTGCACTTAGGTATTATTTTCCCAAACTTCCTCCTGGCATTAAAGGATCCTAGCACAGTTAGCAAATATAAATGCTTGGTGTGTTGTAGAAGACCAGGCGTACATCAAGACGACTACCCGACTATCAGACATGGACCTTTAAAAATCTGTCAAATGCAAGAGCAATTATTTGGTAATAACCTAACAGGAAAACATACACACACACACACACACACACACACACACACACACCTTTTATAGTAAAATATATTGGTAGGAAACAAGGAATCTTGACATTAAATTGAGAGAGATGGGACCAGCAGAGGATGTAATGGTTATGTCGCTGGACTCCCATGTATGTAATCAACTGTGATTCAAGTCCCAGACCCAGTGGCTTAAAACTTGAGGCTAGCAGGTGGCATGGTGGTTAAGGGCACTGGACTCCCACATAGCTGACCATGGTTCTAGTCCCAGACCTGGCAGCTTGCTTTCTCAATTTCCTTCTCTCTCTCTCTCACTCTATCCCTCTCTGACCAAATTAAAATAAATAAGTAAATAAAGTTAAATAAAATATTTTTTTAGAAAAAACAACTCACACCGGGCATGTGTGCATGCGTTCCCAAACTTGGAAGAGGAGAATGGAGGAGAAGGGATTGTGGCATGGTCATTCCCCCCGGAGGGGGAGATTTCTCACTTTCTGTCTCTCTCTTTGTCTCTCTGGCAAGCGCATGCATTCTATAACAAAAATCTCTTGAGAAAAAAAATCAGGAGGGATTACTTTTAATTATTGTTGTTGTTTTTTTTTTAATGTATTTCTTCCATGAACAAGAGAGACAAAGAGAGAGCCAGCACCTTTATGGAGTCTCCATGCTGTGACCCACCCCAGCCTCTGCCAGCCCCAGATCGTGAGCACAGGGATGCTCAGCACAGTCGGAGAGGTTTCCGGACGGGGACCCAGAGCCTTTCGATGTGAGTCAGCCTCACAGAGCCTCATACTTCACTCTTGTGCCCCACCTGGTCCCCTCCATCGGGAATCCTTAAATTGTGGTTGCTAGACTTCTGGGAGCCCGAACCCTTTCAGGGGTGAAACCAAAAGTGACTTGATAATAAGCCATGAAAATGTTTGCCTTTTTCACTGGTTGTCTTTGGGTTGATTGGGCAAAGCAGTGCAGGACAAAGTGGTTGATGTCTTAGCTCATTGTAACTGTCGTGCTCCGTGCTATGCACTGGTTTGTAAAGAGCCAGTGAGGGGCTGATCTCATAATGGTTAAAGGCGGTGGATCCCACATGGCTGACTGCAGTTTGAATTCCAGGCCCAGGAGCTTAAGAAACACACTGGGTGAGTGTACGAGCGTGCCCCAAATCCTGACGGGATGGAGAGACATGGAGAAGGGATTGCAGCCTAACTCCCCAGGGAGAATGCTTTCTTCCTCTTCTCTCTCTGTGTCTCTCTCTCTCGTGAGCATATGGGACCTCTGGCAATTCAAAAATCAAAACAAGGGACCAGCAGATGATGTAATGGTTGACTATGTAATGGACTCCCACATAGTAAACCACGGTTCAAGTTCCAGACCCAGTGACTTGAAACTCACACCAGGAGCATGTGCGTGCGTGCCCAAAATCCTGAGAGGAGAATGGAGGAGAGGGGATTGCAGCATGGCCATCCTCCTAGGGGGGGGTGATTTCTTGCTTTCTTTCTCTCTGTCTCTCCAGTGAGTGCAAGTGCCCTATAGCAAAAATCTGTCAAAAAATACAAAACAAAAACCACAGGATGTAAAGACTTCCTGAGACTACAATGTTTGAGAATTGCTACTGTAAGTGGTGACCCCGAAACAAAAGTGGTGATTCGAATCAGCTGGGAGGTTTACACGGGCAGACTCTGGCGTCCTTACCCCAAATTCTAATTCTGGGAGGTGATTCATGTTAGATGCCCTTACCTCTGCTGGAATCAGTGTAGTAACTATACCACTCAGAGGCAAGATTCGTATAAAAAACAACTTGGAAAATCAACTTGAAATCCTGTACTGGAGGATGGATGTATTTTTCACCTCAAAGTAAATACCTACCGAAGTTTCCTCCACTAACGTTTCCTAAGTTTACTAACCTAAGTGGACATGACCGTGGCATCGAGAACCTGTAAATAACCTTTTCTCATTTTTCTGTCATAGGACTTGGCTGTTACGTTATCTTCTCAACTGTGGGGATTCGGTCCCTTGTACTGTGATAATTTTACATACTCAGAATACAAAACGTCTTTGTTTGGTCTCTATTCAGTTTATTCGATCACGCATAAAACACAAATGTTGTTTACCAAACTAGTTACAACTAGAGCACCTCATTAAAAAAAATCAAATCATTCCAATTTTTAAAAACAGTGTACATTTTGCACAGCATTCCCTTATAACGCCTACTTTACTCATCTTTTTGTGTGAAACCATGCAAACTGAAGAATGAGCTTGTGCAGATGTTTTCATAATACAGGAACATAACTACATGAATGGTTAATAGAGAAGAGGAGTTAACAGGATAAAAGGATTCACACTGGATTTACAGATAAAGAAACTAAACGGAGGGTCTTGGATAAACAGAAATACATCCTGAAAAATAATCCATCAAGATTCAGTATGATTGAAAATATTTTGTGCACCTACAATGTCTACTACCCATGTGACTATGACAGAGACATACATAGGATATGGTTTTCTTTCTTTTTTCCAGGGTATTTACAATATTTATTCCATCAAACACCAAGAGAGGGACCCCCAATAGGGTGTTCATGTCACCATCAACCTCCTGGTTGTGCACACACAGCCCAGCATTCTCAAGGAGGTCTTGGGGTGCAAACCCATGACCTTTCCATTGTGGGTCCAGTTGCATTCTACGGTGCCACCACCTGGCCCTTGGTTTTACTGTTTTCAGAATTAAAATCTAGAGCAAGACAGGTGGCATGATATTTAAGGTGCTGGATCCCACATGGATGACTGGATGATTCAAGTCCCTGACCAGGTGGCTTGAGAAACATGCTAGGCATGTGTGTATGCATGCCCATAACTCCAAAAGGAGAATGGAGTTGAAGGGATTATGGCATGGCCATCTCTCCTGGGGGGTGATTTCTCACTTTCCCTCTGTCTCTGTCTCTATCTGGTGAGGTCACTGACTCTATAGTAAAAAAAAAAATGCTAAATTAAGGGCAATGCTTAGAAAGTTGGAGAGGATGGTGCGCATTAGAAATAGTTTAGAAGTGTTTCTAAAACACAAAAGTAGAGTGGTATTGCACTAAGGAAACAAGACGAGAAGGTTAGCCAATTAGTCAACACCCAAAATTAATATGTAGAATTGGGGTGGACATAAACGTTGTTGGACAAAGTGATGAGAAAATGGAAACCATGAGTGAAGGAGTAACATCATCTCAACAATGATTTGGGAGAGAGTTTAGATTTATGAGGATTGGGAAAAGTGGGTAAAATTGGCATGTGAGTTTCAGGACAACTATTAGCTTATCAATCAAAAAGTCGTGTTTGAGACATCTTTGTAGAGACATGGAAGCAGAGACACTTGGGTCTTGAAGTAGGTCTTTAAGGAATCCCATATTTTAAGAGTTGTGGTGCCATAATTCACAAACAGTTTCTTGAAGCCACATTTGACTTTGGCACAGTGCAGACTAATCTCTAATGAAAAAACAACAGAGGAACCAGCAGGTGATGTAATGGTTACATTGTTGGACTCCCACGTAGTCAACTGTTCGAGTCCCGGACCTGGCAGCTTAAAACTCATGCCAGGCACATGTGCGTGAGTGCTCAAAATCCCTAGAGGAGGAAAATGGAGAAGGAATTGTGTGGCCATCCTACCAGGGGGTGATTTCTCACTTTCTTTTTGTCTCTCTCTCTATCTTTCCAGCAAGTGCATATGCCCTATAGCAAAAATGATTCTTAAAAAAAAAAAAAAAAAAAAAAAAAAAAGAGCAACAGAAACAATGAATTCTAGCCTGTGTCTCAGATACTAAACAGTAACCATAATTCCAAGGGTGAGTCTCCTCTTAACATCAGTCACACACACTCACGCACAGACATTCGTGTGTACGAATGGCCCCGATATCTTCCTAAAATGCAGCATAATTTTAGGATGATGTTCCCTTGGAGACCATGTCTGTCATCACTCGTGTTGGTTTACTAAGAAAGAAGACTTCTCTGAGCACCCGCAGAGTAGGGAGTGTTCATAAGCTTCACAAAACCAGTTGGCATCCAGTTTTGACCTGGAAGAATTTCACGGGGTCTTGTTGACAGATGAGGTAGTCTTCTCAAGTTGCTTTAACCGCTCTGCCCCCTACCGGCCCCAGCTAATGCATTTTTCATATTTTTAACTCATGTTATTTTGGATTTCTTATTGGTCTAAGGCAGCTCTATTGTTACCTTGGACAAGAAGAAATATCTACTGAGCCTCCAACACCACCGGGCTTTCATGATGAAGTTTTATACTCAACAGGTAAATGATATTTTAAGAAGCTACAAATACAAGTAGTTTGCATGTAATCACACACACATTAAAGGGAGAGAGAAGACACAGCACTTCCATGTCAGCTGATATGTAAAAAACTCAGTAGAGTACTCAGTGGGAAGACGGTTAAATTGGGGTCCAGCTGCAGTGGTCCACTGCTACGACGTTATGGTCTGCAGCCTCGGACCACACGGGAGGCCTGGTTTGAGTTCCAGTCCAGGTTACAGGCCAGGTGCCGTGGCACCTGCCTGTTATCCCAGAGACAGGAGTCAGGGGCAGGATGCTCACTTGTTTCAGGCTGGCCTAGGCAGTCCAAGAAAACAAGGCCTTCCATGTTTCTCGCTCTTTGAAAAGGTCAAAGCCATGTCATGTGTGCCAAACACATGAAATAGCATGATATAGAAAAGCGATGGGTGATGGGTTCTGAGACCAGGATTTGTGAGTCGGTGAGAAGAAGGTTACAAAGCAGCAGGAAGTGCCACAGACCACTTTATGTAAATGCGCAAATGTATTCAAATACTCACTTAAAATGCAGCAGGTCATAGATTTGCTGGTGGGAAAAGGGAGTATGGAAATTAAACAGAAAACAAAAGTGGTGTGACTGAGTAAGTCACACCAACCAGAGGGGAGAAATCTCATGATATCCCAGACTAATCAACAGTTTCATAAAAAAATAAATAAATAAAAATAAAAAAACACAGGCAGGGCCAGAAGCTGATGCAGTGGTGAAGTAGGATGCTTTCTGAAGCTGTCTGATAGGGAACATTTTCTGGTTCAAGTCCAGAGACCTCCCTACATATTTTGCCCACAATCCAGGGCTGGCTGAAAGCTGGGGTTGGATCATGGAATTGAGAACCTATTGACTCTGTCGTCTCTCCCTAAATAAATAAATAAATAAATAAATAACTTTAGGGAAAAGGAATAAAGCAGACAGGCAAGACAAAGACTGGGAGAAAATACTTGGTGAAAATATCCACAAAACAAAATTCTGACTGAGAGCTATAAACCGCAGTCAAGATTTCCAGCTGCATAATGAAAGACACGTCGAATTTTTTTTTTCAAAGCAAAATGATCAAACAGGTTATTCTAAAAGCAAAACAAAACAATAAGTGTTAATAAGCCCATGGAAAAGAACTCAGCATCATTGGTCATCAGTGGTATGTGAGAAAAGTCCATTAGACGCTCAACATGAAAATTAAAAAGACTGGCCACAACATCCAATGTTCCAATGACATGGAGCAAAAGGAATATATATATCGTATAGTCTACACTCTATCTATTTAGTGAGAGTGTAGAACTGGATTCCCTGGACACGATAGGTCATCGACGAGGTTCCCTATGATGACTCGGTAGTCGACTCTTTTCCCTGGACTGAGTAGGTCATTGACTGATTTCCCTGGAGTAATTCGGTTATTGGCTAGTTTCCCTGAATTGATTTGGTCATCAACTCTGTCACCTGGAATGACTCGGTGATCTATGAGGCTGAGCTGGTCCTTGGCTATTTTCTCCGGAGGGAGGATCTCACTTCCGGTTTGTCATCGTGTTTCCCCCGGTGTCACTGAGCCAGTCCTTGTTTTGTCACGTTGAGGGCCTTTCCCTGTCATCACTTGTCCGTTTGTCCCCTGGGCCGACTTCATCATCTGTTGTTTTGCCCGGACCCGATGCAGTCACGTGCTGTAGTCAGGGCAATGTCTCAGCGGTCGCCATGTTCTCTGTGAGGTCTCCTCAGGCTCTTCCCCTGTCACCTCGTCGACAATGGGGCTCCCTGTTGTGACTCGGTAGTAGACGAGCTTCCCTGAGGGCGTCTCCCTGCCGTTTACTCATCGGGGCTCTCCTGGGAGTGACTCCTTCCTCCACCCTGAACTCTGGGTGATCGACGGCTGTCCCTGACTGACTCAGTCATCGGCTGCCTTCCCTGGACTGACTCAGACATCAACTGCTCTCCCTCGACTGACTCGGCCATCATCTGCCTTCCCTGGACTGACTCGGGCATCATCTACTTTCCCTGTGTTGACTCGGTCATCAACTGCTCTGCCTGGACTGACTCAGTTATCAGTGGCTTTCCCTGGACTCACTTGGTCATCGACTGCTCTCCCTGTTTTCCCTGAACTAACTCGGCTATCAGCTGACTGCCCTGGAGTGGCTTAGTCATCAACTGCTTTCCCTGTGTTAACTCGGTCATCAGCTGCCTTCCCTGGACTGACTCGGTCATCAGCTGCTCTCCCTGGACTGACTCATTCATCAACTGGTCTGCCTGGACTGACTCGGTCTTCAACTGTTTTCCCTAGACTGACTTGGTCATCAACTACTTTTCCTGTGTTAACTCGGCCATCAACTGCCTTACCTGGACTGACTCGGTCATCAACCACTTTCCCGTGTTGACTTGGTCATCAACTGCTCTCCCTGGACTGGTTCGGTCATCAACTGCTCTCCCTAGACTGAGCCCATCATCATCTACTCTCCCTGGACTGACTCGGCCATCAACTGATCCCCCTGGACTGACTTGGCCATCAGCTGCCTTCCCTGGACTGACTCGGCCATCAGCTACTTTCCCTGTGTTGACTCAGCTATCAACTGCTCTCCCTGGACTGACTGGGTCATCAACTGCTCTCCCTGGACTAGGACTGGATTCTCCTTGCCATAGCTCTCAATGATGGGGATCATGGGGATAAAAAGGAACGTTCTGCAGTTCTGTGTGTACTCAGGAGCACACGTGCACACATGCACATATGCACACGTGCACACACTTGGGTGTCCTTCCAAGGGGAGCTAGCCCGTGTGCAGCCCCGCCCTGAACGCAGCAGAAGGTGCCGCAGCCCAGCACAGGTGGTGGCCGTCTGGGACTCTCTGCCCTGCTGGGACAGGGAAGAGCTGCGCCTGGTTCTGTGTCCTCTGTGCTCCTGCAAGACCTGTCTGGGCTCAGTCTCCGCTAATTCCGTAAACGCCCTTGGCCTTCTGGCCTGCTGGTGTGCCTCTCACGAGTGCAACACGTCATTTTGAAACCCAGAAAGGGACTGACCCGGGCGTTGTCCGTGGTGGAGGTGATTCCCCGTGAACCAGCGCCATTCCTGGTTCAAGTCATCTAAAAAACTGCTGGTGATTTAATAAACTGTGACAGCGTTCACTTAGCTGGAACTGACCTCTTCAGAATTTCAAGTTCTCTATCCAAGGACACTTTTCTCTCTGTTCCATCTGCATTTCTTTTAGCATTTTCTTTTTAATTTTTTTGCCAGAGGATACATACACTTAACAGAAAGAGAGCGTGGAAGTGAGAAAGCACATCCCCCCCATGGAGACGTTCTCACCACAATCCCTTCTCCCTCTTCTCTCCCACCTTTCCTGATTTGGGGCACCTCTGCACACACGTGCTGTGGTTTTCAAGCTGCTGGGTCAGGGACTCAAACTGGCGATTGGCGGTGTGGGAGTCAATTATATTGACTCCTAATACTGCCACTGGCCCACCCTGTTTTATTATTTTTTTTCAGAGTTTTATATTTTTTAAATTAAAGGCCACCTGTGGTGGTGCACAGTCACATGACGCTCACAAGGCAGAAGCCACATGGGAAGGTCCTGGGTTTGAGCCCTGAGACCTGTCCATAGAAGCCAGGCTTCAGCATGCCTGTGATCCCGGCTGGCTGCAGCTGGGGGTGCACTGGTGTATCAGAAGCCTGTTGGGAGTGCCGGTGTCTCTGTCTCTCTGTCTCTCTCTCTTTACTACAATAAATAAGCTTATAAATTTTTTTCTTCTATTAGCGATTTTGCCCATTTCTTTTTACGTTTATGGCTGAGTATGTGATCCCTTTAGTTATTGCACAATTCCTCTAACATTAAGTAGTGTTCATTTTCATCCTTGTGGTACACTAATTTATGTGCAGTATTTTTACAGCTAAGTTAGGGAAATCTTTTATTGTTAGAGTTAGGTGTGTCATTGATTCTCTAAAAGCCTTTTCTGATATCATTGGCAAAACACTAGAAATTAATTCTTCTCTTAGTCCTATACCTCTTATTGGATTCATTTGCTTTCCTTGCATGATCAAACACATTCAATATAATGTCACATTACAGGGGAGATATTTTGCATCCTTGCTTGCATTTATGGAGTGGATCTTATGTGGTCATGAGGTCTCTTATTTTCCACAATTAAAATATAAGTCTAAATATTAATGGGTAAAAAGGGAAATAACAATGAAAATGACAAAGGAAGTAGGAGTAAACAGATTTATTATATATTAAAATCCGTAAATTCCATGAAAATGGGACTAGAGGGAAATGTATAGACCAAAATGCTTGAATTGGGAAAAAAGAAAAATCTAATTTACTGACATAATCATTTAACTTGAGAACATAGGAAAAGAACAATAAGATAATAAGAACAGAAATAAAGGAAATTTTAAAATAGAAAGAGAAAGAAACCAATTCTAGGGGACATTATTTAGATCATAGTGTGTCTATCTGGTCCCACCTGGCATGGTTTATCTGAACAATCTTACATAGCAACCTCGACAGACGTATGATAGCCAAGAATTAACAAAGGAAAGAGTTGAGAAAAGGAGTGCTTGAACCCTATTTACAGCAATTATACACACACACACACACACACACACACACACACACAAATGCCCTCACTACAAATCCCTACCTCACACCATACACTGACAACAATTCCAATAGGGATCAATGTAAAAGACAAAACTATGCAATATTTAGAAGACAACAGATGGGAACATGATTATGACTTCCATGGAGGAAAGATTTGTTTAACTAAGACACAAAAACAAACAAACAAACAAAAAACCTTAACCACAAAGAAAACACTTGATGCAGCTAAGTGAAAATATAAACTTTTTCTTCCAAATAAGTCAGTCACTAAAACCTCCTAAAAAAACAACCAAATGCAAACACCATTTGGTCAGCATGAATCTTGTCTGCAAGTATTGTGAATTCCTTGCTGGGGCACCTGCTGTTCTGTACTTCAAAGTTAATGTGGCTTGTTTTGGACAATGGCACTTGAGTGTCTCATATGGACTCTGTAAGAACACAAGTTCACTGTTCTTTGTCACTAGTAGGAATATTTGGGGACAGAGTTTAGTGGCCCTAAAGCAAAATGTGGGACTTAATTTGGGTTCACGGAGGTGTCTTTAATCTATACAGAAGGACTCACTCATCCACTTAGTCCACAGCAAATTCAGAGAGACAGGGGAGTTTTCTATTTTTCTTTATTTCTCAACACCCCCCCATCCTCCATATTTCCTACTCCTAATTCTAGTTTTCTAAATGCTCAAGACAAACTTTACCAGCTGGGAGAAATTTTAGTTTTTGGATAGCTGACGGTGCCCTAGTGAGCTGGCCTAGAAACCTGGTTTTGGCAAAGTTAAAAGAACAACTTTTGCATGCAGTATCAGCTTGGGCATAAACAATAAATACAGAATCCTTCATGGTGCATGTGTACCCGATGTAAAGATTGAGTTGGTGATGAGACTCTCACCTCAGTATACAGCATAACGGGATTATCCCAAATAACACATGGCCAGAGCATGCCAAGAGGTTATCCCCGATGACACATAGGCTATGTAAGGGTGTAGAGGTTTTGTTTGTTTGTTCATATTTTTTTTATTTTAATTCCTTTTATACATTCAATCACATGTCACTTAGCTTGCAAAGTGAGTATTCCAACATGTGTACATTTCTCACCCATCCAGCTGGGAATACTGCACACATCATCCTCAACAGTTAACATACAGAAATCTACAGCATTTCTATATGCAAACATCAGGCAGACTGAGATAGAACTGAAAAAGTAATCCCATTTACCATAGCCACAGATGATATAAGATAACCTAGGAATAAATCTAACCAAAGAAGTTAAAGAGCTCCACAAGGAAAACTATGAGAGGGTAAAAAAAAGAAATTGAAAATGACATTAAAAAGTGGAAGGACATCCCATGTTCCTGGGTTGGAAGAATTAATATGATCAAAATAGCAATTCTCCCCAAATTCATCTACATAGTTAATGCAATCCCCATTAAAGTGCCAGCGACATTCTTCACAGATCTAGAAAAGACAATCAGATCATTCGTCTGCACCCACCAGAAATAGAGTGAAAGAAAGAGAGCGAAGATGAGAAATCATCTATTAGGGAGGATGGCCATATCACAATTCCCTTTCTTCTATTCTCCTCTCAGGATTTTGGGCATGCACACACATGCGCCTGGCATGTTTTTCAAGCTGCTGGGTCCAGGACTCAAACTGCACCATCAGCCATGTGAAATCCAGCCACCTTCACCGCCATGCCAATGGCTGGCTCCAAGGTGTAGATGTTTAAATGAATTTGGGGGTAAGATATGCTATTTGCCTGGAGTTACATGAGGAACATCCATTGGATCTGGCTGTTAGCCATTTGCCATGGACAGATGTTATCAGAAAGCCATGTGGTAGGATTGAAAAGGATGGGTTACCAGCAACCATGGCACATAAAGCTGATGGGAACTTCCAAGTGGCTGCAGTAGAGGACATGTTTATGGACATTGAATCAGTACACCCCGTCCTGAATGTGCAGATATGTATTAAACCAAAGTATGCTGGGTAGATCATAAAGAAAACGTGACCTAAGTGACAGGAGGAGAGAGTGAAAACATTATACACTAGAATAAAACAGAAAAGGCTTTGCAAAGACCAAGAATGCCCATGGGCGTCTGGTGGAGAAGTAAGTCAGACCAATACTCTGGACTGAAGAGTAACACAAGCACAGATATATATATATATTTTATGCAAACAGTACCCACCACTGAAAAGAACTGCAGTTCGTATCCAAAGGGAAGTGCTTTATGTCCCAAACACAAATTAGGATGCATTCTAGCCCAGCCCTTACCTCTCAGATCAGCTCAGCATGTTCGTTGCCATTTCTGGCTTTCACATATTTAATCATAATGATGATAATTAGATGTGGAGTCACACGACAGGTTAAGCATCCCTAATCCAAAAATCCAAAATGTGAAATGTTCCAAAATCCGAAACGTTCTGAGTACTGACCTGATGCCCTCAGTAAAAAAAATTCCACATCTGATCTTACGTGATGGGTTGCAGTCAAAAGACTGCAATACAGAAATGTATAAAATGACCTTCAAGCGGTATGTGCAAGCTGTCTGTACAACCTAAATAAAGTTGGGGTTTAGACTCAGGCCCCACGCTCATTATGTACATGGAAACGTTCCCCAATTCCCAAACATCTACCGTCGGAAACACGTGTGGTTTCAAGCATCTTCAGGTAAGAGCTACTTCGCGTGCATTAAACAGATAGAAGCGTGAACTACTTTACAGAAATGTTTACTAAGCTACAAGAGAAAAGGAAATTGATGAAAATCAAATGTGCAACTCTCACTTACGGAGTGTTTTCCAGTGATAAAGTCGCCACAGTTTCGCGCTTGAACATTACACATGATTCACGAGTATGTGGGGCTTTTTCCTTCTCATTTACAATATGTAACTATATTTCTCTCATCCCTAGATTCATGCCCAGAAAGTCAATCTGCTGTTTTATATTCCTTTCATCTACCAAGGGGGAGAGAAAAAAAAACAACAACAACTCACTTTCACCTTATGGTAAAAATCTGTGAGATTTTCACACGGTGGGTTTTTAAAAATCTCTTTAATTCAATCCAGTTTCTAAGAGAATGTTTTATGCATTAAGTGGGTGGAAAGGGAGAGTGGAAATACTGTACTTCGTGGCTCTTCATTTTGCATTTCGGGTTCCTCAATTTAAAAACAAATGGAAGCGTTTAGAGATCACGTACTTATTTTTCAGGACAAGCACCTCGTTAGCGTCTTGTTTTAAAACCAAGGCACTACGTTGGCTCTAAAGCACTTAAACCTTCGAATCCACAAGGTGCTTGCAAAGTACTTGCACAGTCCAGGCCCACATGTGAAAATAAATGGTCATTATGCCCTAAAAACAATAAACACTATAAAGCTTGTAGAGGGATGAGGTGATGGGAGAGAACGTGAATAAGAATGACCTTTAAGAAGAGCGGTCATCGGGAACCAGCCGTTAGCGTAATGGTTATGTCGCTGGACTCCCACGTAGTCGACCGTGGTTCGCGTCCCGGACCCGGTGGCTTAAACTCACGCCGGGCGCGTGTGCGTACGTGCCCAAGATCCCGAGAGGAGAATGGAGGAGAAGGGATTGCGGCGTGACCATCCCCCCTGGGGGGTGAATTCTCGCTTTCTGTCTCTCTGTCTCTCTCTGGCGAGCACACGTGCCCTATAGTGAAAACCTCTCCAAAAAAAAAAAAAAAGAAGAAGAGCGGTCATGGCTGGAGAGATCACCTTGTACATACATAAAACCATGGACACATTCCGGGCTGTTTGGGAATATAATTTGGGTAGATAATTTGGAGCGTGGCCACAGCCAGTGCGACCTGGATGCTCTTAAACGTCACGTCGCCCTCCTTGGGTGATTATAAAACATTGCGATAGCTATGAGGAGACCTTGGATTCTGTTATTTCTAAAACTCTAGTATTCTCAAATGAGACTGTCTCCCATCTGGGCATGCCAAATCCATCCTCAGCAAAGCTTCCAGCAGGAAGTCTGATTTCCTGAGTCGTCCTTTAATTAGTTACTGCAGGCAGATCCTTGTTAAGAAAAGAAAAATTATTCAGAATTTAATGTAGTCCGTTTTGATTTACATGCCAAGTTTTTTTTTTTTTTTTTGGGGGGAAGGGTTGGGATATACATCGTTGAGGTATATTTAGGATGAACAAATGCTTCACACTTACTAGCTTGTTTTTTAAAAAAACCGGGTCTATACATGTTTCATTTCTTTCTGAAAATGCCCATGTGATTTAGGAGGACTTGCACTGGCTTTGTCTTGGGGGTTGAAGATGGAGCCCACGGTACGGAGTGGAGAGTGGACTCAGTTATGATTCACTGAGATTTGCCTCCAGTGCACAATTAAATTGAAATAAATAGTGTTTTAATTGAACTGGGCTCTCTCTTTTTTTTTAATAATTATTTACTTTATTTTTTCATTTATTTTATAATTTGACCAGAGAGAGACAGAGGATGAGCGTGACAGAGAGAGAGGAAGTGAGAAAGCAAGCCACCAGATTCAGGACTTGAGCCCTAGTCGACCATGTGGGAGTGTCCAGTGCCTTAACTACCACGCCACCTGCTGGTCCCCAAACTGGGCTCTCTTTAAAAAAAAAAAATTCTTCCTCCAGATTTATTGAGATACAATTAGGAAATAAAACTAGGAAACAAAACAGCATATTTCTATAAGGAGTACCGGTGTGATGATTCGGCCTAAGTGTGTATTGCAGAATGATTACCACCCTCAGATTAAACTGAGGTTCCTAAGACGATAGTTTTGGGCCATAGTTCCGCTCCGTGGCTAGCATTCCTGGCCTCCTTTTACCAGATAATTGGCTTTTCATGCACCCACAAACTATCCATGTGTTCACCCACACATAGTCGCAGAGTGCCTACGACTCACTCTGTCCTAGAAAAATACCAAAGTAAACATAAAGAGGAGACAGCGCCCACGGGCCGCTCTGAATCCCTCTGGAGCCAGGACACATGCCCACTGGCACCCAGGAAACGGGAGTCACCGCCGTGGGCTGATCAGAACGGTCTTGGCAAGAACAGAACTGACATCCATAAAAAAGCCATCATTCAGGGTATATGGGGAGAGTCCTGAAATCTACACATTTACACACACAGAAGAACAGTCTCAAAGCACAGGCTTAAAGAAGAAAAGGTGTAAGAAATAGGAAAGACATTACACTCCTTCTCTGGAAGATCTTTTCTTTTCTTTTTCTTATCTGTGACATTGTTATTGACCAAAAAACTCCATGTCGTGGGATGTGGCAGAATCCTTGCGGTTTCGGGCTTGGCAGGTAGGGGGGATGAGAAAAGTGGTGACTGGCTGCCAAGGTGAGCACTGAACGCAGTGCTCACGTGTGCCTGGAATGTGTTCTGCTATTTTAGCTCTGGGACCCAAGTGTCTGCCTATTCAAGGACTTACAGAAAACACTTTCTTTTTGGAGAGGTTTTTGCTACCAGGTGCGTGCACTCGCTGGAAAGACAGAGAGAGACAGAGAGACAGAAAGCAAGAAATCACTCCCCAGGGGAGATGGCCACACTGCAGTCCCTTCTCCTCCATTCTCCCCTTGGGATCTTGAGGACACACGCACACGTGCCCGTCGTGAGTTTAAGCCACCAGGTCTGGGATTCGAACCATGGTCAACTACATGGGAATCCAGTGACATAGCCATTACGCTAGCTGCTGGTCCAACTTTTTTTTATTCTTTAATTCCCTTCCATCTCAGTATCTCTGTGTCTTTAGGAGAGTCTACCATACAGAAATAGGACTAAATATACAGAAACAAGGCATTTTCATATGTTTATGCCAAGTGTTCATCTAATGCAATGACATTGTCTTTAAAAAACGTGTTAAGGCACCAGAGATTATTGTACTAGCCAGACAGAGACAATGTAACAGAGAGAAGGAGAGGGAGAATGAATTTCCCACTGGGGGAGTAGCCACGCCACAATCCCTTCTCTTCTCCTCTCCATCCTGTCAGGATTTCGAGCATGCTTTGCAAGCCCACGGCGTCAGGATTCAAGAAGCATCGTTGACCGTGTGGGATCCAGCTTCCTGGATCACCAGATCACAGGGCCAGCCCGTGACATATTGTCATCGTGTGTCAATGGTGACATCGCCCTGAGGACTCTCAGTCCTTACCCATGCCTTCCACAGGACAGGCAACCTGTCAGAGTGACAGGTTACAAAAGAATCATCTGGTAGGAGGGTCTAGGTTGAAAATCAACACAGGAAAAGGATTCACTAGAATAGTCTTGCTTGGGACCGCAGTTTGAGTCCCGGGCTTGGCAGCTTGAAAATCACCCCACACGTGCATGCGGGTCCCAAATTCCAGGAGGAGAATGGAGGAGAAGGGTTGGTGGCCTGGTCATCCCCTGGGGGTTAATTTCTCACTTTCCCTCTCACTGCCTCTCTCTGAAGAGTGCATGCACCCAATGGCAAAAACCTTAAAATAAAATATAAAATAAAATAGAATAGTCTGTCTTTCTAATGCCAGGTCCTACCTTATAATGATATCATGGGCATTGCGCATCTTCACCGTTCTGTTCCTGATCTTTAGTGTCTTTTCTTCTTTTTCTTTTTTTTTTAGTTTTCTTTTCTTTTCTTTTTTTTTTTTTTTTTTTTTTTTTTTTTTTTTTTTGTGAGGTTTTCGCTATAAGGACATGCGCTTGCCAGACAGACAGAGAGAGACATAGAGACAGAAAGCGAGAAATCACCCCCCAGGGGGGATGGCCACGCCGCAATCCCTTCTCCTCCATTCTCCTCTCGGGATCTTGGGCACGCACGCACACACGCCTGGCGTGAGTTTCAAGCCACTAGGTCCGGGACGCGAACCGCGGTTGACTACATGGGAGTCCAGCAACATAGCCATTACGCTAACTGATGGTTCCCTTGTTTTTAGTTTTCTAAAGGGTACATGCCCTTGTCAGAGGCAGACAGAAAGAAATAGAGAGAGGCGAAGTGAGAAAGCATCCCCAGGAGGGAGGGTCACACCACGACCCCTTCTCCTCCGTTCTCCTCTTTGGATCTTGGGCACACAGGTGCACGGGCTGAGCGTGTTTTCAGCCCCAACCTAAGAAAGTCTAGCTGAACATACGGTCTACTTGGTTTGGGAAACGTCATCCACACCATCTTGCCATGCAAGGCCATTGCAAGTCTAAAATCTGGAGAGCTGATCTTTCCCAATCATCTTTATTATTTTGTGCATCCTTTGGTGAAGGAAAAAGTGTGAGGAGCTGCTTCAAAGCATGAGCGCTCTGGAACTTAGCCAGTATTACACAATAGAGGCTACAGGGGGCACTAAGGACACTATGACTGTTCCTCAGCGGGAGGAAGGCCAACTGGAGGATGTGAGAAACCACGCTGAGGTTTGAGCAGCAGAAGCAAGCAGACCGTCCAGGGCTTCACGGCATGGCTGACCCAAGTGCATTACAAGATTGACTCACCCGTCGCCAGGGCTGCTGGCTCTCCACATACCCCAGAAGGGACAAGTAACAAAAAAGCCATTGCCGTCTTGCAAATATGCCTAGCTTATTGTTAATATTATTCTTTTTTAAAATGAGTGATGCGTGTTATCATTAATATTATTTTTTTAATTAACAATGCATGACATCAATCCTGCCTTCCACCGCTTCCACCACCCACTAGAACTTCAGATAAAACAGACGTCTCTCCTGAAATGTATCCTGGAGAGGGACACCTGGAAACTGATCTTTCAAGAAAGAAAAGTGATGTCAGAAGACAGACACTGAGCTTTCTCTCCGCTTGCTAATGGCCTCGTAATCCAGGCAATTTACCTATAGGATCCTCGGGGTGTCACAAATGGTGGGAAGTAATTCTTTCAGGAGAGCTAAAGACTTCCAAAGGGTTGACCAGTCCACTCTGCCCAGCCTCCCTTACCCTCCGAATGCCACAAAATCGTGGATTGTCTCCGATGGTGGTTGAGCTCGTGCTACCAGAATACATGTTTTCCCTGTGAGCTTCAAGACCAGCCAGACCTCAAAGGAAAAGTACGCATATGACATAAAAGGCATCATGTGTTGGCCCAACTGTTTATTTAAAAGGTAAATGCAGGGACCAGCAGTTAGCATAATGGCTATGTCGCTGGACTCCCACGTAGTCGACCGCGGTTTGCGTCCCAGACCCGGTGGCTTAAAACTCATGCCGGGCGCGTGTACGTGCGTGCCCAAGATCCCGAGAGGAGAATGGAGGAGAAGGGATTGCAGCGTGGCCGTCCCCCCTGGGGGGTGATTTCTCGTTTTCTGTCTTTGTCTCTCTCTGTCTGTCTGGCGAGCGCATGTGCCCTACAGCACAAACCTCTCCAAAAAAAAAAGGTAAATGCATTAGCGATTGACGTGCCCTAAGACATCAATGCATAATGCTGCATGAAGCGTTCACAAACCACGTGAGCCTCAGAGAGACGTGTCATCTGGTTCCTTAACGAGACTTGGCCCCATCATCTGGAAAGAAAAAATATTATCTCATCTTCCACTGTGAATGCATCTCCTGACTTCTTAGTGAGTCCAATCTTTCTCAAAAAAAAAAAAAATCATAAAAATGAAATTAGACATTTTTTGCATGTGGGAGAGAATTTTTGCAGAAGGAGAGGGTATGCATTCGATGCGAGCAGATGGTAAGATTTCATGGCTGGTTGCCTGCTCTTTCAACAGCGAGGTGAGGAGGGCAAAGAAAATATTCATGTCCTCATTGTCCTTCTACCCGCACTGGAGAAGCAGATGATTAATCTGACTCTGTCTTCATCGGTTTCCAGGAAAGGTCTTGAAGGGATACATTTATATATAATGATTTTGAAACAAGAAAGAAAATTGGGGGAAAAACAAACCTGTTTATTCTTCTCTGGCTTCAGGTATAGCAGAGTGATACCAAGAAGAAGCATTGCACTTTGACTTTTTATCTAGAAAAAAGATTCTCGAATGAGGGAGGGCGCTGTTTACCTCCCAAGGGACACGGGGTTGTGTTGGAGGACACGTCGGCTGTGTCCACATCGAGAGGCATAGAGGATACTGGTAGATCTTCGTGGGAGAGGCAGAAGAGGCTGCTCAACACGTTGCAAGAAAGAGGACAAGTTCCCTGCCTTCTCCATCACCAGGAATGACCCCACCCAAACACGCTCTCATCTGGGTAACAAAGGGGTCCAGCATCAGGGCATCTGAGGATCTCAAATCTAGGTGCCTGTGGGTTTCAGGAGGGAGATAGAAACAAAAGCTCGGGGCTAGATGAGAGGCAGTAGGGAGTGGTGGAGACTGTAGTCACCTCCATATTGCCACAGCTGCAAGACCCTCTTTTAGAGCAAACATTTCATTCACCATGGAGTATACTCAAGAGCATGGGTGAGATTTCTGAGTTTCTTTTCTTTCTTCTTTTCTTTTTCTTTTCTTTTCTTTTCTTTTCTTTTCTTTTCTTTTCTTTTCTTTTCTTTTCTTTTCTCTTCTTTTCTTTCTTTTTTAGAGACTTTTGCTATAGGGTATGTGCACTTGCTGGACAGACAGAGGAAGACAGAGAGACAGAAAGCGAGAAATCACCCCCCAGGGAGAATGGTCACTCCGCAATCCCCTTCTCCTCCATTCTCCTCTCAGGATCTTGGGCATGCACGCACATGTGCCCGGCATGAGTTTTAGGTTTCCAGGTCTGGGACTTGAACCTGAGACTCCCTACATGGGAGTCCAGCAACATAACCATTACGCCACCTGCTGGTCTCTAGATTTCTAGGTTTCTAAAGTTTTGTTCACCGAAGGTCCTTTTGGACTACGAGTACAAGAATTTACTATGTATACATAAAAACAAGAAATGAAAGATGTTTTGAATGATCTCAACATAAAAGAAAGGACAAACCATTAACACAATCACTATATTAATTGGCTTAGTTTGAGCAGTGTATTCTTATTCTTGTACTAGACAATCACATTCTACTCCACAGATGTGTACACGTATTATATGTCAATTTGAAAAGAAATTAAGGGTCAGCAGGTGGCATGGAGGTTAGGGCAACTGGATCTCACATGGCTGACTCCAGAGTTCAAGTCCCAGACACAGCAGCTTAAAATCACACTGGGTATATGTGCCCAAAATCTCGAGAGGAAGATGGAGAAGGGACTGTGGTATGACCACACTCCACCCTGTAGGAGGAATGATTTCTCACTTTCCCTCTCTCTCACTCTGTCTGTCTCTGGTGAGCACACATGCTATATAGCAAAAAAAAAAAAAAAAAAAAAAAAAAAAAAAAAAAAAAAAAAAAGGAAAGAAAGTAGGAAATTAGTCTTTGAGTATTAGCAAATGTGTGCTTTATTTGTATGTAAAGACAAAATCCATTATTTTGAGAAAATAAATAACTGAATGAATTTTTTATTATTTTGATCTTTTATTTATTTTTTTATTTTCCCACAAACTTTTACTTTACATGTCGAAATTTTTGCTCATACTCTATTGTTCTTAACAGTTAATAGATAAACAACTTTCAAAATTTTAAAACCCCCACTGTGTTTATTTATGCCTATAATAAAAAAAATCTTAACATTCTCTCTGTCTTTTAAAGTCATTTAAGTTTCAGAGGATAACTTAATTATCCAAGTAGCAATTAAGCTTCTAGCTATCAATCTATCAGTTTTCTCTCAAGGGCAAATACCAAATTCACAAAGTTCCCTGGGATATGAAATGTAGCCAAAGATGCAAATAAAAGCCATCCGTCCTCAGCATCCCCACCCATCACTTCTCTTCCAAAATTCCCAGAGAAAAAAAACACACCTGTTACTTATCTTCACATCCATGACCTCGAAGTTAACAGCACGAGAAGCAGATTGTGACATATGTGCTGTCTATGACTGCTTAAAGTCGCTCACTGAATAACCAAGCACCCGCTCTGTCTTCTCAGATGCAAAGGGAAATAATTCCTTTGATTTGAAGCAAAGGAAACAAGAATTGTGCAAAAGAAGCCACTGAGACAGTGACGAATAAGCTCAGGAGGGCGTCCGAGCTACCTCTGCAGCAAGGACGTGTGAACTCAGGGGCCAGATGGTGGTGTAGTGCTAAGACACGAGCTTTGTAGGGCAATCGCACATGGGAAGGTTCCCGGTTCAAGTCTGAAGACCTCCCTGAGTACACTTGGCATGTGTATGCCCCTAATCTGAGGAAAGTTGAGTCTGGGAGTGGTTCATGGCATCAGATTCCATTGAGGGTACTCTCTCTTTCTGTTTCTTTTGCTCATAGAAGAAAATAAAATCTTTTTAAAGAGAAAAGGAAACTGGATCCCACATGGCTGCTCAGAACAGTTTGACTCTCGAACCCAGTGGCTTAGAAAACCATGCTGGGCATGGGTGCTTGCTCAAAGTCCTGGGAGGAGGAAGGAAGGGAGAAGAAGAGACCATGGCATGACCACACCTCACAGGGGGTGCTTTCTCACTTTCTGCCTCTCTCGCTTCGCTCTCTTTCTCCTGCAAGCACACGCGCCTGATAGCAAAAAAAAAAAAAAAAAAGAGTGAGTTTGTGAAACTTGATGTGGTTTGCATTACTTCCCACAAACTCTCTCCATTTGGAATTTCTTTTTAAAATTATTTTACTCATAATAGTGTGTTGGTGAACATGATAGAGAGAGACGCTCCTTTGACTCATCACGCTGGGGTCCACTTCCCTGCCCACCCACCTGCCAGAATCCTGTGTATGCATGCTCCCAGCGTGTTTTTAATTAAGACCATTTGGGGATTTGAACCTGCAGTCGGCCATGTGGCTTCCAGCTAGTTAGCTACCCACTGATGGTCCCACCAGGCTGGGCATGGGAATTTATTATTAGTAGTAGTATTGTTATCTTTTTTCATTATGAACTAGAATTTGAATATAGCTTGGAGAAGCAGGATTCCTGTTGGATGAATTCCTGAGACAATCCAATCTACTTTCTTGAATCCTCTGCTTCCAGGACAAGCCCAGATGTTCTTTCCACCTTTCACGGGGCTTTTTTCTCCCCGACGTGTACAGGAAACGTTTTCCTAGTTTGCCACAAATTCTAGAGGAGTAAACTTCCAAAGGGAAGCACTTTGATCGTCAATATTTCTACACAAGCAGATGCATGCCTAATTTAGGGAACATGAAACATTTCGGAATCATTACTTGAGGGACAGATTCACAATTCACAAAGAATCTGCTTTCAGATGCATTTAGGCTAGAAAATTGCTCTAAATAGTTGATTCTCTTTTTTGCAAATGGCAAACGCCTTCCCATTCAAGTTGGTGCAGATCATCTTTCCAGGAAAATCTAACGGCTTGTCTTTCACGTGAAGTCAGGATCTATGAACATGTAGCAGAAGGGAAGAGGTTACAGTTTTGTTTTGTTTTTCTTAGAGAGAGGTTTTTGCTATAGGGTACTGTGCTCGCCAGAGAGACGGAAAGCAAGAAATCACCCCCCGGGGGGATGGCCATGGCACAAGCCCTTCTCCTCCGTTCTCCTCCTGGGCTTTTGGACATGCATAAACACATGTGCCTGGCATCATTTTGTAGCCACCGGGCCTGGGACTCAAACCACAGCTGGCCATGTGGGAGTCCAGCACCTTAATCGTTATGCTAACTGCTGGCCCTTGTTAAGTTGTTTTTTTGTTTTGTTTTTCATGAGAGAGTAAGAAAGCGACCGTGATCTCCAGCAGAGTCTTCATACTGCAATGTCCCCGGTCAATTAAGATCATGGGCATGCATGTGCTTAGCATGTACAGGGAGCCCTGGGGATGTAAATCTAGGATCTCCCCACTCAGCCTTTGCCTCTTGGAGTGCTGCATGACCGTGGAGCCAGTGTAGCATTTTTAAAGCTCGTATTCTAGCCAACCTCCATACCGTTTTATAAAGGAGCAGACACGCAAGGCAAATAAATACTGCTTATCCCATATCCCAGGACGGCAAACGGAGACTGCTGGCAGCCAGCTCTGTTTCTCCTCACCCAGTGATCTCACTACGCTGCATTGCAATACTCCCATGATTAGAGTGTTAAAATTAAAGCAAAATTTACTTCCCTTGTCTATTTTGGAATCCCATAATTAGGCCCTCTGCTCACGGGATGACAAAGTGCAAAAATCTACTACTAAAATAAGCCCCCCTGCATGTACCCTGCACTGAAATCTCTTTAGAGTGGGGCCAATTTGCAAAAGAAATTAAGCCAGTAGGCTTCTCTGGTACATGAGGAGGTGGGGGACACCATCTCAACCATCCCTCCCTTTACCTTTTCAATCTCCCCAACACCCTCTCATCTATCCCTTTGGGAGCTCAGTCTGAAAAGTAGACTCAGGGCCAGTAGGTGGCAAGTGAGTTAAGGCACTGGACTCCCCCACATGGTTGACTGTACTTGGAGTCCTGGACCTGGCGGTTTACATTCTCACTTTCCCTCTCTCTCTGTGACCAAATAAAAAATAATAATGATGATGATGACGAATAAAACTAAATAAATCTTTACAAAGGAATTATTTTAAAAATAGTATATGCTCAGCATGTCCTTGGTAACGTCTAAATGCAGACTGAATCAGTCACATCTTGCTCCTGGAATTCAAAGAGAACATGAACTGAAGTTTGTTAGAACAAAGTCATTTGCCCAGGGACTCAGGGCGAATGGCAGCATTAAAATTCAGAAATGATTTGCATGTTAGAAATCTACTCCTGGGACCCAGCAGGTGGCATGGTGGTTAGGGCGCTGGACACTCCCACATGGCCGACCGGGGTTCAAGTCCTGGACCTGGTGGCTTGCTTTCTCACTTCCTTTCTCTTTCACTCTCACCTTCTGTCTCTCTCTGGTCAAATTAAAAAAAAAAAAAATCAATGAATGAATAAATAAATAATAAAATAAATAGTTAAAAAAAAAAAGAAATCTACTCCTGAGCTAAAATGGAGTATCTTGATGAAGTCAGCATAGATGTTGCCTCATCTCTCAATGAGATTCATGCTTTTTTTTTTGCCTAGTATTTTAATATACTTCTGGATGCATATTTCACAAGGAGGTTATTCGAGAGTGCTTAAGCCACTTAACAATGTAGTGGATTCTACATGGCCGACCATGGTTTGAGTCCCAGACCTGGAGGCTTACTTTCTCACTTTCCCTTTTCTTCTCACTATCTCTCTCTGGTCAAATTAAAAAATAATAATAAAACATAGAGTTAAATCAATAATTCTTTTTTCTTTCTTTTTTTTTTTTAGAGGTTCTTGCTATATGGTGTGTGCTCTTGCTAGAGAGACAGAGAGACAGAAAGCGAGAAATCACCCCCCGGGGGGATGGCCATGCCGCAATTCCTTCTCCTCCATTCTCCTCTCGAGATCTTGGGCATGCACACACACACGCCTGGCATGAGTTTAAGCCACTGGGTCTGGGACTCGAACCATGGTCAACTACATGGGAGTCCAGTGACATAGCCATTACGCCAACTGTCGGTCCCGAAATCAATAATTCTTAAAAAAGAAAAGAAATGTAAGAGTGGGAACAAAGTGCTCATCCGTGAAACCTGAGTGATTACAATCGACCCACCCCTAGTTTCTCTTATCCAGCTTCCTCATTCACACCTTTGTGATGAGTACTCTGATGGGGCCTTGGGAACTTCAACTCTGATCTCATGTATCTTTCACTATGGTTTCTTTACAACTTTGATCTGAGCCAATGGCGGATGTAAATGAAACCGCCCACCTGAAAAAATACATTTAAATTGTTTCCTAAGTTGTAATATTTCACCAAATACTAAATTCAGGAAAGACAGAGAAGAATCATTCGTTCCCAATATTCTAAAACCACCAAAACTTTGTAGAAGTTGCAAGCAGAGTGTGGATGACCAGTTTATGATTTGGGCTGAATAGGATGCTTGTTTAGACATGATATATATATATATATATATATTTTTTTTTTTTTTTTGGAGAGGTTTTTCGCTATAGGGCGTGTGCGCTCGCCAGACAGACAGAGAGAGACATAGAGACAGAAAGCGAGAAATCACCCCCCAGGGGGGATGGTCACGCCACAATCCCTTCTCCTCCATTCTCCTCTCGGGATCTTGGGCACGCACGCACACACACCCGGCGTGAGTTTTAAGCCACCCAGTCCGAGATGTGAACTGCGGTCGACTACGTGGGAGTCCAGCAACATAGCCATTACGCTAACTGCTGGTTCCCATAGACATGACTTTTTTGTGTGTTTTGTGTGTGTGTTTGTGTGTGCTTTAAACTGCTTTATTCCAAAATCCTTGATCTTTGCAATGCCTTTTTCCCTTCCTCCCAGCCCATTTCTGACCAAACAAAAAACTCACTTAGTCTGCAGAATCTTTTTCTTAGATTTGCTAACTAACAGCTGGGATGCAAATATCAACACTGGAAATCAGCCTGGCGGAGAGAAAAGGAACGACTTAGTGAATATTTTCCCTTACAAGCTGCCTCTCATGTAAACATCCCCTCTAACCCAGTCAGGGGGACCATGGCTTCCTGGTTGACTTCTCGGTGTTAACGTGTTTTCATTTTGGTTGTACAGACCAGCTATTTTTTCTGGCAGCACAGTGGTTAAACACTGTGTGCATAGGGGACTGGATTCCACATGGCCAACCACGGTTCGAATCCCAGCTCTGGCCACTTGAAAAACACCTAGGCATGCAGGTGTGCATGCCTGAAACCCTGACAGAATGAAACAAAGGATGACAAAATGTGGCGTGACCAAGCCTCACTGTGAGGGTTCTCTCTCTCTCCCCTGGTGAGTGTGCATGTGCCCTCTGGCAATATTTTTTTTATTAAAAGGATCTTTAGGACTTTCCATTTTCCAGCAGATAACATTCAACCATCCCATGGTACATACAAGAGCCTTTCACAGCTCTCCTCAGTTTCCCTGGAAAATCAGCAGTTGAAATCCCCTTCTCAGGGGCCAGCAGGTGGCGTGGTGGTTAAGGGTGCTGGACTCCCACATGGCTGACAGAGGTTCGAGTCCTGGACTTGGTGGCTTGCTTTCTACTTTCTTTCTCTCTCTCGCTCTCACTCTGTCCATCTCTGGACAAATTAAAATAAACAAATAAACAAATAAAATTAAATAAAATAATTCTTAAAAAAAATAGTAGCTCCTGTATTAAGAATTAAAAAAAAAAATCCCCTTCTCATCAGGGCCTGTGTCCATCCTTCCATTATACTCTTATGCTGGCTATGTGCCTTTCACCTTCATGAGGTTTTTCCTGCTAATTCACTGGAGACAATCCTACTGTATAACCAAGCTCAAACATCATGCGTGCTAATAGAGCTTTTTTCTAGCCTTGGCGGAATTACCTTCTACCCTCCTCAGACCTTGGGCACTATCTCGCACACAGCGCTCATTCCATGATAGATAGAGCATGATGATTCTGAACTGGGAACGAGCGGGTGCCCTAGGGGACATCTGGCAATGAGTGCAGATGTGCTTGACTGTTCTTGGAACAAAGAGGAAGGAGTGTCTGGTAAGTAGCAACTAGAAGTGTCTCTAAACATCCCATGGTGAATGCATAGAAGAATCCCCACGGCAAAGACTGACCAGGCACAGAATATTCATAGTACAGAGGCTGGAAAACCTTGCTTTAGATCCGTGACTCCAACCTTTCCAGCACCAGCCTTGTGGAAAGTTGATCTCCCCACTGATGGGCAGGAAAGGGGAGAGGTTGGTACAGGAAAACTCAAACACACCACATCCACCATGCACCCTGTCTCCACCACTACCCCACTGCAATACTCAGAGAAACAATCCCATAACAATACAGTGGGAACCCCCTTGAGAATCCAGCACTGTGCTGATCCCGCAGGAGGGTGCAACAGAAGCAATGGGGAGTGACTGCAAACACAGATGAAGTATCATTCACTGCCTGACACCCACATCCTGTGTGTGGTAGGGTTGGGGCAGGAGGGGACCAGGCAACACACACACACTAGCCATAGCTTATTCATTCTTGGACTTTCCTTCTCTCTCTCTCTTTTTTTTTTAATTATTTATTTAATTTTATTTATTCATTCATTCATTCATTTTAATTTGACCAGAGAGAGACACAGAGAGAAAGAGATGGAGGGAAAATGAGAAAGCAAGTCACCAGGTCTGTGACTCGAACTGTGGTCGACCATGTGAGTGTCCAGTGCCTTACCACTATGCCACCTGCTGGTCCCAAGGACTTTCCTTCTCTCTTTGACCTCTTCCCATCAAAGATCCTGGCACCAAACAGTCTGAAGAAGGAAGGAATGGAGTTTCCTATTATTTGGTCGTTTCTTATGGTGCTTTTCTCCCTTGTACCATGTTCTCCTCCAGGGACTGTGTGCCCACTCACTTCTAAGCTGGAACCAAGTGTGTCTGCATTTTACATGGCATCCTGTGGGTGGGGATATGGGAATTAGTGTCACCACCATCTCTTCCTGACCCCATTATTTATAAAGAGGACTGACCTGGCACCAGAAGCCACCATAATGGCTATGTCTCTGGACTCCCACATGGTGGATCACAGTCCCAGTTCGTCCTGGATCTGGCAACTTGAAACTCACACCAGGTGCATATGTGTATGTGCCCAAGATCCAGAGAGGAGAATGAGGAGAAATGATCACAGTGTGGCTGTGTTTTCAGGGCATGAGGGAGGAATTTTTCTCTTTCTGTCTCTGTCTCTCTGGTGGGTGCACATACCCCATAGCAAAAATCCCTCTGAAAAAGGAGGACTGATGGCTCTGCTCTTTCTGCTATTTATCTCTAAGAATGGAATCTTCCTCATTTTTTTCAGGAATCAGATTCAACTTGGCCTCAGCATATGTCAGAAAGCCCTCCTTTCTTCCTCCAATTTCAGAGATGCGATATTGCCCCGCACGGTAGCCTGAGAAAGAGTTGACCTTCTGCTGTCTGCTTGAGCCACTGGAACTTTGCTCATAAGGTTTTTGGTTTGGTGCTTGCTTTTCCCATTCCACAATTCCTCTACGGTCCAATGCAGATGGCTCCTTCATTCTCTTTCAAAATTCCCCTTGGTTTCCTTAGAGTCCGATTGTGTCCTTCATCCATTAATAATATTTTTTTTTAGTTAAAAATAATGCTGGTTACATTAGGGGATAATTGGTTGAATAATCTGGCTCTTATTTTGAGCAGGGATAGAGTGAAAGGGGCTCTTTATTCTTGTGGAAATAGGCTCTAGTAATTTAGGAGCATCCTCACTCTAGCCTCTCAAATCATTTCAAAAACTCCCAGATGGATAAATGGTTGTAAAAATGGAAAATCCATTAAAAAGATTGTATATATAAGTATATATATATATATATATATATATATATATATATATACACACACACACACACACATACATACATATAGGCATAGAGATTCTTTATTTTCTTCAGTTTCTTCCTCAAAATAACTTTGTACTATAAAAAAATACTGTTTTTTTTAATTAACATTCAAATACAAATTAGTTTTGCTCAGTATTACATGTAGGATTCCCACATTTTGTAAGGGCACCAGAAAATTCATTAAGGGAGGCAATTTAAAATGAACTACTTAAAAGAATGTTTTTAATTGTATGACAAAAATGGCATCTTCCTGGATACAGAAGGAGCTACAAGTATGTTTATTAGACTTAACTATGTTTTAAGTGTTATTCATTGTCTTTATTTTATTTTATTTTATTTTATTTTATTTTATTTTATTTTATGTTATTGAAGTTGACCAGAGAGAGACAGAG